>JAULUF010000022.1:3885000-4235000 GCA_031834385.1 Semotilus atromaculatus
AATACACCCAAAGATTTAAGCACAGCTATTTACACACATACTGAGTAATATCTAACATATTGTAGATTGCAAACATCCCATTATCTGTTTATTTGGGGTTAGAGAACATTCTTAGCTCATATGTTAGAGAGAGACTATATAGGGCGGCATTCGTCAAACTGACAGTTTTATTGCCCCCCTATGATTGGTTCCCGCCCTAAGCCCCGCCCCTTTTACCCCTCCCACCCACTTCCGGTCTGACCATCTGGAGCGTGGGAATTTTCCCACGCTAGCTCCGCCCCTTTCCACCCCCACCACCCCCACTTCCGGAGAGATCATGTGACCGTGGGAATTCTCCCACACTAGCTACGCCCCTTCCCACCCCCACCACCCCCACTTCCGGAGAGATCATGTGACCGTGGGAATTCTCCCACGCTAGCTACGCCCCTTCCCACCCCCACCACCCCCACTTCCGGACTGGACACCTGCTGTACACCTGTTACGAACATCTATCTTGTTCAAAACAATACATTTGAATCTTTTTAAGAAGAATGACAGAAAACAGAGATAGGTTTAGTGTTTTTTATTAAAGAAAGGGTTTTTCACGTTTACATTTGAAATCTTTTTTACTTTCACACATTTGTAAAAATTGTTAAATAGGATTTTCTCAAATTACATCAAGCAAATAGTTCTATTTTCCATCATACATTTAAAAAAGTTGTACTTTTCACATAACACAGTGCTTAAAACCATTAAGACATTTATATCATTAAGACTAGTACAGGTATTTACCTTCACACATTATTTTTACATAAACCAACTGTTTTAAAAGGTGTTTTCTTAAAGTTATCTTAATGTTTTAGTATGAAAACATCTAAAACAACGTTTATTAAAATGATATCATGCAAATAGATCTAATTACTATATTTGAAGAAGTATTTTTTCACAATTACCTAGTGTTTAAAGCCATTAAGACCAGTACAGGTATTTACCTTAACACATTATTTTGTAAAATGTTCCATTTTATATAAACCAACTGTTTTAAAAGGTGTTTTCTTAAAGTTATCAAAATGTTTTAGTATGAAAACACCTAAAACAACACGTATTAAAATGATATCAAGCAAATAGTAGGCTACTATTTTCTAACATACATTTAAAAAAGTTGTACTTTTCACATAACACGTACTGATTAAAACCATTAAATCAATTTATATCATTAAAACACAGTACAGGTCTTTACCTTTACACATTATTTAGTAAAATGTTCCATTTTACATAAGACAACTGTTTTCAATCACAATAATAACTAAAACAGACTGTATTAAAATTATATCAAGTAAATAGTTATGTTTTCTTAATAAACCATCCTAAACCGCATGTATTAAAATTATATCAGACAAATAGGTCTATTTTCTATCATACATTTCACATAACACGTATAGTGCTTAAAACTATTAACCCCATTTATATAATATCATTAGTGTTCATACACTTAAAACATTAATGAAAAAGTTTAAAGAGTGTTTTCTTAAAGTTATCAAAATGTTTTAGTATTAAAACATCTAAAACACCATTTTAAAAATGTTAAAAGGTCAATGTTCAGTCATTTACAGAAAAGTATACAAGTTAAGTGTTTTTTCATTACAAAAAGATACATTTACACATTATTTAAAAGTATTAAAATGTTGTATAAAGTTAAAATACACACATCTTTAGCGTTTTTACAGATTTTGTAAAATGTTAAAATGCATTTTCTAAAATGGAAACATCAAACAAATATTAAAGCATATCAAAACGTTGTGTTAAAAATCACAATATTAAAAATACATACATTTAAAAACTGACTTACGTTTTTTACATCCACGTTTTGTTGAAAGAGAACCAAAACTCTTATTATCCGTCTCCAAAGATTTATCCGGCGATAAATATATATTCAACAGCAGCAGTTTATCCAGAAGGTATAGATCCATCTCCAAAAGGTATATCAAACTCCGAAACTTTAGAAATTTTTATTCCAAAAGTCCTCGTGAGGAGCTCCGCGAAACACGTCCGAACACTCCAGAGGTCTGACCGGAAAAAGAGAGACTGGAATTGTGTTCAGAGCCAGACACAGACTCCTCCCATGACACACCCACGCCAGGTGCTAAGGCGTGGGAAAAGACGACAAACATTTCCCACGCTCAGGATCATCGTGAAAAAGTGACCGTTCGGCTCAGCTGTCTGACAGAAATGACTGTCCTGAACACAGCACGCGGACCCATGATGGCTCCACCCATTCGCGCCCCTCACAGGTGACGTGCGCATGGGAAAAGATGGCAAAGATTTCCCACGCACACACACACATAATGAAAGAAGAGACGCCTCCCGCGCGCTCTGTTTAAAACCCTGTCTCTAAGCACAGTGGCTGTGAACCGTCTGACAGAGTGGATTGAAACACCTCCGATGCCTGCACGAAACCATACCATGGATTTTGTGGTGTTGTTTAAATTCAGAGGAATGAGATAACGGTGAGGAATCATGAAAAATATAAAATAATATTAATTGTAGGCTATTATAATTTATCTATATAATAATTAATATAACCATTACTGTTTTTCCTAGTCAAATTACACGAAAGAAATTTAAAGATATTTCTGGATTCACAGCTGTTCTGAGCCACGAAACACTTCGATGGATTTTTGAGGATTATCAACACTCAGCGCTTGGATTATCAACATTCAGCGCGAGGAATATTAGTATAAGCCTCGAAACATTTCATGGATCTTTGGGCAATATCAGCATTCAACGCAAGGAATATTAGTATAAGCCTCGAAACATTTCATGGATCTTTGGGGAATATCAGCATTCAACGCAAGGAATATTATCCTGAACCACGGCACATTTTGCTGGATCTTTGTGGAATATCACTGTGTTGTTCAGCGTGTGGAATATTATCCTGAAGGACTACACTCTGCTGGATATTTGTGGAATATCAGCGCTTTGTTCAACGATTCTGAAACACGGCACATTTCGTTGGATCTTTGAGGAATATCCGCACGTTTGTTCAGCAAGAGGACTAGTCTGAATCACGGCACATTTCGTTGGATCTTTGAGGAATATCCGCACGTTTGTTCAGCAAGGGGAATATTATCCCGAATCACGAACTCTTATCATTTCAACAGATTCTAGAAATCGTGAGGAGTGCGAGACGTTATTGCACAACTTCTAACCATGCTGAATAGTCGAAACCTGCACTAGTCTATTCTACGAAATACAGAGCTTTTCAGGAGCAACCGGATGTGAACAGAGAACTTCGTAACATTCTTTTAAACACAGGAGGAGAATCGAGAAATACGGACAACATCTAATAATGGTAACAAACTCTTTTTAAATGAAAGTTTGAATATTATCCAGATTATTAATGGAAAGACGTGAAACATTCATGAGAAGTTATGTTACTTCTCATAATTACTGATTTATTTTTAGTCATTTGATTGTTATTATTTTTATTCATTTTATTTCATATTTTATTGTTATTTTACGGTCTTCCTAACTTTTCACAAGTTATGAATGTGTTATGAATATTGTAGGCTACACTATTTTTATTTCTGTTACGTTTTGCTGTTGTTATTTGTATTAATGCTATGGACTGTTGTTATCCACAGTTATTAAAACCTCTTCAGTGTCACCGGCCCCACCGGTGGGATCCAAAACCATCACCTATTTAAATTCGGTAATATCCTATACTAAAGCTAAACTAACCTTGACAAACTACATATCATTTGAAAGCTTACAATGTCTAGTTTTCATATTTGATGATTACTTTTTATTTGTTTGATTGTTATTATTTTTTATTAATTTGACTGTTATTGTTATTTGTATTACTGCTAAGGGGTGTTGTTATTTGGTTTGTTGTTAACCGTACACATTAGCCAACATTCATATTGTTTATGAATGGTGACTGTGTTGGAGTACTCGTTTATAGTCTACTAGTAACGCATTAAAACAAAATGTCTTCTAAAAGATCTTACACTGATATGCAGTCAGACTCAGACGTAGAACACATAAGGTCGAGACGTCACAGTCCTAATGAACAATTGCTCCGTTTAATACGTGAGCAGCTAAGAGCACTAGACACTACAGGGCTATCAGTTAGCGAGAGATTGCAAAATATTATAGCCGAACAACAAGCATGGCTAGACATGCCTGAGCGTGATGATGATGATGAAACCATCCAGTCCGGTAATGGGTTTTCGAATTATAATCATCAGCTCCCTAATATGGGTCTTAGTCACGACGAAATTCACACGCTGACGATTGAGGGAGGGCGTGTAGGCGACTTTGTAATAACTCCTCGACCACGTTTCAATGGACTAGAAATCCACAGGACACTGAATCTCCGTGAAATAGATACAAACGATTTGGCAGATTTTAATAATCGTCTACACGATATTTTAAACGAGATTGTGCATTTTTCTCAACTGACAGCAGGCGATACGGGGTATGTGAATATAGCACTAACTGGTGACAGTTTACCCACGTCTATAAATGCTGTATTAACTCCAGACAGCAATCATGATCCATCATTATTCATTGATCAAATTGAACGAGCTGCACAAAGCAACAGAGACGTGTCAACAGACAACTCTTTATCTCTAAGAGTTTCTGTAGCTATGGATCATCAGGGAGGTGGTGGCTCCCGTAGGAAAATCACAGACATTGCCATCAGTGACACTATCAAACGAAATAAAATACATTTATTTTGTCCGATGAATTTGAACGACAACATGTGCCTTAGCTATTGTCTGGCATATTTTTTGAATCCAACATTCACAGATCAGCAGTTGCAAAAACCAGCAAAGGACATACACACAGCATGTGGATTTGCACCACACGATAAAATAGGATTTCATGATCTGAACATTTTCGAAAGAAATTTAAATGTAAAAATTGTAGTTTTTCACAGAGACTGCTCTGGAAAGGTACAGACCTACAAAAACACTGATGAAATACATCCAAAGACCGCAAATTTATACATTCATGAAGATCATTACTATCTGATCAAAAATTTGAATGGTTTCTTAGGCACAAGTTATGTATGCCAATTTTGTTGTCATGGGTTCAACGACAAGAGACTTCATAAATGCAAATATGTTTGTAATATTTGTAACACGTCCGAATGCCGCACACATGTCACAAACTATAAACACTGCCCAGACTGTCTCAGATACTGCAGAAACACCTTCTGCTACGAAACACATAAACAAGAGCGTACATCTACTGAGAGATCGCAGTGTGATGCTTTAAAATATTGCACTAAATGTCAACGATTATATAGGGTTGCAAGATCTGGTGATAAAATCAAACCGCACAAGTGCTCTCCAGAGTGTTGTGTACATTGCCATGAGATTTTGACAAGCGATGGTAGTCACGAATGTTACATCCAACCTCTAAAGTCTGAAACAAATGATGAAAAATACATTTATTATGACTTTGAGACTATGTACCAGAATGATAAACATGTGGCTAATTTTGTATGTGCAATGACTCATACAGGTGAGTCGTTTGAAGCTGGAGGAGCAGATTGTGTGGCACGTCTGATTAAACACTTCAGACGTCCAAAATACAGTGATTACACATTCATAGCGCATAACGCCTCGGGATTTGATTCCTACATTCTGTTAGAGTATCTTAGCAGCGAAGGAATAAGCCCAAAGATTATTATGCAGGGGTGTAGAATATTACACATGTATGACACAGCGTTTAGACAACGATTTATCGACAGCTTTCAATTTCTCCCTTTTTCACTAGGCAAGGTGCCAGCCGCGTTAAACCTAAGCGTGAGCGAAAAGGGTTTTTTCCCACATCATTTCAACAGATTAGAGAACGCAAATTATGTGGGTCCCTACCCTGCAAAAGAGTTTTACGGTTATGAGACAATGAGTGAAAACGAGCGTGTCAGATTTGACACTTGGTACACCGGTGTATTGGATGACATCTTTGACTTCAAAAAGGAGCTTGCTTTTTACTGCCGGAATGACGTGATTATTCTACGACAGGCATGTATAAAATATCGCGAAGAATTCATCGAATGTACAAACATTGATCCGTTTAAATCTGTGACATTGGCAGGAACGTGCATGAAAGTATTCAAAACAAATTTTTTGAGTCGAGATACAGTAGCGCTTACACATAGTCATGCGTATGTTAATCAACACAAAACGTATTCAAACGCATCAATTCAGTGGTTAGAATATATAAAAAATAGCCAAAACATTGATGTACAGCATGCCTTAAACCATGGAGAGCAAGCCTTCGGACCTTATCATGTTGATGGGTATTATGAGTCTGGTGACGGTGTAAAAACAGCCATGGAATTCTTGGGCTGTTTTTACCATGGACACGATTGTCGATTTAAGCCGGAAGAAATTCAGCCTTTATCAAAAGTATCTTTCGGTACTCTCAGAAGGCAATCGGATGAAAAGATAGAAACACTTCGTAAAGTGTATTCCTTACGAGTGATTACTATCTGGGAGTGCGAATGGGATCACGCGAAACAAACAAATCATGATGTCATTCAGTTTATGGAATCTTACGAAGTGCCTGAGAGACTCAGACCGCGGGATGCATTATTTGGCGGGCGCACGAATGCATATAAGTTGTACCACAAAACAGCTGATGATGAACGAGTGGATTATTATGATTTCACTTCGCTATACCCGTACGTACAGTCGAGTAAGACCTATCCTATCGGGCATCCGAAAATCATTTTTAAGGATTTTGAACCGGTAGAGAATTATTTTGGTCTCATCAAAGTGACAGTGTTACCACCACGTAAGCTATTTCATCCTGTTTTGCCTTACCGTTGTGGGGGTAAACTAATGTTCCCTTTGTGCAGGACTTGTGCAGAGAATCAGATTCAGGACCCTCAATGCAGTCATACTGATGTCGACAGATGTATCACTGCTACGTGGGTCAGCATTGAATTACAACGTGCTATTCAACACGGGTATCATGTGATCAAAATACATGAGGTCTGGCATTTTTCGCAGTCGACTGATACACTGTTTACCGATTACGTCAAAACATTCCTAAAATCCAAACAGGAGGCGTCAGGGTTTCCCTCACATGTAGTGACAGATGCTGACAAACAGTCTTACGTCGATGATTATCTGGATAAACAGGGCGTTCAGCTAGACATCACTAATATAGCGCATAACCCCGCAAAAAGGTCTATAAGCAAGCTTATTCTTAACACTTTATGGGGCCGCTTCTCTCTTCGGACCCATTTGCCTACCACAGAGCTTTTGACAGAGCCTGAAGAATTCACACAATGTCTTTTTGGTGGTGCCGGACGGATTATAAAACACTTTTCGTTTGTATCTGATTCAGTGGCATTGATTCAGTGGTCATATGCGGAATGTGACCCGTGTCCGACACGGGACGTTAACGTTTTTATTGGTGCTTTCACCACAGCTTATGCACGACTTGAACTGTATAATCTTTTGGACAAATTAGGCGAACGCGTGATTTACGCCGATACAGACAGCTCGATATTTGTATCAAAAAACGGTGACTGGATTCCTGAGACAGGCCCTTATCTCGGTCAACTCACGAGTGAATTAGAGTCGGGCGACAGCATTCTTGAGTTCTCTTCGTCGGGTCCTAAATCTTATGGGTATCGAACGGCAAAAGGCTATACGTGTCTCAAAGCGAAGGGTATTACACTCAATGCAGAGAATGCACAAATAGTCACATTGCATAGTTTAATAGGGTTAGTGCGTGCATATGTGGAATCACGTGACACGATGCAACTGTTCCCCCGCACAGAGACCATTACACGTAATAAGAGGGGGTTCACATTGCACAATAGATCAATCGTGAAAAGTTTCAGACTTGTGTACAATAAGCGAGTACTCCAACCAGATTATACTACCTTACCTTACGGGTTTTAACAATTGCTTTGAAAATGTGTGAAACAGATGTTTTTGACTGCAGACTGCAACATCCTTTTTCAGCTGTTATTAGCGGTCCAAGCAATAGTGGCAAGACTTTTTTTGTAAAGACTCTAATGTATAATTCAGACAAAATGTGTTCTGTGAAGTTTGATAATTATGTGTACATTTATACATGTTGGCAACCTTTATATGATGAACTGTTACATGCTTTTGATATTAAATTCATTGAAAACATCCCAAAGAAATTGGATGATGATTCATTATTCCCTCCTGGTAAAAGATCGCTATTAATTTTGGATGACGTTATGGGTCAAGCTGCGTCCAATTGTGAAGTCGAGAAGATTTTTACGCAATATGTACATCATAAAAATATGAGCTGTTTGCTACTGATACAGAATCTATTTTTCCAGGGTAAATCTACCAGAACAATAGGGCTAAACGCAAATTATTTAATAATATTTAAAAACCCCCGAGATAAGCAACAGATAGGTGTTTTGGGTCGTCAGATGTTTCCCGGTAATACAAAGTTTTTTATTGAAGCGTACCAGGACGCAACTAGTCTTCCTTTCAACTATCTGCTAATAGATTATAAAACACAGACGCCTGAAAGATTTCGACTCAGAACGGATTTACTGTCTGACTATCCTGTGGTCTACGTCCAGAAAGGAGTTTAAAATGAGTTCGAGACTTTCCAGAAATCTGTACCTTTTAAAGTTATTATACAAGAGCACACCCAAACAACGAAAGGTTATTCTGCATTCAGCCCCTGACGAGCTCATACTGGCTCTGTGTGAAGTGGCCCTCAATATTCTTCATGGTAAGATCCCTCTAACTGCGAAACAGCACGGATCTTTAAAAAGGAGAAAGACTGAAATAAAATACGTTGCTAATAAAAAGATAAATATTGCAAGAAAAAGACGTATGATTAACCAAAAAGGGGGGTTTCTACTACCTCTTCTAAGTGTAGCATTACCTTTCATAACTAGTCTGATAACTAGAAATTGAATCTGAAGAGAAAAAATGCAGCATACTGAAAAATTGTATCTTGTGCCAAAGCATCAATTGGATAGACTAAGAAATGCACCCCCGCGTGAAAATATCCATACGTCCGTGGAGGAAAACTTGGATTCATCTATAAGAGAGATATTACAGAGACATGACCTGGACACACATGAAAAAGCAAAACTATACACCAATATGTTACAGAGGTTTCTGTCTGTATCAAAGCATAACGATGTGGTGAGCAACACTTTAACGCTTACAGTGCCGAGTCAGGAGGTTGAAAATGAAGAGGCACCTGTCACCTCTCATAGTGTAGGTGATAGGACTGATACCGTCACTGAAGACGTAATCGTATCAGAAGTGCTAAACAACGTGTCTCGGAGAAGCTTGAAAAATGTAAAATACATTTTGGATAAAATGTCTAAGGCCAAGCAGCTGTCTTCATGGACAGACACCGGAGAATTTGTTTATAAAGGGAAAATCATTGCAGGATCTCATATGCTTGACCTGCTGAAAAGCGTAACAATGCCTCAAATGATACGCGACGAACGTAGGCCAACAGGATGGAGTGAATTTCTGGATGCGTTTTCCACTTTAAACATACCTTACTCAACTATAAGTAACCATCATGTTAAACGTTTGATTGATTCACTTAAAAGAAAAACAGACTCTGATAGTTTTGGAGATGTACCGACAAAGTCTTTGAAAAAACGAAGACGTCGTAACACGTCACCACACACCCCTTCAGACACTCCTGATACAGATGTATTTAAATCGCCTGCATTAGACACTAAACAATGGTTACATTTTTAACAATTATTTGTATCGGTATAATTGGGGATGTTTATCTGTTTTACAAATATTATTGTGTGTAAATCTGTGTATATCATAATTATGTAACTGTGTTTTTAAGTTGTATACTAATATCTGATGTCAATAAAGAAAAGAAAACATTTAATCTGTTTTACAAGTTTGTTTATTCATCACACACATACATAAACAATACATCATACCTCACATTAATACGCCTGAAATGTTTTACCAGACTGTACACACTGAATGCATTTAAATGTTTTACCGTTACAGAGACTAGGCTTCAATTTTTTCACAAAGAGAGAGACCATGATGTCATTTTTTAACAAATCATTATGGTACATTTTTATAACATTCTCATATTCATAACCTCTTGATATATAATATAGAAAAAACACACAATGTTGTCCACAGGTATCAGAAGCATAATCTTGAACTTGTTTGTCTGAGTACTGAACGACTGTAGAATTGTTTTTTAGAAAGTTATGAAAAGATGCAGGAAAACGATGTGCATCGGGCGCGTTACCAAAGCTGTCAAAAAAACAGCTGACACCATCTCGACGTATGTATACGGCGATCCAGTGTTCCCCCGGTTCGTCTGAAGATTGTGTATTCGAAATTAGCATGCATGGTATATCCTTTAAAGGCTCTTTGGGTAGGTAATCGCTCGGTAGTACGCCTAAAAAATTTGTGTTACAGGAAATTTTATCCATCAGCCCTGTCAGTTGCACAGTGTTCATTTCAAAGGTATTCAGTAGTGCTCTGCAAACACCTGTCTCCGATTTGATATCTCTATAATTGAATCAAAGACTGAATATATTAAAATATTAACAGGATGTGCAAGGGGTACTCTGAAACGTACTTCTAATCTAATATTTCCTGATCTTATTAGCGAAACGTGTTGACCACATTCCTCGTCGGGTGTCAGGTTAAACGCATAGAGAGTGTATCCTTGTAGGAAATCTTCGCGATCTATAACCATAGACTGATTCTTTAGATGTCGGCCTGTGGCTGTCACTAGCTGATAAAACTCTCTCACGGCAGACCCGTTATTATATTCCGGTTGAAAAGGACGCGACGGGATCTGATGGCCATCACAGGTCAGAGTCAGGTATTCAAGGTCAAAGTGCTTAAAGGCAAAAGGATTTTTGTCATAAGCACCAGAAAAGGCTGTGTTTTCCGTCATGGCCAAAATGATAGATTTCGGTAGCGTCCCGAGGAAGAGATTTTCATGGTTAGATACGCGTGCCCCTGCTGGTACGGAGAAATTTTTCACGCAGACTCTATCTATGGGGTATTTAGCAGTGGTCGAGAGAAGAGCTTGTGCATGACCCAAGCGCACTGCCGGGGATACGGTGACTCTTTTCACAAAAAGCGAAGCCGATAGTATATTAAGCTTATAATCAACGGCATCATTACGCATCAGACAGAACGCGTCTTTCGCACGAGTTAAACGAATCCGTATATCCACTCCGTTCAATAATAATTTCGATTGAAAGAAGATGTCGCTGTGAATTGGAGCTAGTAGCTCAACAACACTACTGGCGTTTGTGAACGCTGCTCTCTTTGTTAACCCGGCGTTTGCCCCTCCAGGATCCGTAGCATCTATGTGGGCTGAAGAATCTTTGTAAAATAAACCTGCTGAAAAGTTACTCTCGAGAGTGTCTTTTCCATAATTAATGAGGGCTTCGATGATACACCTGTAGGGATGTGTATTGGAACTTTGAGACACTAGACGGTCGCCTAATGAGATATCGACCTGAGAGAAAATCGTCGATCCCGGATAATTAATTAACCCTGTTGGAGCTCCATCAGGAATGTCAGTTCCATCAGGAAGAGTTATTTTGATGCGTGTATATAGCAGAGTGTTATTCAGATCTGTGTAATCTTCACCAGACCCCGCAATAAAGAATTCGATCGGAGACGCATCTGTTAACGCCGACACAGGGCTTATCTCCACATACGTATTTTTTTCAATAGCCGTTTGCGTCAAAGGGAGTGTAAACAGATCCAGCTCTGATTTAATGCACTCGTCAGACATACAGTGTAACAGAGACATGCTTTAGAAAATAGTAATACCCCGTCTTTTTAAATTTGTAGATCTCTTCGCCCGTTTCGTGCTAGTTCTTCGCTTGCTTTTTGTAACTGAGCGTGTTTTACTAGAGCGTCTAGTCTTCTTTACAGCAAGGACACGCCCCCTTCTCATACGGGTACCTGGTGGTTTACGTGACATCACCATCATGCCTTGGCCTTCCTGTCCATTTTCATCATTATTATTATATGACTTTGTTAGAGCACTGGTGACAACATCACTCATTATGTTTTTAGCGGCTGACTTTAGATGTGGTTTTGCTATACTGAACCCCCTTCTAAAAAAAGGCAGAGCCATTCGAAAAAGACCTTTAAAAAGTCCACCGATCCCTGAAGCAAAACCGGACCCGTACATAACTCCACCCCCTGCGTAGCCTGGAAGCCCGTTACCGGCCTGAGCCCGGTAGTATGATATGTAGCGTTCGGGATCCGCTTTGTACGGGGTGAGATAAGCCATTTTAAAACGGTTGATGTTTCACAGGTCTAAAATGTAGTTTGGTAACAACCTTTCCGTAGGTGAAACGCACGTCCTGGTTTAAATCGTCTTTTACATCAATAGAGATTTCTGCGATGCTGCTCTTATTAACCCGTACGTAATGAGCTTTGTCGTATCTGACACTGACTGTATTGTTAGTTTCACCATCTATATATACAGTTGCTAATAAAGGTACATATGCATCACCAACTGATTGATAGTCGATTATATCCGTGTATACATATAGTGTGTAGAATCCGGCTCTTATATCAGCCTGGAATGGAGCATATGTGATGTGTGCGTCTTGATGTTCATCCGAACTGTTTACAGTTTCTATAGAAATTCCTGGTTTTAAACCTAGGATGATCGCTAGTTTGCCATAAAATGTCAGCGAAGTCCCGTGAGGGGCTTTCAGAAATACCTTATTCTTTATACGGTCGTAGGCGAGACGTACCCTCTGGGGTAGAGTGACATTTATATCCCTGAGCAAAATGGGAACATCCTCAAAATACCCACATTTTAACGTATTCCGACTCGTTGATAATTTTAGAGCATTCTGAAACGTATCACCCCTTACATCATGCAGTTCGTAGTTATTCTGTAGTAGACGTTGTTCACAAACAATAATAAAAACAGCGTCATCCTCATTAAATGTATACCATGTCAATGGATATTCAAATTCGACCAATGCCACCTCCCACAGACCTTTTAAATTTATACTTCTAGCCAATCTAGTTCTGTAATTAGATATATTGTTATCAGGGTAGATGTTCATCGATGCGTTGCATGGAAGCGTGACGTAGAATCCTTCCTCAGCCATGGTTATTATTTAATGACACCTGTCATGAATTCTCTACGGCTTTAACGGACCCTGCAGATGCACCACCTGCTTTTCAGCTATCCAACTGTTGAATTTGGAGGGCCAACCCCACCATTTGACTAGAACGTACGTGACTTTTCCACGTTTTTGTTTATGCAGAATCTTCTCAATCTTAAATGTTTTATCATCACTAACAATAATTTTTTGTAGTTCTTCCTCATAAAAACACCCGTCGATAATTTCACCATCGTAGTCTTGTAATCGGTATACGGGTGGGGTACGTGGAATGCATGCGGTTATGGTGAAGTATTCCTCCGTATAATTCTGCTCATACCCCTTAGTAAATATACCTCGGACTTTAGAGACTCTCACAACGTCCCCTACAGAGTATTTAAAGACGGGTGTCTCTTTACGTATTTTTCCGTATAAATTATTAAACACTACCGCCTCATTTTCTTTATGTACGTCCAGCGGGCGCATTTTGATGGATTTGTGATAACTACAATTATAACCCTCTGTCAGGTCTTGCAGTATATCACAGTAGCGTTTGGAGTTTACAGCCGTTAAAAACTTCCACATTCGTCCTTTTAGAGTTCTATTAAACCTCTCGACTACACACGCTTTTAAATCGGTTGCTGTGGCAAAATGATGTATGCCATATTTTTTCATCAGCAGTTGAAAATGTTTATTGAAAAACTCTGTCCCCTTATCTGTTTGTAACTTTATCGGTACACGTCCTTCTTTCAGGATAGATTCGAAAGCTTTAGTCACTTCCAGGCCCGTCTTATTTTTCAATGCACGTGTCCATGAGTACTTGCTGAATAAATCAATAACTGTAAGAATAAATTTAATATTATCGTTCTCTTTTGAGTATGCGGTCATATCGACCAAGTCAGCCTGGAATTGGCGATCCTTACCGTATACAACTACACGGTTCCGTTTATAATTTATTGGTGCAGTCTTGTGTAACGTATATACATCCTGTTTGGACAACCATTCGTTAATATCCTTATCATTTAATTTTATGCTGTATTCCTGTAACACAGCCTGTTTTAATCTGTCCTTACCGCCAAAAGCTCCGGGGCTTGAGGGATTATAGTAAATTTTTTTCATTAGCTCTGACATGTTACTACCTCTGTCACTCTTCATAAAATAATGACCAGTTGTCTTGATGTCACACAGATTTTTATTTCAGATATCTACACGGTTCATCCAAACATCAAAATAAATTTTACACACATTTCAAAATTTTTCTCCAGCATGTATTCAACCATAATATCAATCATTTTACAGACATCGGGATATTCATTCCTTGACAATTTACAAACATCAGTTACATACGTACAAAGACATAATATATTTCCTATTCTAAGAGATTCCATGCATTCAGGCATCAGTTCAAGAATGTTGTTGATAGTTGTACAAGGTGTGTGTTTGACGGACATGTTTATCATATTATTCCATTCATTTGACATTCCCCTTACAGTGTTCATCTGATTCGATAATTTTGTCAGACGTTTATCAGCCATAGTCACGGTATCATCTGGTGCATGATTATCATCGATAATCTTGTACAGCAAGTTTGATATTTCACGTTTTACACATGATTTAAAGAAATGTTTGGCAATCCAGGAGGTGCAGCGGTTCCACATTTTCACACGAGGACAGGTTCAGGGTCTTCAGCATCAACGAGTTTCCAGTTGTCAACTGCGTTGTATACGATCTGTTCACAGGTTTCATCGACTAGTTTCTGTCTGATAGATGCCAGCTGTTCCACTATGTACATTTCATCTTTGAGTTCAAACAAAATCGTCTCGATAGATCCCTGGATTGTTTGCAGATGCGGTGTGACTCCACACAGGTTCAAAGCCTGAGCTAAGATGGTTTTCAGCTCAGGTTTGAGGAGTTTCAGACTGATCTCGTCAAAACAACCGTAAAAATAATATGGAGTAGGTTCAAACAGGCACGAATGTCTTGTTTGGGATGGATGGTCTACGGTACATCCAATGCAATCCTTCTTCATTTGCTTATCAATCAAGTATTCCAGTATGACAGTAACGACTGCTTTAATAATCCGGTGGCCAGTATCACCTAGGCACCCGTCCAGCTCGTCACTGGACGTGACGTCAGGGGTCTCAGCTGCAACAGTAGCAGCAGCAGCAACACAACCACCAACCCCGTACCTCGTGAGGAAGGCAAGATTGTGAAATCCAAGTTCCATACAAAATTTATTTAGCCATTCGATGCTTCTTTCCGATGGATTTGATAATCCTTTTGTAGCATATCCATCAGCAGATCCGGAAGGGGAGAATGGTGAGATGATATCCTCTTGAGACATGTTGAGTGTTTTGAGACAGAATGGCTGTGTGGGAGGTTATTAATGGTTGTAGAATGGGGGAGGAGCTACAAGAACGCCCCTCCTACTCTCCTGTGTGATGCGTGGGAACTCTTTGTCGTATTTTCCCACGACTCTTCACCACCTGGTGTGGGAGTGGTCTAGGGGTGGAGCCTACGTCTGGCTACAGTGCAGACCTCACAGATGTCAGTCTAACTTTTGGGATGTAAGAGTGTAGACGTGTTTCGCGGTGCTCCCCACGTGGACTTTTGGGATAAAAATCTCGAAAGTTTCGGAGTTTGATATACCTTTGGAGATGGATTAATACCTTCTGGATAAACCGTTCCTGTTGGATATATCTTTGGAGATGGATTAAATCTTTAAACTGGATAACTTTTGTTCTTCTTTCAACAACAAAACGCGGATGTAAAAACGTAAGTCAGTTTTTTAAATGTATGTATTTTTAATATTGTGATTTTTAACAAAGTTTTGATACGCTTTAATATTTGTTTGATGTTTTAATTTGAGAAAATGCATTTTAACATTTTACAATACATTGTTTTGTACATCTTTAAACACTATGTAATTGTGAAAGTACAAGTTTTCTTCAAATATATGGTGTTTTAGATGTTTTAATTCTAGAACATTTTGATAACTTTAAGAAAACACCTTTTAAAACAGTTGGTTTATGTAAAACGGAACATTTTACAAAATAATGCGTGAAGGTAAAATACCTGTACTGGGACTTAATGATATAAATTGTTTTAATACCTTTTAAAGACTATGTAATTGTGAAAAAAGTACATCTTCAACTGTGGTCCGTGGGAGAATTCCCGCGGTCACATGACCTCTCCGGAAGTGGGGGTGGTGGGGGTGGGAAGGGGCGGAGCTAGCGTGGGAGAATTCCCACGGTCACATGATCTCTCCGGAAGTGGGGGTTGTGGGGGTGGGAAGGGGCGGAGCTACCGTGGGAAAATTCCCACGCTCCAGATGGTCAGACCGGAAGTGGGTGGGAGGGGTAAAA
Source organism: Semotilus atromaculatus (assembly GCA_031834385.1). Lineage (NCBI taxonomy): Eukaryota > Metazoa > Chordata > Actinopteri > Cypriniformes > Leuciscidae > Semotilus > Semotilus atromaculatus. The sequence goes on from JAULUF010000022.1 coordinate 3,901,477, forward strand.
GGGGCGGGGCTTAGGGCGGGAACCAATCATAGGGGGGCAATAAAACTGTCAGTTTGACGAATGCCGCCCTATATAGTCTCTCTTATGTTTCTTTAATTTGTGTAGGACGTTGAAGTGTTAGTTAAAAAATAAAAAGTATTAGTTAATAACAAACAAACAAAGACTTTAAAGCAAATGGAACCATAAACATAATATATAAAATATGGTATAATTACATGTCGAAGCATACTCACAGCTTGAAAATGACTTCCGTAAAGTTTATTTTAGTAAAGCTATGCCTGGGTCATCCCAACACAAAGTTTTACGTTTGTGGGGTGAGATCACACAAAGATTACAACAATATGAGCTTTTCTCGAACATAGCATGTTTGTACTATGCCTGAAACTTACTAATCAACATGCATTCCCTATATGTGGTTGTTAAACGCCTCAGGTAATTCATATTAAATGTAAGTTGGTCAGAAAAAAACATTTAAGATGTTAAATACATTTAAAATGTCTGTAAATACAACGTGTTTGTCACAAACACACCTAAAGCGCTTTTACTCGTGTGAGGAAACCCCTAACAACATTACTAATCAATTAATCACAGAAATAATGCATGTCATCAGACTGTTTTAAAGAAATTAAAGCATAAATAAAGGTAAATCGTTATTTAAAGAAAATAAAAAGGTAAATCTTTATTTAAAGAAAATAGATGCTATTGCAACAACACACAAATGTATTAATGTTCAAAATCTTATAAATGTTCAAAAACTTATATTCCATACTTTGAAGCATCATGGTTTTAGGTCTGTAAATATACAGAATTAAAAAAGAAAAAAACTTTCTCTAACATTTTCTGATAACGTAGTAAAATGTAGGAATACTAACCTTTGTATTTTAACTTTTTACAGCTTTTAAAAAAAGTTTTAAATGTCAAATTTTCAAATATATGTGAAAAGCTAAACTTTCTTTGATTAAAAACACCTCCCTGATCTTACCACAGCCACCCAATACATTGTAGGGGTGTGTTTGTGTGTGCGAGAACTTCTCCTGCGACCAGTGCCGCTGCTAGCCATTTTGGTGCCCTAAGCATAATTCCTTTATGATGCCCCCCCCATCATTTATTTTTATTTTCATTTTCATTTATGTTTCATACCCCAATGAGGGTATGATTTATAAAAATAAATAAAAAAGTAACACTTTAGTTTAGGGTCTACTGCTCACTAACTAGTTTCATTACCATGCAATGGCATGGTTTTATCATCACTGTGGTCCCGAATTTGAGGTAGGTTAGTCAGGGGGGTTCGGGGTTTCCCCGGGAAAATTTTGGATTTCTCTGAACTACAGATGTGCATTTTAAGATGTTGTGAAGGCAAACAAACAAAAAATCGATAACAACAGCTTTAAAACCATGTCAGTGGGCAGCTGATTATTTTGCTCTCCTCATCAGCATCACACTCTTTTTCACTTTGTTTTTATCTTGCCCTGTCTCTTCCCCTCCTAAAGTTGGCTTTTTTAATTTACTAAAGGCTACAATTTGTATTTTATTCTCAATATGTACACATTCATTATTAATCCTGTGCCTAACATGATGAAAACGGCTTTGTTCATGTTTCTTGTCCCCTCACAATGACAGTAGCCTAAACTATTACAGTAGGCTACATGTTACATAGGCCTATTTTCAGTTCAAAATGGCGAAATTAGACAAAACTATATTAGTTTGCCTAATTATTTTTTGTCATTCGTTTAACATTTATGACCTAAAAAAAACTGTCAAATATGAAACGTTAAGTTTAGCTACTTACATCTTATCTCGCACTTGACCGTACACTGAAGCGTCGAGTTGCACTGTTAAAATTCGCGCTCAGCGTCTGTGAACATAAAGCCCGCCTACTTTGATTTGATTGGTCATCTCAAATATTCTGACATTGACGAGCAGTGACGGACCAATGAGGCTCAGATGAACACACACACACCCTGTCCTCTCTGTTTCTGACGTGCTCTAGCTCTGCTCGGCGCTGCGGATTGAAGATGAAGAACGCGCTGAATCTGATTATAACAAGAAGTTTGATGATTGATTTTTCATTAGGCTATTTTTGGTGCCCCCTCAGCACTTGGTGCCCTACGCACAGCGCGTGATGCGCGTGGTGGGAGCGGCGGCACTGCCTGCGACATAATGTTATTTGTTATAAAACAGTAAAAAAAAAAAACTTTGGAAATGGACTCTTCCAAACACCCCCACCTCTGCTCGTGATTTGGACTGTTCAAAAACTTTCCGGGAAGTTTGAAAACGATTTAATGGAGAGAGAATGCGCAGATGCGCTTGTTCAATGTAAATAATAGTTAAACTCAAGTGTTGTCAACTAAGGATTATGTGTGTGTGTGCAGCTAATTGTAAACACATTTGCGTATTTTATCGTATAATACGTTCATAAGAGAGAATTTAGATCGCGATCGATGCATTCCGTCTAAATGTTTACATTGTAATGTTTGCACTTTATATTATTAGCCTACCACCTAGCTGACGCATGATCCTCCCGTGTTATTTATCTGTATGTTATGGTATGCATGACATGTAGACTTCGACTGTGTCTCAGCAGGGAACATGTACGGGCATGTTTCTCCGTTTCACCGAAGGACCATGTTGTTCAATTTTAACTTTTCTGCTTCGGTGTAATTAAATGGGTACAGGATGTCCTGTTAAAACAATATAGGAAGGATGCAAATGATATGCAAAGGAAGTATATATATTTATGTATTATATTACATTAAATACATTTATTTAATACGTGGGTATTTATTAACGCGGTCCGCGAGCAGTCTGTATATTCCCATTTGTTAATCCGTCTCCTCCGTCTTTTCAAGCCAATCCATAACGTGGTAAAAAATAAAATCCAATATCTCGCTCTGTGAAAACCAAATCAAATATAATACATTCCATGTAAATCTTCTATCGTTATATATCCACACTGCTCAATCCAATGAAAAATATATTCCACACGTCCTGCTGGTTCATGGAGAAATTTTGTTAAGCACGGTCCTTGTAATTTTCACGAAGCTCAAGTTAAATCCATCATAACTTCACCAAGGCATATATCGGGAAGCCTTGGGGTCTGCAGTAGCGTAAATTCCAAGAGATTGCACGTTGAGTTTGTGGCTTTTTAAACAGCCCGCGTATCCATTCACATATGGGTGGGGTTTGTGTGTGTGTGTGGGGCTGGTAATGCCTTGAATTCTCCCACGCTCCAAGTGTGCACATGCGCGCGTGCACGGATCGTGGGAGCTTTGTATTCTATTTTCCCACGAGCACGTCATCTGACCACGTGTTGTGGGTGGGTCTAGGGGTGGAGCCATCATGGGTCCGCAAGCTGTGTTCAGGACAGTCATTTCTGTCACACGGCTGAGCTGAACGGTCACTTTTTCACGATGACCCTGAGCGTGGGAATCTGTTGTTATTTTTTCTCACGCGTCAACACCTGGCGGGGGTGTGGTCTAGGTGTGGGAGAGGTTTAGGGGTGGAGCTTGCGTCTGGCTATTGTGCATCGGTTACTATTGTCAGTCTTGGGTTGTCTCTGGACTGTTCGGTTGTGCTTCTTTGAGCTCCCGGGAAGTTACATTTACACATCTTTAAACTGGATAACAAAACAGGACGTAAAACGTAAGTCAGTTTTTAAAATGTATGTGTGTGTTTTTTAATATAATGATTTTTAACATAACGTTTTGATATGCTTTAATACATTTGTTTGATGTTTTAATTTTAGAAAATGCTTTTTAACATTTTACAAATGTGTTTAATAAAACAGTAATAAAATAAAACAGGTGTTTAATGTAAAATGGAACATTTTACTAAATAATGAGTAAAGGTAAAGACCTGTACTGTGTTTTAATAATATAAATTGACTTAATGGTTTTAATCACTACGTGTTATGTGAAAAGCACAACTTTTTTTTTAAAATGTATGATAGAAAATAGAACAATTTGCTTGATGTAATTAATACAAGCGGTTTTAGTTATTTTTGTGATTGAAAACCCTTTTTAAAACAGATGTTTTATGTAAAAATGGAACATTTTACAAAATAATGTGTGAAGGTAAATACTTGTACTGCGTCTTAATGATATAAATGGGCTAAATAGTTTTAAGCACTTTACGTGTTATGTGAAAAGTAAGACTTTTTTAAATGTATGATAGAAAATAGACCTATATGTTTGATGTAATTTTAATACATGCGGTTTTAGATGGTTTATTAAGAAAACATAACTATTTACTTGATATCATTTTAGTTAATATTGTGATTGAAAACATGTTTTATGTAAAATGGAACATTTTACTAAATAATGTGTAAAGGTAAAGACCTGTACTGTGTTTTAATGATATAAATTGACTTAATGGTTTTAATCACTACATGTTATGTGAAAAAGCACAACTTTTTTAAATGTATGATAGAAAATAGAACTATTTGCTTGATAAAATTAACACATGCTGTTTTAGGTTATTATTGTGATTGAAAACACTTTTTAAAACAGATGTTTTATGTCAAATGTAACATTTTTGTAATGAAAAAACTCTTAACTTGTATACTTTTCTGTAAATGACTGAACATTTTTAAAATGGTGTTTTAGATGTTTTAATATTAACGCATTTTGATAACTTTAAGAAAACACTCTTTAAACTTTTTCATTAATGTTTTAAGTGTATGAACACTAATGATATTATATAAATGGGCTTAATAGTTTTAAGCACTATACGTGTTATGTGAAATGTATGATAGAAAATAGACCTATTTGTTTGATATAAAATTGTAATACACATTGTTTTAGATGTTTTAATATTTGTTTGATGTTTTCATTTTAGAAAATGCATTTTTAACATTTTACAAAATGTGTAAAACGCTAAAGATGTGCGTATTTTAACTTTATACAACATTTTAATACTTTTAAACATGTGTAATTGTGAAAAGTACGACTTTTTCTTAATATGTGTGTTAGAAAATAGATGTATTTGCATGATATAATTTTAATACAGGCTGTTTTAGTTATTATTGTGATTGAAAACAGTTGTCTTATGTAAAATGAAACATTTTACTAAATAATGTGTAAAGGTGATAAAGAAAACTGTGTTTTAATGATATAAATTGACTTAATGGTTTTAACCTATTTTAACACTAAACCTATCTCTGTTTTCTGTCATCCTTCTTAAAAAGATTGAAAATGTATTGTTTTGAATGTTTTTTCCATTATTTTGAACAGTTTTACATTGAACAAGACAGGTGCCCGTAACAGGTGTCCTGTCCGGAACCGGGTCGGATGGGAGGGGTTCCGTACCTCTCCGGAAGTGGGAGGGATGGGGGCGTGGCTAGCGTGGGAAATTCCCACGCTCCAGATGGTCAGACCGGAAGTGGGCTCCCCCATGGCCCCCACCCGTGGGAACCTTTTATTGAAGGGCCATAAATCACTCAAAGTGACATATAGTGCCCTTCATTCTCTCTCTGTAGTTGTCTTGCGCTGGAGGCGGTCATATGCAAACGACTGGTACGTCACTTCCAACCGTGACGTCACTTCTTACCATGGATCCAGAACGAGCTGTATTTAGAGCTTGATTAAATAAATGCTTTGTTTATAATGGGGAGGACGTCTTAAGCCATGAAACTTGCAGGAAGTTTTAATAGTACATAGATCTCTTATATACCAAAAGATCAAGGCAAATTTGGTTTCTCATGTCATGACCCCTTTAAAGAGGGGGACAAGGTGAAACAGAGGTGCGTACAGGGGGAACTCAAGATCAAGCTGAAAGAGGCAAAGGAGGAATACGGAAAGAAGGTAGAGCAGAAGTTGCAGAAGAACAGCATGAAGGAGGTCTGGGAGGGCCTCCTTCATAGCCTCACAGCATGCCCCCCACCCTCTCGCTCATCTCCACAATCAACTGTACCCTTCCCCGATGCATGCACTCCAGCCAGCATTTACTGATGCACCCCTCCCACCGATACTCAAAAAAGGGACCCCCCTTCCTCCCATCATCACGGCGTATCAGGTTAGAGGAGAGCTGAGTAGACTTCGCCCAGGGAAAGCAGCCGGCCCTGACCGAGTGTGTCCCAGACTGCTCAAAGCCTGTGCGGCGGAATTGGCGGAGCCTCTACAGCATGTCTTTAACCATCTGGGGAAGGTACCAGCACTATGGAAGACATCATGTCTCATCCCAGTTCCTAAGAAACCGCTTCCTAGTGAGCTAAATGACTTTAGGCCAGTAGCTCTAACTGTGACAGTCGTCAATGATTTGTGTTTTTCCTATTCCGTACTGGGGATGGCGCTGTTGAGCGTATATTCAGAGAACCAGGTGTGAAGTTATTTAAGGAAGTGGGATTGCGGTTCTCTCTCTCGCGCTCTCTAGCCTTTGTTGTCAGGCGTTCACGTCGTGGCCACTCTAGGGGATGAGTTGTGAGTATTGTTGTTGTAGCCCGTGGTGCGTTGATGTGTTAATGCTGCGGTCTTATCCTGCTTTTAAGGCTTACAATTCATATTTTGAGGAATATGTTTCCCTCATTGAATTTCGTAAAGCATTGGGAAGTTGTGTCGAGAACGATTTGGTGATTTGAGTGTAAATGGAGCGTTTGAGAGAGAGCTGTTTCTAATCCGGTTATGTCGTGCTTTAGACGTTAATTCAGGCATTATAGGTAGAATGTTTTGAGGTTTTGGTGTAGGAAGGGTTTTCTTTTGGTGTTTATTTTGGCGCTCGAGTTGCCGAATTATTTTGTAAATATTGTGTGTGATGTAATGAAATGCATTTTCAGGCCCAGTAGTTAAATGAGTGACATGGTAAGCAAACGTTTTTTCTTTTTGTCTGTTTTCCATTTATGTGGTTGCCTTATTGTATTTTGATTCATTTTCGTTTTTGCATAAGAGTTATTGCATTGCATTTAATTATCTGAATTATTTATTTTGATTTATCTGTCATTCATTTATTGTTGTGAGGTCATTTAAAAGGTAAATGTTCCTGTGTCTGAAATTAATAGTTGATTTATTTAATTAGTTTTCCCCATTCTATTTCTTTTTTGAAGGGAATGTATTGATGTACTGAATTGTAATGTAATATGACTGGAATTGAACTTGAATAGAACTTGTGGTTCCTTGTTCTGTTGCTTCATGATTGGTAATCTCATTCCTATGTGTAGTATCTCTATTGAGGGATTAATTAAATAATTGTGGTGGTTTTTACCCCTGGCGCCCGAACTCAATCTGTTAAGGCCAAATACCGTCACATAACTTCACACATGATGAAGACGATGGAGTGACTGCTACTTCACATCCTTAGACCCCAAGTCAGCCACTCACTTGACCGGCTTCAGTTTGCATACCAGGAGAAGGTCGGGGTGGACGATGCCATCATATACCTACTGCACAGAGTGCATTCTCACCTGGACAAGGGGAAAAGTGCTGTGAGAATCATGTTCTTTGATTTCTCTAGCGACTTTAACACCATTCAGCCTGTCAGATTGAGGGAGAAGCTTGGGCAGATGGGGGTTGATGCTCACCTGCTATCCTGGATAACAAACTACCTGACGGAGAGACCACAGTTCGTAAGGCTGAAGGACTGTTTCTCAGAGACTTGATGTAGCACTGGAGCGCCTCAGGGGACTGTGCTTTCACCGTTCCTGTTCACTCTGTACACCTCTGACTTCAGTAAAAACTCGGAGTCATGCCACATGCAGAAGTTTTCGGATGACACTGCAATTGTGGGGTGTATTAGGGATGGACGGGAGTATGAGTACAGGAACCTAAAATCCACGAACCCGGTACCGGGGGTCGTAAATCTTCGTTATGATGTTCGTACAATCTTTTTATAGGCTTCCCTATAAGGTATCACCCAATTCATGGTCTCATTTGAAAGCTTAGAATCTACACTTTACAAAGAATATCATTACTTTCCTTTTATGATAGGCCTACATATCAAATGTAATATTAGCTTAAATATGCATTGGTCCCAGGCAAAAATTTCCGTTTTATGATTGCGAAGAAATCTTTCTACAAATATTTATTTTTTATATATTTCACAAAACAGTCAAATCATATATTACAATAAAGCTCTCATTCTAAGGAATTTGTCGGTGTAGATTATTACATTGTGAGACAATCATAGATCGAAATATCTTCAAAAGAATCGCGCAGTGAAATAAAATCAAACAGAGATGACAGATAAAAGTATCACATTCCTGCTCCGATGTCAGTTCCAGTCAGCCGCAAACAGCCACATAATCTATATCACCTTTTAGCTTAGGATGTTATCTTTCAAATGAGACCATTTTCTCGTTTCTGTGAGCTTTCGTTGGTAAGAAAATCGACTGAGAATGAGCTGAGAGGAGAGGAACACCAAATCTCCAAGTCATCTATATTTCCACGCGCCAGCCTTCTTGTAAAGCACTTGCATTTAGTATATAAATCTAGCCGGAAACTAAGCTCGCGTCACATTTTAGACAGACATTTCACTCAACGCTCCATCCTGGAACCCAGAACACTTCAGGAGACGCTCACTAGTTGTCATTCGGAGCTGGGGGGCTGGAGGTCGGAAGTAGACGCCGGTAGTTGGAATCAGACGGGGCCAATAGGCTGGAACTACGTAGAGAGAGAAAACGAACGGTGTTCGGGAAACATAGTAGGATCGTACTTTTTGTTTGGCGGATCTGCATAAACTGCACTGTGAATGTAACATCATGTCAAATAGTTCAGATGGGGATGAGATGGAGTGGACGTTGCCCAGATCTGTGAAATTGAAAAGGGATTTGAGAGAAAGAGATAGAAGGAAAAGTTGGTCGGATCATAGCGAGACCGGCGAGGGAAGTAATAGCAAGAAACTGAGAGCTAGTCAGTGCGAGAAACAGAAACCTGAGAATATAGACAAAGCGCAAGGAAACGAATGGAAAGTTATAATTGAATTCAACCAGGATGGTGGACACTATCACCCAATTAAAATTACCAAGGCGATTGAGAAGGAGATTGGCAAAATTAAATTTGCAAAATTCTTGAACAATAAATGAATACTGATACATGCAAGCAGCAAACAGCAACAAGACAAGATTCTTAGTAAGCCCACTCTTCAAGGGGAAAGAATGAAGGCACATATCCCAGGAGCAATGGCAAAGGTTAGGGGAGTTATCTCGGGAGTCCCACTGAATATGTCAATGGAAGATGTTAAAAATGAGATTCAGGGAGGCAAAGTAGTTGAAGCTACTAGATTAAAAAGTAAACGTGATAGATCATTAAAAGACACATTATCTGTGCTTGTGCAATTTGAGAGAACCCTTCCTAAGGCAGTTCAAATGGGATACTTGAATTACAGCGTGAGAGAATACATCCCTCCCCCTATCAGATGTTTCAAATGTCAAAGAATGGGGCACACAGCTCAGCAGTGCAAAGGAAAGTTAAGGTGTGCTAGATGTGGGGGCCAGCACGAATATGGAAAATGTGAAAAGGATGCAAAGATTAAATGTTGTAACTGTGGAGGAGAGCATAGCGCTGCATTTGGTGGATGTGAAGTACAAAGAGAAGCTAGAGAAGCCCAAAAGGTGAAAGTGTTGAACAAAGTATCATATGCAGAAGCTCTAAAGAAAGTAAGAGAAACAGGATCAAATAACAAAATCACCAGTGGTACTATCCAAAGAAGCATGACATCAGTTAATCAGACCAGGTTCCAGCTAACCAGTTAACCAGGTTCCAGCTCCCACACAGAGTAGTTGCGAGCATAAATGCAAAGTTGACGATGATACTTTGATAGTGAAAAAAGTGAACTTTGTGGGTTTCATATGTCATACTATCAACGTTGCATCCCAGTTGAAAAAGAAAAGTGACAGAATTAAGTCTATTGTAGAAGCAGCAGGAAAATTCCTTGAGATGAAAGATATCAAAGCAGATCAAATACATGAGCTGTTGAACATAACTGAAAATGGAAATACACAAATTGAGGATTAGGACACTTATAATGGTTCTTCACATACTACAGTGGAACGCAAGAAGTCTTATAGCTAATGGTCAAGAATTCACAAAGTACATCCATGAATTAGATGTTGTTCCAGATGTAATATGTGTACAAGAAACATGGCTACAAGACAGACTAGAATTTGTGATACCAGGATTTAGCTCTATAAGGTATGATAAACCTAACAACCAAACTGGTGGAGACCAAACTTTATTAAGGATGGGTTGGCCTATAGGGAGGTCCCTTGCTCAGAAGGTTTAGAATGTATATTAGTTGAAATCTATAGTCCAAGGAAAGAGGGAAATATTAAATTGATTAATTTCTATAACCCATGCAAAAATGTGGTTTTTACTAAACTTAATGAAATGGCAGGGACTGTATGCAGGAAAGAAATATGGTGTGGGGATTTTAATGCACATAACAGCTTATGGGGCAGTAAGCATACAGATAATAATGGGAATATAATTGAAGAAATGAAGGAAGAAAGATCGCTGGTATGCATTAATAATGGACAGGGAACACGAGTAGATCTGAGAAGGGGTAATACATCATGCTTAGATATTACACTGGTATCAGATAACTTGGTAAATGCGTGCCAATGGTTTGTTATGAATGATTCTACCATAGGAAGTGACCATTTTCCAGTTCTCACAATAATCAACATGAATGTATGTTTTCAAGAAGGAAGTACCATTAACAGATGGTGTTTTGAGAAAGCAGAATGGGAAAATTTTAAGATATGTTGTATGAAGTTACATGTTACATGAAGTTATATGACATTAAGGTGATATAGAGGAATGCACAAAGCAAATTACAGAACACATTATAAATGCAGCAAATTTAAGTATTCCAAAAAGATCAACAAAGGGCAGGAAGAAAGTGGTCCCCTGGTGGAATAAGGAAGCAGAGCTGTAAAAGAAAGAAACAAAGCTTTTAAAACATTAAAGAATAATTTGTCACAAGAGAATGTTTTGGATTTTCAAAGGAAAAGGGCAGTGGCTCGTAGGACAATTAAGTTAACCAAAAAAGAAAACTGGAGAGAGTTTTGTTCCACCATAGGTAGAGGAGTAGAGTTAGGGGATATTTGGTCTATGTTTAAAAGAATGAGTGGGAAAAGGAAAGTGACTAAAATCCCAGCTTTGATTGATGGAGGAAAGGCGGTTGTGACGGACAAAGAAAAGGCAGAGATGTTGGGGCGGGCTTTTGTGACTGTGCATAGTGGTGATCACCTTATGGATTTTCATAAACAACAGAAAGAATTGGCACTCAGAGAAAATAAGGACGTGAAGCTGAAGAGGGAGGATGGTACATCAACGTTAGATGTGGATTTTATAATATCAGAACTCAATATAGCTCTGCTAGGCACGGGATATACAGCCCCAGGAAAAGATCAGCTATGTTATGCCATGTTCCGACAGTTGCCAGAAGAGTCAATTAAGCTAGTGCTAAGACTGTTCAATAAAATATGGAAGGATGGAATAATACCGAAAAGTTGGAAACGTGCAGTTATATTACCAATCCTGGTAATTATAGACCCATAGCTCTGACATCTCACTTATGTAAATGGATGGAGAGGATAATAGTTCGTAGGCTATCATATGTAATGGAACAAAGAGGCCTACTGAGCAATATTCAAAATGGATTTCGGAAAGGACGCTCCACAACAGATGCTCTAGTTAGAGTAAGTAATGAGATAGAAAAAGCATTGAAAATGAAAGAGCTGATGATAATAGTGTATTTTGACATTGAGAAGGCATATGATACTATGTGGAGGGAAGGATTACTTATTAAACTAAATAGAATGGGTTTTGGAGGAAGGATTTATAACTGGATATTAGACTTTCTAACTGACAGAAAAATTAGAGTAAAGGTTGGATCAGAAGTTTCTACAGAGTTTAAGGTAAATAATGGTATTCCCCAGGGGAGCGCAATTAGCCCTATATTGTTTAACATTATGATTAATGATATATTTTCAGATTTAGATGGACATATCAAATCAGCGTTATATGCAGATGATGGGGCTATATGGATGAGAGGAAGAAATGAGACATATGTGATAGAGAATATTAGGAAAGCAATAGGGAAAATAGAGAAGTGGTCATTTAAGTGGGGTTTTAAAATATCAACAAGCAAATCCTGTTATATGGTGTTCACAAACAAGTGTAAGTGTCATGTAGAAAAGCTTTTATTATATCAGCAGCCAATGGAAAAATTTAATGAATTTAAGTATTTAGGATTGTGGTTTGATAGTAAGTACACATGGAAAACACATATAAAGCAATTGGAAACTAAGTGCAAAAAAGTTATTAAAGGGTACCTATTATGGATTTTTGAAAATTGCCCTTCATGTAGTGTGTAACATAGATCTAAGTGAACGAAAACATTCTGCAAAGTTTTAAACATGAAAGTTCACCGTATACAAAGTTATTGTCTCTCAAAAGTAAGAGTCGACTCTGAGTCGCTGATATGAATCGTTCGACGAACGATGCATTTTCTCTAAATTTATGACGTCACTTGTACAAGTTATTTGAATAAGATACGCCCACTCATTGCGCTCGTACTCATAGAAGCCAGGGAAACTTGAAAACATAATGGCGACGAGACGATGTGTTCTGAAGTGCGACGCAAAAGCGACATTTTTTCATCTGCCCAGAGACGAGCATTTGAAGAATCAGTGGCTACAGTTCATATATGCAACTACCGGTATACCACAGATGTATAGCCCGACGTTATTGCTGTGTTCGCGTCATTTTGAAGATGATTGCTTCACAAACATAAATGCTTTCAAATATGGATTCGCGAGCCGGCTGATATTGAAGGAAGGCTCAGTACCAAGTCTATTTAGATCAGCTTCCTCCTCCGAATCACAACCTGTAAGTATTATTAATATTATAAATTGTTGCATTTATGTTTTATGTAGCATGCTCAATAATTATTTTGTGTGTTGTGTACGCACAGCGCAGCTTCTAGGTCTTCAATGTCAATTGTATTGAAATATGTGCAGGGCTCTCAAGTGTCACGCATTACAAATAGTTTTTCAGCGTGAGAAATACAATGTGTGGCGGGAGAGCGTGACAAAAGACCGAAATGAGTGACTGTCACGCTCTCCCGCCACACATTGTATTTCTCACGCTGAAAAACTATTTGTAATATATTTAATATGCCGCAGCGCCCAAAACTCTGGCCGCGCGCCGCTCTCACTGTGGAACCGGCAAGAATCAAGCGCGTCTCCTCTGGTGTTGTTCGTCTGGTGTTGTTAGCCAATCAGAAAATAGCACTATTGTATCTGGGTAAGATTTATCGCAACAACCAATGACACCCCGTCGGCTCGGTGTCACTCCTTTGGGCTATGGTAGCTAACATATCACCGCAGATTAGCGTCATGCAAAGCCGGGGTTTGGAAAAATGACTCGCTAAACGATTCATATGGGAGTCGGTGAGCAAATCAGGTAAAAATAAATGCATATTATAAGACAACAAAAGTGTTTTTTGTCATTTCATGCTTGTAAAACTGTTGTTGGGGACTCCCAGAACAATATTAGGAACATTTTAAATGCCATAATAGGTACCCTTTAATTTTTGTAACAAAAAAAAATCAGGAATACTCATATAATACTCCTTTTGCCAGTTTGCTCCTAAAAACCATTGTTTCATGCAGGAAATTCAAGGCCATGGCCATAGAGCATCACAGTCCCGCCCACAGCCTGAGAGAGCGTTGGTGCCGGAAGTAAATTTCCCATTAATTTCTCCCATTGACATTTTGTAAAATCCATATCTAAAGAGTATACGACCATGTCTGAGGATAACCAGCTACGGCTGAACTCATAAGCATACAACATATCATTTCGAGTGAAAAAACGAAGAGAAAATCCAAAAAAAGTCAAGGGTACAAACCTGTGTACATATTTTCATTTCCGAGAAAATGAACTACTCCTCCCATAAACCACCGCGCCTCACTAAAGTTGACTGAAAGCCACCATGAAATAGCCTTTTGAGTGACTTCCAAATCTGACGACGGCAACGTGAACTTTTTCCTCCAGTGAATTTTATAAAGTGAATGTGCAGGGAAACTCCTTTTCCTCGATTTACTGAAGCTTATGCACATGCTAAAACATTGAGCATCTGGCTCGCTCATAGGCTGTGCTGGGGCAACTGCACATCCAATGACGCGGGGTCGTCTCTGAGGTGCGACCAATGAACTTAGCCCTACGTCATTACGCGATCTTCAGTCTTCACGCGCCTTCGCGGGGTTTCAGACACGTGACACGACTTCCACCAATCAGATGCATCACTGTGGGATTGTGGGATTGTTCAGGATTGTGGGTAATGAAGTACTTATCCAATACATCGCGAATAAAAGGGATTTATCTTAAAACAAGGTTAGTGCCCCATGAACTTTTGGCGTTTATATGAGCATATACAATCACTTAGTACAGCCGTAGCTGGTTTTAAGTCTACCATGTATGGTTACGTTTTTATGGCTTATGTCCCAAATGTCAATGGAGAAATTGTATTGAATTTTTATTTCCGGCACCGGCTGTGGGCGGGACTGTGATGCTCTATAGAGTGCCAAAGTGATGACGTCACTTTGTAGGACAACTCGGAAGCTAGCGGCGCATGGGTTCCCTCGATCAAAAAGCTATGCATTTTCCCCATAGACTTTTGGAAAATCGCAAAAAATAAGATCTGTGTTTAACAAAGAGTTGTGACCCTTACACGTTTTGTCTATCAAGATAATCTTTACAAGTTAATCCAAAATTTATAAATTTTGAAGCCTATATAAAGTTTTTAAAAAACACAAGCAGACACAATAAAGTTTAAAAAACCACACGCAGGTTATAACTGTGTGTTCTATGTCATAGACCAAAACGTGAAAATATTTAGAGGCTTTGTTCACCACAGACCTTATTTCAGGCGATTTAGCAAAAACCCATTCAAAAATCCCATAGACTTTAGAGCGAGGGAACCGGTAGTGGTAAAATGCTAACTCACTTCCGCGTTTTGGCCTACAGAGTGACGTCGTAACTTCGGCACTCTATCCACCTTATTCTGCTCTAAACAATGCGCGCTGCCATGACGACGACTCCGGTTGCCAACTTCCGGTTCGAATCTGGTCTATATGCTTTTGCCATGTGTTTCAGATTGTGTCATCCCCACATCGGTAAACTAAATCGAAAAAAACATTCATCAAATGTGATTTGATCACGTTATTTTTTATTAAATCACAGAAAAAACAAAATGAACTTTTTTCTTTTCTTCATAACTTCCAAAGGATAGCTGATGCATGACTGCACGATCTCATGAACATCCGACAGTCTCTATCACCCCCGACTGCAGCAGAATAACCCAAGCAATAAGCGTAGGCTGGTTAGCACTTTGACTCCTGTCTACCTCTGCTTTCAAAAATGCATAGTCTATATATTTATCAGGCCTGTGAGGCAAGTAGGCTACATTATACGCTGAGTTTCGGTTCATTTATGAGACCAAAGTCCAGTTTGCGCGCCGGCGCCTCCGTGTCATGATCCATTTCCTACTATATTTACTTCTTATTTATTAAAACCAGCCAGGCAATTGATTGAGGAAACATTGATTAAAATTAAGATACAATTAATTAAAAACGAAATTCACTTTAAAGAAAGGCTTTGTGCTTTCTCTTAGAGATCTCTGTGAAAGTTTTAAAGTCGATTTCAGAGCGGTCCTGTCCGTAACGGAGAACTGTCCCGTCCGCAACATTTTTTTTTTTTCTCTCATAAATGCGAATACGAAAAATAAAATAAAAATAGTATTTTATGTTATGTGGAGGCCGACCCTTCTTCATCTGGTTAGCAGGCTTTTGCGCAGTGTAATTCATAGAATTACTAAAAAATATTTTGCCACCTAAAAGTTAAAGATTTGTTGTGTTATGTCACATGTGTATTTCACTCATATTAAATATAAAACGCATGTGTAGAGTGATATTTTTCTAATGTCTCGACTAGAGTGGCAGCATTCTATGTAGACAAACACTTCAAACGGAAGTAGAAAACCGTTTAGTCAGTTGAACCCGCTATGAATCATGGGAAATAGAACGGGCGCAGAATAAGGTGGATAGAGGCAGAGGTTAGCAGTGCCTCTTTGGTCCATAGAACGTAGTTTACGGAGATTTGCGCATGCGCAGTCAGTTCTCATGCTGTCTTGAATGATCAACATTGAGGCAGAGACCGAGACTGCTTCATATCACGTGATCCACTCGCCCTCACTCAATCCGCGATTCTGACTTTGCTCTGTATGCAGGCAGCGATGTGATGATGCCTGATATTAACTTGGGTTGCTAAATTACCTGAATGAATATACAGTGGCTTAACTTTGTTTTAAAAAGTGGGTGGGACAGGTGTGTGTGTGCGCGCGCGTATATCCTTCAATGGTCCTTTAATGGTCCAGTGGTAGAACTTTTGCCGAGCATGCCAGAGGTTCTGGGTTCTAATCCGCAATCGTATAGGTTTTTTTTTTTTTTCATCAAAACCGAATATGTTCATCAGTGGTTGTATTTTATTAAGCAGGGACACGTTTGTGTGCATTTTTGTTTTGTGATTTCAGCGGAATGAACAAAGAGAGTCTCCGAAACGGATTGACGCGCGCGTGCATGTGAAGACTGCGTGAGCCACGAGATACACTGTAACCTAACCGCGCCACCGATTGCAGCGTCAAATTACGCCCCTGTGAATATGCCACATTGATAGGTCACAGCCTACCCATGACAAGACTTCACCGCACGTTACTGCTGTTGTGGGATGTAATAATGTACATAGTAGTTTTCACTTACTTCCGACATCAGAGCCACTGAAAACACAGTGGATGTATTTTATTTACGAAGGAAATTAAACTTCCAAACTTCACTTAAACACTTAAACTTCCAAAATACGTTTATGTTTGGGCGAATCATTTTCTGACTGACTGTTTTGTGAACGAGGGTCAATTCAAAGCAGGTCTTGCTTCAAAGTTAATCCTCAAGTGTGGATCGTTGCCTACTGTTCGCGATCCAACGTCACCTCCAGAAGAAGTAAGTGTATTTTATGATTTTTAAGCAAATAGTCATCATTTCAGTCGATGTCAGCCAATTCAACAACAAATGCGTCTAAAGTTGTTGTCGTCGTTGTAGGATGTCTGTGTATATAATTTAAACCTTGTTTGTATAGTGTGTAACCACACGTTTATAAATTTTTTTTTTTTCAGTGTTTCCTCTAGGATTTTTTCCAACTGTGGTGGCAGGCCCATTTCCCCAGGGGGAGGGGGCGTGGCCCATGAGGCCATATTCCCATGGGCCACGCCCCCTTGCCTCAGGTATTAAAACCTCCCCTTAAAGGGATAGTTCACCCAAAAATGAAATTTCTGTCATAATTTACTCACCCTCAAGTTGTTTCAAACCTGTATGAGTTTCTTTCTTCTGCTGAACACAAAAGAAGATATTTTGAAGAATGTTGGTGAACAGACAGTTGCTGGACCCCATTGACTTCCATAGTAGGAAAAAAAGATACTATGGAAGTCAATGGGGTCCAGCAACTGTCTGGTCACCAACATTCTTCAAAATATCTTCTTTTGTGTTCAACAGAAGAAAGAAACTCATACAGGTTTGAAACAACTTGAGGGTGAGTAAATAATGACAGAATTTACATTTTTGTGTGAACTATCCCTTTAAGCATTATACATAGAAGGCTCCAAGAGCGGCAAAGCGATTATGCGCATCTCGTGCGCAGAATGATGCACTTGAAGCAACACAAAGCGCAGCGCTTCGCATTGAAAAGTTCAAAGCACAAAGCGAAGAGAAGAAATGTATATCTATCTATGCTTAGTGTATTCTATCTATGCAACAGTTTATTGAGGCTTTTTATTCTTTTACAGTTTTAAATTTCAGTTACAGTGCGCATGAAGAACAATTCATAGCGCTCTACTCCAGTGCTGTAATCTAACAGACACCCGGGAAAGGAATATGATTTAGAAAGCGCAATAAACTCAAGCAAGATAAAGTCATTTTATGCAAAACCATAGACATTTATCTACAAATAAAGTATAATAGTGGGAACATTGATCTTGAAGAGAGTGTCGTCGTGTTACTGTGGTAACCGAACGCGACGCGCCTATTTGAATGCTGAATGGAGAATGACTGAGGAGAGATGAGTTTCCATTAACTTTAACTAACGACTTAAATATTCATTTTTACCTCACATTATGCTATTGAATGACTTTAGAAGTCTTAGAATATAGTGCGAAAACTTTATTGTGCTTTACAATGTTTTTTATGCCTTTAGTGGGGCTTAACAAATAGTACAATATCGGACCTCACTGAGAAGCTGCAGCCGTGGCGGGATGATTTTAGGTGTGGCGGCCCGCCACGGCGGAATGAATGTAGCGAAAACACTGTAAGATATTGTATTAAAAATATCTGGCTGAATGCCATACAAAAGAGCGGGTCTCTCCAACATTCTGCTTCTACCGATTGTTTATTGCCATAGGTATGCAAGTTACGCCCTCATCCAAAGGCAGGGCGGGGATATGCAGCTCATTTACATTTAAGGTGGTACACACCAAAACAGCTCTTTTTAAAACAGGCCCCAAAAATGACATTTTCAAATGGTTATAATAAAGTAACTGTGGGGTATTTTGTGCTGAAACTTCACAAATACATTCTGGGGACACCTGAGACCAATATTACATCTTGTAAAAAGGGGCATAATAGGTGCCCTTTAAAACGACATAAGATCTCGTTATTACGAGAAAAAGATGTCGTTTTAACGACATATGATCTCGTTATTATGAGAAAATATGTCGTTTTAACGACATAAGATCTCGTTATTACGACATAATTGAGGGAAAAAAATTATATATGTGTGGCAGCAATGCGTCACCGTATTAAATAACCATAACTTGCTCAATTTTCTACCGATTTTCAAACGGGTTGGTTTGTTATAAACGTAAGAGATGTAGTTATGAAACTGCACACTTATGGATAATTATGTAAACATCCATTATAGGCTAGTATTATAGCCACGTTAATAACGTTAGTAAGAAACCAAACCGTTTGTAAATCCGTCCAGATTTCAGCGAGATAAGAGTATTTGTGTTTGTGCAGATAACTCACCTTACATTAAACCCTGCCTGTGACAAGATGGCCGCCGGTGATGACGATAGAGACTCCGCGGTAAGACATCTAGCCTTTATATAGATATCTATGGTTCTGCTTGTCTCTGTGTGAATGAGCGGTGCTGTTTAGTCTACTTACTACATGGGTCAATATCACCATAGAGTGCCTTTCAACCCTCACAATACTCACACATTTTGATTTTAATTTACCATTCGCTTCATGTCATGTCATAATAGTAGACACTCAAATACTATAATAAATATATTATCTGAGCTCCCACAAATTTTTTTTTTTTAATTATGGGCCATTTTTTAGAGCATAAATCATAGATATGTCCACCCTGTCGTGGACATATAAATTACTGTTAAATGTGTTTTCATTGCATTATTAAGATACAAATGATACTTTCTGAAAGGTATGATGTCCCTTTCCTAAATAGGGTTATTTGTTTGATTTCAAATTATAAATACATAAAAGATTTTATGTAAACCATGTATTTTTAAAGAAACTCATACAATTCGCACATAATTTTTTTCTTATTTGGAGAAATATTTTATTATTTGGATGCAGTTTTTTGTTTGCATGTTATTGCCCCCACACCTAGCACAATGGATTATATAGGTATGATTAAATTATTATTTTAAATATTATTTAAAAATACCAAGATGACAGGGTGGACGAGCCCACGACAGGGTGGACAAGCACACGACGGAGTGGACACATAAAGCAGTTTTGCTTTCAACTCTTTAATTTCTTTCATAATTTTCTTCTTTCTCGAATCCTTTTTCCTTGAATGTGTTGCCTAGAATAGATAAATTACAGTTAGGTTTTTAGGCCAATCACTAAAATGCACTTTCTGCCGCACTCAGAGGCATGTCCTGAGAACAGCAATGATTTTATGTTTTTTTATATAACAAAATATTATCTTGTCATATTATATTATATGTTTCCATAAAATGTAATATAAGTTCTATAAATTGCAATATTAACTACAAATTAATGCTATGTCCACCCTGTCATGTGTATGTCCACCCTATGGAGTCTAAGTGGCCGACAGGGTGGACATTTTGAGCTTCAATTAGCATATTAGCTTACAACAAACTGTGACTAGGTAAATAGTTAGTCTGGTAGTTGAAGAGAATTTGGTATATTAAAATGTACATATTTGGAAATTATTGTATTTGAATCACTTCCAGTATAGGCCTATATTTTATGCCGACAGGGTGGACATGTTAAGCTTTGGCAAAACAAGTAAGCAAACTCATATGAAGAAAATTTGTTAGTTGTAAAATCAGCAGCTACTCAACTCAGCAGTTGAATTTCCCACCAATGAAGAGACACAAAAATCTGTTGTCCTAATGTCACTAATGGGGATGGCCTATTCTTAAAGTGGCAGAATCCACAATACGACAGGGTGGACAACCATTTAAGGGACATGGACAAACTCTTCTTTTTTTATTAAATAAAAATATTGTTTTTTATTATAAACTGATCAATTCACTCAATTTGAGTAATATCTTATTAAACAAAATATTAATAGGAAAAAATAAATAAGTAAATAAATATGATTTGACTATTTTACTCTCATTCAAATTTGATGAGCAGTGCCTGGGACATAGCAAAATAACATACATCCTCTTATACAAAACTATAGAAAATCTTGAAAATGTATCTAAAGAGCCAAATAATGCTACTGCTATGAATAAAACAACTTAGCCTTATATAACACACCCTTTCATAGTCATTTGTTTAAGTTATAATGGGAAATTAGTTATTTATGTTCAGGACACCAAAAGGCACCCTACAGTGATATTGACCCACATAGCCTACTCAAGTACGCAACGAGCTCATGGTGTTTTCTGCGGCTCACAAACAATACGAGGACATGAATACATGAACATTTCCAGAGCTGCTCTGAGAGAACGCCTAATGAGCATTT
This sequence comes from Semotilus atromaculatus, assembly GCA_031834385.1. Classification (NCBI taxonomy): domain Eukaryota; kingdom Metazoa; phylum Chordata; class Actinopteri; order Cypriniformes; family Leuciscidae; genus Semotilus; species Semotilus atromaculatus. Next base: position 3,922,482 of record JAULUF010000022.1, read on the forward strand.
TCATCATATTATTTGAGAAAAACCATTGTCAAAACAGGACTTCACTACAACCTGTCAAAATAAAAGTTCGGTTTAACTAGAAGAAATTATTAAAAATATATTACTATTGTAGGCCTACAATATGTAGGCTACTTCTCATAATAATATTAACAACGACAATAATAATACTACAAATTTATTTAAACATTATTTAAGGAATATATATTGTTTGTCCATGGTTTGAGTAAATCTGTTTTGATTTAGCCCTTTACCAAAAAATAAAAGGATAAAACGTTTGCTAAACTTTTATTTGATTACCACCGTTTTTGATCATATATTTGTATTAAATCATAAAAACATTTCATAGAACTCATAAACATTTTAATAAGTTATTAATAATATAAATAAGTTGTTAATCTAGTTCATAATCAATTATTGAAATGAGCTGATTAGATATATTTTATTGAACAAATGTTTCATTTATTTAACTGTAATTTTAACTGATGATAATAATAACCATTATTTAATAATACAGTTTATATATTTAATACCATAAACCGTGATATTTCTGAGACGGTTATACTGTGAAACTCTCATACCATTACAACCCTACACGGGAGAGTCCCCCACTTCACCCCCGCTGTTAAACAAGTAAATCAGTAACTTTTACTCTGAGTAGGCTAAATGTTTTACTTTTATTGAGTAGATTTTTAGACGGGTACTTTTACTTGTACTTAAGTAACATTTTATTGAAGTAATAGTACTTTTACTTGAGTAGAATATTTTAGTACTCTTTCCACCTCATCTTATATGCTGAGTTTCGGTTAATTTCTGAGACGAGCTCCAGTTTATGTGCAATGCAAGTGATCGCGCCGGCTCCTCCATGTCATGATTGTATTGCAGACATCCCAAGTCTCCCAGAAGTTCCGGGAGTCTCCCGCATATTGATTGCGGCTCCCAGATGCCCGCGAATTAGTTAAAATCTCCCGGAATCTTGAGCGAGCGAGCGAGCAAGACTGTGCTCCAAACCGTGTAGCATGCGAACGGCAGAGAGGGAGCGAGAGACCTTGCGCGTGTGTGCCTCATGAAAGCGCATGTAAGACCGAGAGCATCATCATGATGACCCTTTTTCGGCAAGTCAACCAATAAATTGTCAGTGTGGGCGGACTTCTATCTCTTACAGTACAGGCTACAAATAGCCTAGATGTAGGGCCCTATTTTAACGATCTGACACGGAAGTATCAAACGCGGTACGCAATTCAGTAACTTTGTGGGCGGATCTCACGAATCTAAAATGGGTTGGTCTGAAGTAGCTACATTACGATAGGTGTGGTTTGGGCGTAACTTGAAATAAATCAATCAGAGCGCCATCTCACATTCCCTCAAGCAGGTGCGCTTGTTCCATGGCGGATTGCTATTATAACGGCGGATTTGCCAGGAGCGGTTCACAGCCGAGGAGACCGACGTTTTCGTCAGGGCGTAAAGTGACATTTGTGGTGGAGATTTTGAACTGAATATTACATTAATCATGTTTCTAACCTAACATACACTAAACTGGATACTAAAAAGTCAATTGCGCTGGGTGCAAGATAGGGAGACAAGTGTGAGAAGCTGTAGACTCAAGCAAAAGTCTCAATTTGATGTTAAAGTAACCTCATTTATGTTTAGCAGAAACATTTAAGATGTTAAAGAGATTTAAGAGATCTAAAGAGATATTTTTTTCCCTTTTATTTCCTATGGGCTACTACAATTGATAGAGAAAACAGATGTTCCTAATTATGTGGATGTATTAGCCAACATGATCTAAAAACTTTTTTTTTACAGTATTTATTAATCTTTGTTAATATTAGTTAATTCAAATATAGTTTGTTAAAGTTTAAAGTTAGTTAATACAATTTATTATAGTCATTGTTCATGCAACTTCAAAGTGCATTATAATTTTAATACACAACTTTTGAATATAATAATGCATTATTAAATGTTGAAATTAACATTAACTAAGACTAATAAACGCCTGGCTATAAAACCTAACGTGTTGCCCAGCCCGCAGCTCTACAGATATCTGTCATCGAGGCGCAGAGTGCCCCCCAGACTGATTCTGATTGGTTGAGAACGTTCTAAGGTGTGCAATTATTTTCAGGGAAACGCACGGCTAAAGTAGTTCCAGCAGGTCTTGACCGCATTACAGTTCCATATCACTTCGCGTAGTCAACTGTAATAACGGAAAATAGGATATAACTTTCATAACAAGAAAAACATGTAGCCACATGCGCTTGATCTGCCATTTTCGATGTCTAACTTCACAATCATTGGAAACATATGCAGTTTAATTTTAATAAATAAAGTATAGTCCTATAATCAATAGAAAATTTAACTCAATAGGCCTATATAAATAAATTGATAGTCCTGCTGCCAGGGTGGGAATTTTGTAATTTTAGGGGCAAGGCCATTTGGCCTCCACCTTTTTTTTTTTTTTTAGGGGCACCAAGGCCATATGACAGGGCACAAAGGCCACAATTCGATGGTTTTCCCATTCAGATTGATACCATGCATCCTAATTTGGAATAAGACATGGATTATGACTTTAAAAAAAATAAAAATAAAATTAATGAGAGAGAGAGAACAACGGTTAATTTACATTTTTTTTTACAAACAACTGTTAATTTAAATGCGCGCAAAGTGTGCTCCCTTAATAATCCCTAAAAAGCTGACATCATCGCGATCTCAAACATCTCTCTTATTATCAATGAAGCTGATTGCACAATGAATATTTCATAATATCTACACTTTGTTATAATCAGAGGATTTTGGTTTTGAGCGGTGATGGGAGTCTATCTTAAATGCTTCTGATTGGCCATTGTGTTTAAGAAATCAACACATACGTCTGTGATTGGCTACATCGCTCAACGCTGCAAACATGTTACAAATAGAAACTCTGGCCTGTAAATAGTCTCAATTTTGTTTAGTTGTTCTTTTCTGCAACCGATTAATAAAAATTTATTAGTTTTTATGTTTTATTCATTGATATTCATATTTTGCGGGAGTCCCGCGAATCGTTTTATTCTCCGCTTTATCGTTTTATATACCCGCAGCCCACACACACACACAGAGTGCATTACCGCCAGCACTCGGCCATCAAATCTAGTCCTGCGCCGCACGTCTCTAGATCAATGGCCCGGCCCGAGGATAGCGGCGGGAAATATCGGCCCAAGTTCTGCCTCGGGCAGAGAATTGGGCAGAAAATCTAGTTATAAACAGGACAGAGTAACACAGGCGTGTGTTGCTTAGGCGGCCGCCTTAGTTACAAAGTAGTGCTGCGGGAAACCCTGAATCTGTAATGGAAACGCGACAGCGTTTAACATAGACTAACTTCTCAGAGTTGTTTTGCAACAGTGTTCATTATACTAACAACTATTCAACTCCGGATTGATTCTGGAATCTTCGCTGGGGAAATAAGCACCGCAACAATCCGTCCTCCAACCCATGCTGCTGCTCATGTTTTGAGATCGTGCTCGAAGAGGAGGGGCTATTCGCGCGCGCGCCTCCGTTGTAAGTTTGTGTGTGTGTGAGAGAGAGGGGGATGCAGCAAGCTGCGCGCAGCTCTACAATAAAATACAATTTTATTTTTTTATTTGAAAAAGCAAGCCCACTATGCCGCACTGGCGCTTTATACATGGAACTTGGACATGGCCAGGGCACACAGGCCACTGTGGCCGTACGATGATTTTTTTTTCACGGGGCATGAAGGCCAAAGTGTAGGGCAATGGCGGCCATTATGGAATGCCAAAGCTGACTTAATTAAAAAATAAATAAATACATAAATAAATATACGAAGAAATGTAAAAAAGCAAAAATACATAAATAAATATACAAAGAAATGTAAAAAAGTACAAATAAATGAGTATTTATAGGCCTACTTTTATTTCCTTATTTATGTATAATTGTATTTTTTCACACATTTATTTATTTTTTTATTTATACATTTATTTATTTCCACATTCATTTATGTATTTATGTCTACATTTATTTATTGTGGTGTGTGACCAAACGAAACGCAAGAGGTGTGCGGACAATATAACATTTTAAGTCATGTATATCACCCTAACTGTATGTAGGGTAGGCTATAGGGTTAACACACATAGCACACATGAACAGAAACTGCACTTCAACGGGTCTGATAGCAGACACTTGGACATGGAAGCGCATGAAAGTATCCACTAATAATAACAATGTAAACGCGGTGGATAGGGCTGATAGCTTGCGATTATTGTCGATGAGACTCGCACACCAGCGCAGAACGCGAAGAGAAACCAGCGCACATTTCACTGACTCCTACGCAAGCATATTGATCAATGAGTTTGAAACGCGAATCAATACCAGAGAATGTCTTGTCAATACGCGGTTTGCATTCGCGTTTCCTAATTTCGTATGCATGACAGGTGACAATTCAAATGCTTAAAAACGCAACCCATATTTCATAGATGCTGCTCTTAGATACTGATTAATCACAAGTCATCAATTTTGAATTATTCTTAAATCAAACAAAAGGGGCTCATGTAGTGAGCCACGCATCTCACGCCATGCATTGGAGCACAGAAGCATCATCATGCCCATTCAAACAGCACCGCAGTGTAAAAGCATTCTCCTCTGTATTAAGATTTTGACTTTTAATGACTTAATGACTTGATCAATATGCTTGCGTAGGAGTCAGTGAAATGTGCGCTGGTTTCTCTCCGCGTTCTGGTGTGCGAGTCTCATCGACAATAAACGCAAGCCAAACGCAAGCTATAAGTCCTCCACCGCGTTTACATTGTTATTAATGTAGGCTACTTTCATGCGCTTCCATGTCCAAGTGTCTGCTATCAGACCCGTTGAAGTGCAGTGTCTGTTCATGAGTGCTATGTGTGTTAACCCTATATAGCCTACCCTACATACAGTTAGGGTGATATACATGACTTAAAATGTGATATTGTCCGCACACCTCTTGCGTTTCGTTTGGTCACACACCACAAGGTGTCACTGTGGCCTCAAAGCTTCAGCACTTCCACTCTGAGCTCGATTGCTGATGTCTGAGTTAAAACCCGCCCCCCTCATTAGCATACGGAGAAAGAAATGTAGAAATAAATAAATGTACAAATAAATAAATGTGAAAATAAATAAATGTACAAATAAATTAATGTGAAAATAAATAAATGTAGATATAAAAACAAATACATAAATGAATGTGGAAATAAATAAAAGTGGAAATAAATAAATGAATAAATGTATAAATAAAAAAATAAATAAATGTGTGAAAAAATACAATTATACATAAGGAAATAAAAGTATAAATACTCATTTATATGTACTTTTTTACATTTCTTTGTATATTTATTTATGTATTTATTTATGTATTTTTGCTTTTTTACATTTCTTCGTATATTTATTTATGTATTTATTTATTTTTAATTAAGTCAGCTTTGGCATTCCATAGCCATGGCCGCGTGGCCGCGGTATAATTCCCACCCTGCCTGCTGCACGTGTTTTCGTAATTAGGCTAAATAGGCTATAACAAATAAATAGCTATTGATAGGCCTAAACTTGTTAAAAGGACGTTGTGTTTCATTTATTAGGCTAGTCTATCTATATTAGAAGAAAAAAAACATGAACGAACTAATTAAAACGAATTGAATTAATAAATAAATAATATTGACGCATGCTTCTCTCTCTCTCTCTCTCTCTCTCTCTCTCTCTAATAACTGAATTAATAACTGCATAAAGCCGGGGACACACTTATACTATAAGTAAGGCCGGTTATGAATGTAATTTATTGATCATGCCCAAACGCGTGTTCAGCGCGTTCAGTCTACAGGTGTTCACAGTCTGGGTTTAAAATCGGCTGCAGTCGAATTTGAACAATGTTTCGAGGTGTGGTAACTGTAGTATTATTTTTCTAATAATTCAACGGCCTGTCGTCAATTATTCCTTACTTATATTAATATTATTATTATTATGATTTCAGATACAGAGCTATGTGAACTATTCTATTTCCACTTTTAAAAGGGCAGACCCCTTTGACCCCTCCCCCCCCCCCTCCCCCCCCCCCCCCCCCCACCCCCCACATTAATTACAGAGTATTACTTTCACTTGCAGTTTCTGTTTCTGAGAAATTCAGTATGTTCTTGTAAATGATGTTTGCTCCTCTTTGCCCCTGCACAGGGCCCCACAGTTACAGGAATAAAGGCAATTTGTAAGTCATCTTGAAAGTGATAGAGAAAATTTCACAATATTGAAGCCTTCCAGCAGTTGCTTTCTGTTCAGTAAGCAACTGCAACTGAAGGATTCAACATCAGCAGAGTTTTAAGTGCGGAGATCTGCGTCACTCATCAAGGAGACACTGCACACAATCTTCAGGCCTAGAAAATAAAAACAGGTAAGCGAGAACAAGTTTTTAAATAGTATTTAAATTCATTTTTAACTTACTTGAAATCAAATATTTTGATTTTGAAACCTGAGAATATCACCCTGCAGTACAGCAACACGTGTTGACTGCAGCAGAACGGACAGATATTTGGAGATCTTAGCAGTTAACGTTACTCTAATGGCCCTTAATAGATCTGAATGCAGGTCTTATTGTATTGAACATAAAATTGAATGGTTTCATGATTAAGTTAATGTTGAGTGCTATAGGTTAATTGGAATTAATTTAAATGCATTGGTGTAAAGTCTGGTACGAACAGTATGTGCTAAATTAAAATTCATTCTATATCACTGGATTTTGCAAAAATATTTGAAAGGTATCCCTTGTGAAAAAAAAGTGCACTTTAGTGTACTATTATAAAGTGTACTTATTACACAAATAATATATTTTTGACAAACGTATTGCATATTATATGTAATTGATTTCAAATGTATCACAGATTAAGCTCAAATTAAATGCTATTAGTTGAAATTAAGAGTGATGTTTTGGAACAAATTAAGTGGGACTTTAATACATTTTTATATGAATTTTGAAATATGGTAAAAGTGTACTTCCAAATATACTGACAAGCAATTAATGTGAACTAAAATATACTTTAATGTAATATACATGTACACTATTATATAATTAAATACATTTGTAATAAAAATAATAATAATAAAGTTGCAATTTATTTCAAATTTGAAAAACAAATAAAAAATCTTAATAACCTAGCTACAATCAACACAAATTAAATTTAAAACCCTCTACATTTACTGACAAAACAATCTCTAAAATAAATACATAAAAACAAAAAACCCAAGAAACACTACATAAACAGTTACAACACTTTAAGGGGATAGTTCATTTTAAAATGAAAATTCTGTCATTATATACTCACCCTCAAGTTGTTTCAAATCTGTATGAATTTCTTTCTTCTGCTGAACACAAAGAAGATATTTTGAAAAATGTCTGTAACCAAATAATTAACTGGTCCCATTGACTTCCATGGTATTTTTTTCCTACTATGGAAGTCAATGGGACCAGTTTGGTTACTGACATTCTTCAAAATATCTTCTTTGTGTTCAGCAGAAGCCAGAAAGGTAACACTTTATAATAACTGCACACTATTAATCATTAGTTAAGCATGAGTTAACAGTTAATTCATCATTTATAAAGCATTAATAGACATTAATAATAGAATAAATAGAATATAATAGAATAACTATAAAAAAAGTTTATAAATACAGCTATAAATGCTTTTTTCTTGATTTATAAGCATATCTATAATGTGTTTAATAACTGTATTTTCATACTTTGTTAATGATCAATTAATAATTTCTAAATGAAGTATAGCATTATTTACAAACCAGTTATTTAAGAGTTGTCAGTGATTCATAAGATCACTTAAGTGTAAGTTGAGGGTGAGTATATGATGACAGAATTTTCATTTTAAAGTGAACTATCCCTGTAACTCTCATCTAGAAAGAGTCTGGAGGGCAATGATGCGTATATGCACAATCATTTTCTCCCTCATACAAAGGTACCTAAACCTAAACCTATCATCACAGAAAACATTTTTGTGTTTTTACATTTTCAGAAAACATCATTCTGTATGATTTATAAGATTGTTTCCATGTAATTTCCTGGTATTACTATACTTTTGGGGTAATTTGATCCCATAACCTAGGGATTACCAGTACAAACATAATTTTAGAAGCAAACACACAGTACATCAAACACACAACCCGTGAATTAATACAAACAAAATGTGATGTGACGTTATACTGCAAAATGTGAACACTAAGATTCAAAAGGGTAATGCTTTACAAAAAGGTATTATTAGTTAACTACTTCAGTTAACATGAACTAAGAAAGAATAATACTTTAAGCATTTATTAGTCTTAGTTAATGTTAATTTCAACATTTAATAATGCATTATTATATTAAAAAGTTGTGTATTAAAATTAGAATGCACTGTGAAGTTGCATGAACAATGACTATAAATTGTATTAACTAACTTTAACAAACTATATTTTAATTAACTAACAAAGATTACTAAATACTGTAAAAAAAAGTTTTTAGATCATGTTGGCTAATACATAAACTAATATTAACAAATGAGACCTAATTAAAGTGTTACCGAACCTTGTTAATTTTAGCTCTTAAACCTTTTCATAGCACCAACATTAAACAGGAAAAAATGCTTACTCCAGCATTACAGTGAATACAAGTTTGTCTAAAAACTAAAACTGAAGAAATCCAAAGGCACAAAAACAAGAAAACCAAAATAATTTGTCTCCAAATTCTTTGAAGCAGTTGGAAAGTGTTGTTTACGTCAATGTCCCAGGGGCGCTCCAAAGTAAATGTGAATGGAAATGTTCCAAAGAGGCAGGAAAGTCAGAAAAAATACCTTGAGAAAAAAAAAAGTTAAGAAAACATTTGTTTATAAAACAGATCCAGTCCATTATTATATTTGGCTCAAATTAATGAAAGTGATAGATATTTGTGCTTTAAAGTGTATATACACCTTGCAGTATCTGCAAAATGTTAATAATTTTAGCAATAAAAGGGAACACAAGCGAAGAGAAACCAGCGCACATTTCACTGACTCCTTCGCAAGCATATTGATCAATGAGTTTGAAACGCGAATCAATACCAGAGAATGTCTTGTCAATACGCGGTTTGCATTCGCGTTTCCTAATTTCGTATGCATGACAGGTGACAATTCAAATGCTTAAAAACGCAACCCATATTTCATAGATGCTGCTCTTAGATACTGATTAATCACAAGTCATCAATTTTGAATTATTCTTAAATCAAACAAAAGGGGCTCATGTAGTGAGCCACGCATCTCACGCCATGCATTGGAGCACAGAAGCATCATCATGCCCATTCAAACAGCACCGCAGTGTAAAAGCATTCTCCTCTGTATTAAGATTTTGACTTTTAATGACTTAATGACTTGATCAATATGCTTGCGTAGGAGTCAGTGAAATGTGCGCTGGTTTCTCTCCGCGTTCTGGTGTGCGAGTCTCATCGACAATAAACGCAAGCCAAACGCAAGCTATAAGTCCTCCACCGCGTTTACATTGTTATTAATGTAGGCTACTTTCATGCGCTTCCATGTCCAAGTGTCTGCTATCAGACCCGTTGAAGTGCAGTGTCTGTTCATGAGTGCTATGTGTGTTAACCCTATATAGCCTACCCTACATACAGTTAGGGTGATATACATGACTTAAAATGTGATATTGTCCGCACACCTCTTGCGTTTCGTTTGGTCACACACCACAAGGTGTCACTGTGGCCTCAAAGCTTCAGCACTTCCACTCTGAGCTCGATTGCTGATGTCTGAGTTAAAACCCGCCCCCCTCATTAGCATACGGAGAAAGAAATGTAGAAATAAATAAATGTACAAATAAATAAATGTGAAAATAAATAAATGTACAAATAAATTAATGTGAAAATAAATAAATGTAGATATAAAAACAAATACATAAATGAATGTGGAAATAAATAAAAGTGGAAATAAATAAATGAATAAATGTATAAATAAAAAAATAAATAAATGTGTGAAAAAATACAATTATACATAAGGAAATAAAAGTATAAATACTCATTTATATGTACTTTTTTACATTTCTTTGTATATTTATTTATGTATTTATTTATGTATTTTTGCTTTTTTACATTTCTTCGTATATTTATTTATGTATTTATTTATTTTTAATTAAGTCAGCTTTGGCATTCCATAACCATGGCCGCGTGGCCGCGGTATAATTCCCACCCTGCCTGCTGCACGTGTTTTCGTAATTAGGCTAAATAGGCTATAACAAATAAATAGCTATTGATAGGCCTAAACTTGTTAAAAGGACGTTGTGTTTCATTTATTAGGCTAGTCTATCTATATTAGAAGAAAAAAAACATGAACGAACTAATTAAAACGAATTGAATTAATAAATAAATAATATTGACGCATGCTTCTCTCTCTCTCTCTCTCTCTCTCTCTCTCTCTCTAATAACTGAATTAATAACTGCATAAAGCCGGGGACACACTTATACTATAAGTAAGGCCGGTTATGAATGTAATTTATTGATCATGCCCAAACGCGTGTTCAGCGCGTTCAGTCTACAGGTGTTCACAGTCTGGGTTTAAAATCGGCTGCAGTCGAATTTGAACAATGTTTCGAGGTGTGGTAACTGTAGTATTATTTTTCTAATAATTCAACGGCCTGTCGTCAATTATTCCTTACTTATATTAATATTATTATTATTATGATTTCAGATACAGAGCTATGTGAACTATTCTATTTCCACTTTTAAAAGGGCAGACCCCTTTGACCCCTCCCCCACCCCCCACATTAATTACAGAGTATTACTTTCACTTGCAGTTTCTGTTTCTGAGAAATTCAGTATGTTCTTGTAAATGATGTTTGCTCCTCTTTGCCCCTGCACAGGGCCCCACAGTTACAGGAATAAAGGCAATTTGTAAGTCATCTTGAAAGTGATAGAGAAAATTTCACAATATTGAAGCCTTCCAGCAGTTGCTTTCTGTTCAGTAAGCAACTGCAACTGAAGGATTCAACATCAGCAGAGTTTTAAGTGCGGAGATCTGCGTCACTCATCAAGGAGACACTGCACACAATCTTCAGGCCTAGAAAATAAAAACAGGTAAGCGAGAACAAGTTTTTAAATAGTATTTAAATTCATTTTTAACTTACTTGAAATCAAATATTTTGATTTTGAAACCTGAGAATATCACCCTGCAGTACAGCAACACGTGTTGACTGCAGCAGAACGGACAGATATTTGGAGATCTTAGCAGTTAACGTTACTCTAATGGCCCTTAATAGATCTGAATGCAGGTCTTATTGTATTGAACATAAAATTGAATGGTTTCATGATTAAGTTAATGTTGAGTGCTATAGGTTAATTGGAATTCATTTAAATGCATTGGTGTAAAGTCTATTACGAACAGTATGTGCTAAATTAAAATTCATTCTATATCACTGGATTTTGCAAAAATATTTTAAAGGTATCCCTTGTGAAAAAAAAAGTGCACTTTAGTGTACTATTATAAAGTGTACTTATTACACAAATAATATATTTTTGACAAACGTATTGCATATTATATGTAATTGATTTCAAATGTATCACAGATTAAGCTCAAATTAAATGCTATTAGTTGAAATTAAGAGTGATGTTTTGGAACAAATTAAGTGGGACTTTAATACATTTTTATATGAATTTTGAAATATGGTAAAAGTGTACTTCCAAATATACTGACAAGCAATTAATGTGAACTAAAATATACTTTAATGTAATATACATGTACACTATTATATAATTAAATACATTTGTAATAAAAATAATAATAATAAAGTTGCAATTTATTTCAAATTTGAAAAACAAATAAAAAATCTTAATAACCTAGCTACAATCAACACAAATTAAATTTAAAACCCTCTACATTTACTGACAAAACAATCTCTAAAATAAATACATAAAAACAAAAAACCCAAGAAACACTACATAAACAGTTACAACACTTTAAGGGGATAGTTCATTTTAAAATGAAAATTCTGTCATTATATACTCACCCTCAAGTTGTTTCAAATCTGTATGAATTTCTTTCTTCTGCTGAACACAAAGAAGATATTTTGAAAAATGTCTGTAACCAAATAATTAACTGGTCCCATTGACTTCCATGGTATTTTTTTCCTACTATGGAAGTCAATGGGACCAGTTTGGTTACTGACATTCTTCAAAATATCTTCTTTGTGTTCAGCAGAAGCCAGAAAGGTAACACTTTATAATAACTGCACACTATTAATCATTAGTTAAGCATGAGTTAACAGTTAATTCATCATTTATAAAGCATTAATAGACATTAATAATAGAATAAATAGAATATAATAGAATAACTATAAAAAAATTAATAAATACAGCTATAAATGCTTTTTTCTTGATTTATAAGCATATCTATAATGTGTTTAATAACTGTATTTTCATACTTTGTTAATTATCAATTAATAATTTCTAAATGAAGTATAGCATTATTTACAAACCAGTTATTTAAGAGTTGTCAGTGATTCATAAGATCACTTAAGTGTAAGTTGAGGGTGAGTATATGATGACAGAATTTTCATTTTAAAGTGAACAATCCCTGTAACTCTCATCTAGAAAGAGTCTGGAGGGCAATGATGCGTATATGCACAATCATTTTCTCCCTCATACAAAGGTACCTAAACCTAAACCTATCATCACAGAAAACATTTTTGTGTTTTTACATTTTCAGAAAACATCATTCTGTATGATTTATAAGATTGTTTCCATGTAATTTCCTGGTATTACTATACTTTTGGGGTAATTTGATCCCATAACCTAGGGATTACCAGTACAAACATAATTTTAGAAGCAAACACACAGTACATCAAACACACAACCCGTGAATTAATACAAACAAAATGTGATGTGACGTTATACTGCAAAATGTGAACACTTAGATTCAAAAGGGTAATGCTTTACAAAAAGGTATTATTAGTTAACTACTTCAGTTAACATGAACTAAGAAAGAATAATACTTTAAGCATTTATTAGTCTTAGTTAATGTTAATTTCAACATTTAATAATGCATTATTATATTAAAAAGTTGTGTATTAAAATTATAATGCACTGTGAAGTTGCATGAACAATGACTATAAATTGTATTAACTAACTTTAACAAACTATATTTTAATTAACTAACAAAGATTACTAAATACTGTAAAAAAAAGTTTTTAGATCATGTTGGCTAATACATAAACTAATATTAACAAATGAGACCTAATTAAAGTGTTACCGAACCTTGTTAATTTTAGCTCTTAAACCTTTTCATAGCACCAACATTAAACAGGAAAAAATGCTTACTCCAGCATTACAGTGAATACAAGTTTGTCTAAAAACTAAAACTGAAGAAATCCAAAGGCACAAAAACAAGAAAACCAAAATAATTTGTCTCCAAATTCTTTGAAGCAGTTGGAAAGTGTTGTTTACGTCAATGTCCCAGGGGCGCTCCAAAGTAAATGTGAATGGAAATGTTCCAAAGAGGCAGGAAAGTCAGAAAAAATACCTTGAGAAAAAAAAAAGTTAAGAAAACATTTGTTTATAAAACAGATCCAGTCCATTATTATATTTGGCTCAAATTAATGAAAGTGATAGATATTTGTGCTTTAAAGTTTATATACACCTTGCAGTATCTGCAAAATGTTAATAATTTTAGCAATAAAAGGGAACACAAAAATTTATATGTTCTCTTTTTATTTAGTACTACACTGATGAAGCAGTTTGTTCTGCAAGGTGTACGTAAACCTTTGACTGCTAACTGTTGATGAATGTGTGATGTGATGATCGCAGTAGAAAGCTGGCCAAGCTTCCTCTATTTCCCACAAACACCAGGATTCCACTGACCACGCCATCTTCACTGACACTGGGCTTAAAGTCATTAAAAATAGAGAACATTTATTTTGCTACTTTACAAGGAATTAAACATAACTTTATCAATTACACAAATATAGGTTAATGACCCATGCAAACCCAAGACCCATGCAAATTGAGAAAGGTAATCTTGAACTTATCCGGAAAGATCCAGAAAGATCCAAACAACAATCATCAGTGTCAACTGGAGATTCACCAGTTATAAAACCCAAAAGACTTCGTACTTCGGATTTAAAAAGGCTAGAGAAAAAGCAACCGGCTCATGCGAACACAAGGATAAACATCGGCAGGGCTTTTGAAAGGGTCGTGAACTCTGTGTTTTAAAGGGGTTCGAAACGGAAGAAGAGACGGCTTTTTTCTGCTGAAGAAGTAAGACATTTCAATAGTTCAATCGTGTAACAGTACCACAATTGTTTGCTTAATTCACACAGTTATGGAGTTTCCTTTGTTGTGCCTTTCTCGTTTAGCTATTATGGAGAATATGAATTCTGAACTACACAGGTAACCATAAAACACATTAATGTAGTCACGCAATGCTGATGTCGTTAACATTAACAATTTGAGAACAAAGTATAATTTGCACGGTTCGACATGATAAACGATCGTTAGATTTAATCAGCGTGATTTACAGCAATGCTTTTCCCCCCTTAGTTGATCAGAACAAAATGGATGTTACTTACTCATTCAGATTACATTATCCGGTGACAATTCTTATGTTGGTCAAACTTTCAAAAAGTGAATCTGTGAGTCTGAATGGCTGTATCCACACAGCGCGGTGATTGACAGCAGGACTCGCCTCAAAACACTGTGTTCATCCGCGCTGTTTCATGCCGATGTACAAGTTGATAATTCCGCGAATAACTGCAATTACAGATTTCGAACAGAGATGGCGACAGAGAGGAAAAGCTACGGACTGTAGCTTTAAGCTTGCCGCACATAGCTTCATGAAGGATGTTCCTGTATTTACCACGGTTGACACAGTAATGCAGCAGCCTTTTTCATTTGGTTTGTTACCTGTAAAATATATGATGATTTTAGGGGCATATGTAAATGCACAGGTGGGAATGTGTTACTTGCAAATGGAAAAGATTCAAAGCATTAAAAGCTATAGGGATAGTTAGTGACTTGATAGCAGTGTTTTAGCTGGATCAAGGTGTGCTGGCTGGGCAAAAATTCATAATAAATCTTGTAACATCACCTCATCAATACAGGTCTGTGATTCCACACCGCTTGCACTGTATCCCCAATAACAAATGTGAACTGATCCTGCAAAATGAATGTTTAATCCAGATAAGCACAAAAATATTACATATTCCAAAACAAATAGTAACTGAAAAACTCACTCTTCAAATGCAAAACGAAATTAAATACATTACAAGCATTATTTCTAGAGGTGGGTGATATATTAAATATGTATGGTGGTTAAAGATTGATTAATATATAAATGTCTTCGAGTGTTACAATTTTGGATCAGCATTCAGCATGCAAATTTAACTTTAAGTAATTTAGTTTGTTTAAAATTATTTTAAAAGTCGGTTTAATAAAAAAAAATAAAAAAATATATATAACACATTTCAGTAGCCAAATTCCTCAAACACGCCCACACACGCGAGCACATTACACTGTAAGACATTATTAGAATGCAATCATAGATACATTATTGGAAACATTCCAATAATTATTGGATTCATTTACCTCCCGAATCTATAACGTTACAATATGCGATTAAAAAGCACTCTTAATCGCAATATCAACAGCCATGTTACGGTAATTTTTTTAATAAAGAAAGCATCAAGATATACTTACTTGACTGATTATTTTCAACATCTCATCTGCAAACAGCCAAACGTGGCGCTCCTTTTCTTCTCTTCTTGTTTGGGAAGCTTCAGTTTCCTCATGCATCGCGATTACAGAAAACATAACAGCGCATTTTTCAAACTCTAGTGAAGTAGTGCGTCATCATGACGTAGTATTTCTGGCGCATGCGCATTAAACACTATGTTCGTATATATCATGCATGGTTAAATGTTATTTCCATAGACAGTATATTTTTATTTCAGCTTTTCTGTTTAAGTTGAAGTTGTTCTAACTCATTGTGTTGTTAGACTCTGTAAGTTCACAAAACTTTACTCTTTCACCTAACTAAAAGTCAATATTTTTGTTCAGTGTAAATGTGTTCAATTGACTTAGAACAACTAGGTTAGTGACAATACCCCCACATTTTTGAGATAGGCTACCTCTACCAGAGGTAGAACTAAACCCAACAATGTTTTTTCCTCATCTCTAAGGTCTCCCATATATGAAATGGATTCTTGGCTCAAAATATTTTACTGCTAAGATTGTTAAATTAACAGATATTGTTATACACCCCAAAACCAAAAAAGGACTAAAATATAGCCTGTCCGTATGGGAGTTAAGGCATATAAACTAGTGCAGATCAGTCACACAAGCTCTGAGAGCTTTGGAACTTGACATGTTTATAGTCAGGAAGTTGCTTTAACTACTAGAAAAGACTGAATGTGAATATCTTGATGTATGGAATAAATAGAGACACATAAACACATACCTAAAATAGGCGGACATGCACAAATTAAATATCTATGCAAAATGTTTTCATTTACTTTATGGTGGCTTTGCCAGGGATTATCATAGAAACACATATGATGACTTGTTGGAAAGGTGGGGTTGTGCTGAATCCAGAAATAAATACCAAATATGTAAATATAGCATGACAAATCAGAGTGTTCTAGGGCTGGGACGGTTACCGCATTACCGCAATACCGCGGTCACGTGACCCCTACCGCGGGTCTGAGCTCGTCACCGTCATCACCGCAAAAAAAAAAAAAAAAAAAAAAAGTGCCTGCACATGTGCACGTTTTGTCTAGACATCATTCCATTTCTGTTCTAAATGTTCCTGTTCTAAATGTGAAATAATAAATGTTAAATAAACATGTTCCTTATTAAGTTCAGTTGCCTAAAGCCTTGTTTATACTCGACGCGTCCAAAGAGTCTTGCGCACCCAACGCGCGCGACCGCCCACACAGCAATGACGTAATTTTTGCCGCGCGCACCTTCGCGCTCGGCAAAAATGACGTCATTGCTGTGTGGGCGGTCGCGCGCGTTGGGTGCGCAAGACTCTTTGTAACATCGCGCACGGCCCCGCATCCGAAGATGAACAACTTCGAGCCGAATCTGGCTGACCATGTATGTCTCACTGCACCGGCACCCAGTTTGTGCGTCTTAAATTAGTTTCTTACATTTACAAAATGAGCCTGTAGCAGACATAAGCCATTTTAATAAAAATAAAGTTCCATGTTTTATAAAATGTCCATGAAACTTAATTGTTTAGTGAAATAAGAAATTTCTTATTTCACTAAACAATTAAGTTTCATGGACATTTTAAATATTTATATTTAAGAGATCGTTAATTGAGTTGTATGAAATACATAGGCATACATGTTTTTATATCCACATATTTTCTTCTAATATCACTGAGGTAATAATCTCAGGGTTTACTGGATTTTACTCGATTCTTTTTGTAGTGTTATGGTGATACTAAAATAAACATTGTCACGTGTGGACCTTTCTTCTTTTCACGTTGATGATGGTTAAGAGGACAATTACTTTAGTCGCCCGCTGTCGTTTCACCGAATAGCACAACGGCGAGCGCGTCAAGTATAAACGCCTCGTCCTTCTGGGGAGCTACGCGCGCAGTCAGCGGAGACTCGCGCTCATGCGGACGCGTCGAGTATAAACAAGGCTAGCCTTTTGTGTGTGCGCTTATGTGCACGCGGGATGTATTGCGCGCGCGCAGTTTTTCACGGGATGGTGCTAATAGCGGTTTACCGCAATACCGCGGGAATTTCTTGCTTTTCAACCGCGGTAAGAAAAAATCCATACCGCCCCAGTCCTAGAGTGTTCTGTCACTCAATGTATGAGGTGTACAAAATGAAAGAAAAGTCTCAAGTCCAAAATCACATTATCAGTTGTGAGAAGAATGTTGACAAAAAACCTGTACGCATTTTGCGTAGCGGGCACGCATTTTGACCTCAAAGTACGCTGGTACGATTTGTCACTCTAAACTACGCAAAAACCTGGTGACGCCTAGTGCACGCGCAGTCAAACAACAGCACAAAAAAAAAAGAGTTCGACCAACCATTAGTGCTGGGTTTGGGGATGATTGACAGATGCGTAAGGCCTGAAAATCGACACCAAAATAAAGAATCCCGCTCAATCCCGCTTCCACTCCCGCCGTCTGACTGATTTCATAAGCGAGGACAGTTAAAGTTACAGTAGTCACGGTACTTCTGACTCCTGAAGGTAAACGGCCCTGAATGGATGTGGAAAGTTGAAATATTGTATTGAGTTAACTTAATCCTCTGGATTCGATGATCACACGGGAGTGATCGCAAGGATTATTTTAAAATACGCCGTCATTCATGGTCACTCAGTCAGATAAGAGGAAGACATCATTAAGCCATGCAAATTATTAAATGTTCAAGTAATGCTGAACAATAAATTTTAAATCGCTATGGCTTAGTGATTATGAAAGTGCAGTGATTTATGGATGACCGATAAGCGGTCTGGAGAAACAGGCGTTTATTTATTCAGTTGAGAAACGTATAGTCTGCATGTTACATTTTTGTGCTAATAATAACTAAAGTACCTATTTATGTTACATATTTATTTTGTATAAAAACTAACGCGTTAGTAACGTCACTTATGGATTAAAAAGTACTGTTGTATCAGTGCTCCGCAAGCTCTCTCTCACAGATGTGCGCACACAGAGAGAGAAGATAATTGTAAAATGAAAATTGACGGCCTCGCTGCCTGTTGTGAGTTTGTTTGCTTCGAGGCTGTAAGCTCCATCTAAGCCTCGTATTAGCTTCGTATTCCTTTCTGCTTTGAACCATCATTTACTATAATTTCTAGTTGTTTATACTACTAAATACAGTTTACCCAACATCTCAGATTAACCTTACATCGCTAGCTTCCGTTATTGTTAGCACTACACGCTAGTAACTTGCTAGCCTGTTAATGCGCCACCCGTGCGCTCAATTATTTATTTATTTTCTCTCGCGCGCCCGCGCCTTTGAGTTCATAAAAAGCCCAGGTGAGTAAGAATCAGTCAACAAACATGGTGAGTAATGTATTTTCCTGTTATTCTCACCTGCACTTCATGTCACATGTTTAGTATAGCCTTCTCTGTTGGTAATATAGAATTTATATGTGATAAATGCAAGAAGACAGTCAGGCTGACGGAGAACATTTCAGAACTAGAGACACGCATCCAAACTCTTATTGGGGATAGAAAGAGTTCTAGAGCTTTAGACACTATTTTGGATGCGCCTAGCATAGTGAACTCTTTACATGATTCGGTTCCGGCTGAATTAGAGCCCATGCAGCAGGGCAGATGGGTGACAGTGAGGGATCGCTCTAGTCACGGATCAAAAAACCACTCTTCCGTTCCGATTACCAACAAATCGGTTTGCCCCACTCAGTGGCCCTCATTTATCAAAAGTGCGTACACCAAATTTCCAGCGTACACCTGGCGTACACCCAAAACCACGGTGACTTTGAGATTTATCAATATGGACGTTGGCGTACAGCACGCTCAAATCCTACGCCAGCTCAGGAGGTGGTGTACATGTACGCACGTTTTGAGTTAGTGCGGAAATGCGCAGAAAAACTATTCCTAACACCACAAAACGCACTGACAAACTAAAAGATATGATATATTATGACCCACTGTAAAAAAAACAACAACATAAGTAGACTAATTATACACTTCAGTGTAAAAATCTGTCACAAAGAACTGGCAAAAGTAATGATTATGAATATGTAAAATAGCCTAAAGCAAGGAGGTTTTAATTGTTTATTAATAAAGAAGTGTTTTCTTTGTCTCGGCTGCAAAGATGAAGTTGACGATGCTGACTCGATCTTCGCAGTAGTGAATGCGCCAGAGAGAAATGCACATTTCATACGGATCACATAAAGCAGAGAGCAGTCTGTGTCTGTTTTCTTTCGTTTTGAATTGTTCTGTTTAAAAGTAGACATGTCTGTGACGAAACTTACCAATTCACAAAATTAACGGAATGCATAGCTGATATAAAAATTTGGATGACTAGTAATTTCCTAATACTAAATTCTGAAAAAAACTGAAATTCTAATTACCGGACAAAAAACTTCCACACGTAATAACCTAGAAAACTGTCCAACACTTGATGGCTGCTCTGTCAAGTCCTCGTCGTCGGTTAGGAACCTGGGTGTGCTCTTTGATATCAATCTTTCATTTGAAAGACTAAACATGTGAATCTGTAAAACCGCATTTTTCCATCTTAAAAATATATCTAAATTACGCCATATGCTCTCATTGACAAATGCGGAACAATTAGTTCATGTGTTCATGACATCAAGGCTAGATTATTGTAATGCTCTACTGGTTGCCCTGCACGCTTAATAAACAAACTACAGCTAGTTTAAAACGCAGCAGCTCGAGTTCTTACCAGAACCAGGAAGTATGACCATATTAGCCCGGTTCTGTCAACACTGCATTGGCTGCCTATTAAACATTGTATACATTTTTAAATATTGCTGATTACTTACAAAGCACTAAATGGTTTATCTCCGCAATACTTGAGCGAGCTCTTAACGCATTATAGTCCTTCACGTCTATTACAATCTCAAAATTCCTATTTAGCACCAAAGCTTTGGAAAAGTCTTCCTACCATTGTCCGGGAAGCAGACACCCTCTGTCAGTTCAAAGCTAGATTAGGGGCTCATTCCCCCTCAGAGTGTTTGTTTTGTTTGATTGACATTTGTTTGATTTAAGACAGTAATTTAGTAATTAAATTTGTATTTTGTGAAGTTAAGTTATAGTTTTATTAAAAGGCTCATTAAGGTCAAACTGCAATCCTGACTCCTGGTCTCCTGTTTTTGCTATGGTAAGGTGTTATTATGAAGGTAAATTAGTAGCTAAACTCGAGAGCACGTAGATGTGAATTTGAGAACTTGTGCAATAAATATTCGTACTTGTACGCAAACATTTACATTCACAACTCCGATGTGAAAACCTGTAAAATAAAAATCTGAACTTGAACGCTGAGATTTGCACTCGCAGACAATAGTCACAAACCTGTATTCTGAATTTGAAGCTGCAGACAAGTAGTCACAAATGTGTAAAATGCCATTCACAAAGATACAACGACAGACACAAACTTGTAATACAAATTTGCACTTCTTCTGACATTCAAATTCGCAGTGCAACTTCTCAAATCTGTCACTGCAAGTGCAAATTTCGCGCCTTGACTTTTGCTACTCTTTTCGCGATATATTAGGTGCAAAACTGATTTGTGCACTTGCAACTCAATAGAGGCAAGAGGGGGAGAGGGGCGGGGGAGTGTTGCGGAAATGGAGTCGTTTTATTGGTTGGCGCCTAGCCAATGAAATCGGACTTGTATTGTACGCGATGATGTCACGAAACCCGCGTCCTCAGGGACGCTCTCGTCTGAAATGCTATCATGGCTTAATGCATTAGACTAATATTAAAATAAAAAATGATATTATCAAAATCAGTGATCCAAAATTCAGTAAACACCATACTAATAATGCATACTATGTACAGGAAAGCAGATGAGCCCAGAATATGACGAAAGAAAGCAAATTTGTGTTCAGTGCAACCGTGTCGCCATTTCTCATTTCATGCGTTTCTGTGCGTACGCCTGGGTCAGAGTTTGCGTGAAGGACCGCACATTTTCCGCACATCAAGTTTGCTTTTTATAAATATCAATTATTGCGTAGAGATTGGCGTACGCCTTCTTTTGTGCATACGCAACGTTTATAAATGAGGCCCCAGATGTTTGTTGTTCACACAGGTCCCGCCACGATGACTGACGCCCGCTGGCTGCGCTCTGTCACTGAACTTCCAGTTTAGAGTATACCCCCTAGCCTCGTTTTGGTTTTCAAGATGGAGGCGTGGTGAATAAGGCGAATTCTGCTCTAAACAATGCGCGCTGCCATGACGACGACTCCAGTTGCCAACTTCTGGTTCGATTCTAGTCTATTGCTTTTGCCATGCGTTTCAGATTGTGTCATCCCCACATCGCTAAACTAAAAAAATAAAAAAACATTCATCAAATGTGATCTGATCACGTTATTTTTTATTAAATCACAGATAACAAAATTAACTTTTTTCTTTTCTTCATAACTTCCAAAGGATAGCTGATGCATGACTGCATGATCTCCCTAATCCAGCAATACATGAGCATCCGACAGTCTCTATCTAGCCTGGCTGCGCCCTCCTACGCACTGGCCATCCTCCCCACGGGGTTCGACATACGTCACAAGCAAACGTTAGCGATTGGTGGCAGATCCAGAGTGACTCTGGGCAGATCCAATAGTTTTAGACTTCAATAGAGTACCCGCTTACAAGGAAGTTAACGATTGTCAATGCAGCGGTGCCAGACTCTCTGTACAAATGAAATGTACGAGAGTCTGGTAGAACCAGGCTAGTCTCTATCCCCCGACTGCAGCAGAATAACCCAAGCAATGAGCTTAGGCTGGTTATCACTATGACTCCTGTCTAACTCTGCTTTCAAAAATACATAGTCTATATATTTATCAGGACTGTGAGGCAAGTAGGCTACATTATACGCTGAGTTTCGGTTCATTTATGAGACCAGAGTCCAGTTTGCACGCCGGCGCCTCTGTGTCATGATGATCTATTTTCTATATATTTACTTATTTATTAAAACCAGGCAATTGGTTGATGAAACATTGATTAAAATTAAGATACAATTAATAAAAAACGAAATTCACTTTAAAGAAAGGCTTTGTGCTTTCTCTTTGAGATCTTTGTGAAAGTTTTAAAGTCGATTTCAGAGCGGTCCTGTCCGTAACGGAGAACTGTCACGTTCGTAACATTGTTTTTTTTCCTCATAAATGCGAACACGAAAAATAAAAAATATTTTATGTTCTGTGGAGACCGACCCTTCTTCATCCGGTTAGTAGGCTATTACTTTTGTTTTGTGCAGTGTAATTCATAGAATTACTAAAAAATATTTTGCCACCTAAAAGTTAAAGATTTGTTGTGTTATTTCACATGTGTATTTCGCTCATATTAAATATAAAACGCATGTGTAGAGTGATATTTTTCTAATGTCTGGACTAGAGTGCTAGCATTCTATGTAAACAAACACTTCAACAGGAAGTAGAAAACCGTTTAGTCAGTTGAACCCGCTATGAATCATGGGAAATAGAACGGGCGCAGAATAAGGTGGATAGCCGAAGTTATGACGTCACTTTGTAGTGATGTGGCAAAATCAATAATTAAACAAAGAGCATCACAGCGCAAGAGACACGAGGTTCCAAATTGTATTTTAAAAGTATTTATTCTTGCAAGAAGTTCCCAGTCCGACCATACAGACCAGCTGCAGGCGGAGTGAGACCAAGAGCAGGGGGTTGCCAGCAGTCTTATACAATTCTTTTCATAGAACTTTATGACTACCCCTAAGACCAGGGGGTCTTCTCACCTCTGAAGTCAGAGGTCGCTGCCCAACCACCTGCTGAGTGCCTCACACACACACCCAATAAATGTTTAATCAGCCAATATTAAAATTTCCACTACAGTAGGACAACTCGGAAGCTAGCGGCGCATGGGTTCCCTCGATCGAAAAGCTATGCATTTTCCCCATAGACTTTTGGAAAATCGCAAAAAATAAGATCTGTGTTTAACAAAGAGTTGTGACCCTTACACGTTTTGTCTATCAAGATAATCTTTACAAGTTAATCCAAAATGTATACATTTTGAAGCCTAAATAAAGCCGTTAGATATACAATGATAACGGTAAAAAGTTAAAAAAAATCATAAGCAGGTTATAACTGGTGTGTTTTATGCCATAGATCAAAACATGAAAATATTTAGAGGCTTTGTTAACCACAGACCTTATTTCAGGCGATTTAGCAAAAACCCATTCAAAAAACCCATAGAGTTTAGGGCGAGGGAACCGGAAGTGCTCAAATATTTACTCACTTCCACGTTTTGGCCTACAAAGTGGCGTCATAACTTCGGCACTCTATTGCCTGGCATTTTACAGCCAGGTTACAGCAACACTAAAATATACTGCAAAATGTTCCCGCTCAAACAAAATTACCCAGAATGCAATGTAAATTACGGTATTTTACTGTAATATAGATATGCCACATTGTACTGTAGGTTTTTACAGTACTGTGCTGCTAAATCTACAGCGACATTTAACAGTGTAGTTACAATTTTTTGGAGGTGCACGTCGAGCTACGGCGGAGGGGTCTGAGAGGGGTCGGACAGGGGTTCACGGCGACGCAGCGGGGTCTGCGGGGGCACGCCGTCGATTCGACGCAGAAGCATAAAACAGGCTTAAGGTTTAAGGTCTGCGCAGGACTGTTTTTTTTTCTTCCCGCTCCTACAAGGTTCTATTCAGCAACCGGTTAAAATACACTCTGTGTCCACCCGCTTTATTTCCCGACCTGACGGGTCCGCAAAATTTAGATCTCGTTTCCAGAATCTCAAATCTCAAAAACAAGTCGTTTTTTTTTCTTTTCTTTGGTTTTAATTTGAAAAAACGATTGAACGAATGATACACGGGCCTATTTGTAAACCGTTATTGTAAAATAAAACTAGGCAGATAAAATAAAAACGGACTTCCAAAAAATTCCGGCCACTTATGGCCCCTACAGCCCTTCAGGAACTGAGTTTTTCACCACTCTCTGTTAGTGTAATAAGCGGTAAAATTAAAAAATGCACTGCACTGTATGTGGGAAGATAGATTCTACATCCACTGACATCAGACCATGGCTGGAGAGACATTTGTGAATGTAGAGAAAACAATATTTGTGTGCACAACTGCCCATTTGGTTAATCTGGTCTTACTAACTCTTATTATGAGTCTTGAGTAACACATTAGTGTTGGTGAAATTCCTAAATAATTGTTTCTCTTTTGATTTCAAGACCCTAATATAAAGAAAAAATGTCTTGGAGTGATTTCTTCTACCCTGGAAATCCCGAAAGAAGGGAGAGGCTTATCCGCAAAGGTCAAGAGCTTCGAGAATTGATGAAAAACAACTTCCGAGCCACCAACCAACTCATTGAGGTTCTTAAGAAGCACTTGGGTTTGTCCTTCAGGCCAATCGCCCTGAACGAGAAAGCTACAGTGAAGGAGAACTGTGATGTAATCATTGAACGCATACATGAGATCCAGGCAGAAGTGGAGAAGATTGACCAGCAGATGAAAAAAAAGCTGGATCCGACACTGTATGAGAAACTGAGGAACATGTCTCTGTCTGTTCGTGACTTTTCTCTATTCTCAGATGTTGTTCATGCAGTTTGTGGTGTTGCTAGCTTTGCTTCCATTGTTCTAGTTGGATTGCTAATTAACAGTGGAAGCATTCTGACAAGCATGACGTTGACATTTGGTTTCATTGGAACAGGGATTATAGCCTCTCTTGTAGTTGGGGTGTTATTCCTGGGGATTGATATGATTTTTGGGGCCATTCAAGGAAGTATTGAGCGTGATCAACTTGAGAAGGCCCTGCAAGACTATGACAAGGCTTTGAAAGAATTCAGGCCAGCGTCTGAAAAATATCAGGATTGCATAACCTATGTCAGGATAAAAATTGAGATGGGTTATTAAGAAGACAATAACGTCCACAATCTGATCCAATTTATCTTAAACATTAATGATTATCATTATCATTAAGTGATAGGTGGCTTTTCATAATTAAAACATGTAGATGTATTTCTTTCATGAGTGTTATATTTCATATATTCAGAGAAACGACATGCATTCAAATCGTTTAGGCAAATGATGTATCTATATCTGTCTGTTTCAGTCTCTCTTATTTCAATGAAATAAACTGTTAAAAAACATTAACCAACGATTCCTTAATTTTTTTATGTGAAGTGAAACTTATTTCCAATGCAAAAGTTCAAAACCTAATGGTTTGCTTTTAAGCACATTAACTACAATTTTAACTAGTTAACATAAGATGATATGCGATATTCAGGAAGCAACAGATAGCAATTGTGTTGATATGTTGCTAAATGCAAGTGCTTTCCTCTTGACCAACAGAAGGCACCAGAATGCTGTCTTTGTTCTTTGGCAAGAAAGACAAAAGCAAGAAAGAAGAAATGATTAGGTCCACACAGACCCTCCACCACTATGTGCACAAATACTTCAACATCACCAACAGACTGTTAGAGGTACTCAACACTCACCTGAATGAAAGCCCTTCGCCTGCAGTCGTAGCAAACGAAAGTCAAAGCATTGAGGAAAACTGTGCCAGGGTGAGAGATGCCATGCGCCTGATCCTTGATGTTTCTGAGAAGGAGAACAAACATGTCCAAAAGGAGAAACCTGATCTTTATAACCAGATTGCTTCCTCTGGAGTGTCACTAAAGGACAAGGCTGCGTTGATAAAGGATCTGCATCAGAAGTCCATGGGCCTCTTGGGGAACATCTTCGGTCCTGTAGTTGTTGTTCGACTGGCGAACGGTGATCTGGGAAGTGTAATGCCTCCAGTGGAACAGAAAAAGATTCAGCCTGTTCTTTCGTTTGCCCTGGGAGATCTAGTGCAGAGCAGTGCAAGAATCACTGAGCTCCTGTGTGAACCAGGGAACCAGCAGAAGAGCCTGGATGAAGCTGTAGAGTTGGTGGAAGATGCCCTGTCTGTTCTGAAGCCGCCCTGTGACTCCTACAATGACATCCTGAGTGAAGTGGAAGCCTACGTTACCATCATTTCTGAAAACATGTAGAGCAAAATTATGAAGACAATCTTTTTTTCAGAGAGGATAGAAAATTGTATGTTAATAAAACATTGTTGTTTACCTTGTGGAAGATTTATTAATCAGAATATGAATTAAACAAGAATAATCAATGTGAATATAGCCATTTACTTTATCAAGTTATTCTATTACAGTCAACTGTGTGCTCACATATGAGTAGCCATTAAGAGAAGACATGTGTTTATCTTGTGCTCAACCATATACAGTAATAATATGCTATCCGATGATCTTATGTTCATATATGATGAACTGTAGAATCTTTGTGCTACCATCATATAAAAAAGCATGTGATGAACTGAGATCTCTTGTTTTACTTAAAATAGTTTAAGATACACAATAGTGCCATATATTAATGATTATATTAGATTATATTAGTATATTAGCCATGTAGCCTATTAGTGCCATCTTGAATTGGAGTACATCGAAAACTGTATATACAGTAAAACTGTCGACAACATTCTGGAGTTTCTTTGTGTCTCTGTTAATAAAGTCTATATTTTTGGCATTAAAACAATAAGACTTCAAGAGTGATTTTCCACCGAGGTAACTGAAGCCACGACAACCTCCACCCCAATTTATGTTTTTACTACTTTTAACACTATATTTCATTGATTAGGAGCCAAGCACCGAAGGTGCGGAGACATCTATTGTATCCTTTCCCTTTCTTATTAGGGACCAAGCACTATTGTATACTATCACCTATATTGAAATCGTTGGCGTTCTTATTATTATTATTCTGCCGTTTCTCTTCCACTCTGGGAGTTTATGGCAGCCCATAGAACCGCTTGCGGGAAAGTTATTAAATTTAGCACACTTATAGAGGACAGTCTGATCTGTCACAATAGCAAATTAAACTAATTTTACGTAGTGCCTGCAAAAACAAACGTAAAGGCCCGTACACACCGGGACGAATATCAGCGCGCGTTATTCGCCAGCGTTTTTCAACGCGTTTTTTGTGTTCACACCCAAGCGATTTTCGCTGACGATGAGCCGAGTGAACATGCAAATTCATTCCCTGACATTAGATGGCGCTTAATGTAAAACAGAAATACCCTCTGCAATACCACTCCATAACAGTTCTCTTTTATCAAGATTTTTGTAGTCCCTGTCGCGTTTGTCATATAGTTCTTTATGTTCGGACACCAACGAGAACAGCAGCTCAACATTCATCTTGCCTTGCATCTTCCTCGTCTATTTCTTCCCGGTGTGGTGAATTTTACGGTCACTCGGTGTGAATTGTCCGGGCGTAGGACCCAAGCAATCTGATTGGTTCAAAGCACGTTTAATAGGTAATCGCTTTGGTTACAAATCATACAAAATCACTTTATTATAGAAGACGTTTGTACTACGGTATAACGAGTCATTATGTATTTAATGTATTTTAAATTATACGTTTCACATACTAGTATTTAACCGAAGCTATAGATTGTGAAATTAAACATTTCTCGTTGTTAGTGTGTTTTTTAGTTAGCTTAGATAGTAGCATAGCATACAGCTAACGTTATCCGATGATCGTGCTATGAGCTTTACCTGAGCTTATACTGCACTGATACTGCCTTACCGTATTCACAGCAGTTAGCCTATTAGTGCAATTATAATTATGTCATTATTTTTTATCGCAATAATCGGCACAATATGTTACAGGTACACTTTTATTTATTAAAAGAGCCATAACATAATGTTTATTTGTGTATATTACTATTTTCTTATTAACAGTTTAGACATTTAAATAAATTACAGAATGCTAGCTATGTTTTGTGGGTATAAATATTTAATTGGTTGTCAAGCCTTGACTAAAGAACAGTATAATAACATGGAATCACAAAACTTAATGTAATCAAACCCCTTAATTCATATAATAATATTTTATTTTAAAGAATAAAGAACAGTATAATAACATGGAATCACAAAACTTAATGTAATCAAACCCCTTAATTCATATAATAATATTTTATTTTAAAGAAATACCATTTTTAAGTATGTTTTGTGCCAAAGTTATTTGTTATTAAGCAATAGGGCACAATATGCTTTTTTTTATTACAAGCATGTCATTTGTGTACTAATGCATTATGATTTATGACATAATTTAATCTTAATACAGAACATGATACAACACAATAACATGTAATAAAATTAGTGAACCAAAACTTGTATAAAAATTTAATTAAATTACACAATACAATACATAATGAATTCAACTGAATTATGAGATGTAATATATTACATTTTTATTAACACAAAACTAGGACATTTATAGAGCTTTTAAAAATACACAACAGCTTTAAACAGAAATACTTTTGAATGTCCTATACTTTCCTAAATACTTTTGTGATAGTTCTCTGGCTATACATTGTGAAGATTTAAAAACAATTAATGTTGAGTTAGCTGTATTTAAATATTTAATGAACTGTAAGGTTAAAGTTTTTTGAGAACTAATGAGACAAATAAATGCAGTGTCTTTTGCTGTATGAAAAGTCAAATCTTTAGTTTGAAGTAAATTCATGTTGTATATGCAGTCAATTCTTTGTGGAACCATCCTAAGGCCTAGATGATGCAGTCAGTCAATTTCCCCTTTAGATGGTGGGGTCGTGACCTGGTAGGCGAGGAGGTGTCATGGACTGGCTTGAGGGAACTCTGCAAAAACACACACACATGCTGCAACACGTCATCTGCAACTGTACATTTGTAACGTCTTTAGTGCAATGGAACTTCACTCACTGTTTTAACTTTGATATGCAAGCCCAAAGGTGCAACGCAGCAGAACGTGGGCACTGTAGCTCGTTGAACCTGGGGTGCCATGGATGGACTGGCTTGAGGGAACTCTGCAAAAACACACACACATGCTGCAACACGTCATCTGCAACACGTCATCTGCAACTGTGCATTTGTAACGTCTTTAGTGCAATGGAACTTCACTCACTGTTTTAACTTTGATATGCAAGCCCAAAGGTGCAACGCAGCAGAATGTAGGTAGCTCGTTGAACCTGGGGTGTCATGACATTACAAGGCCACTTTAATGACACACTCCACAAGATAAGATATATCAGCCCAAAAGTGACTGAAACCTTCCGTTCGTCTCAGTATTATAAGGCTGATCTGTACAACAAAAGATAAAAAAGTAATTACTTAATGAGTTAGTTTAATGAGTTAGTTCACCAAAAATCAGCCATCAGTTTCTCCCAACATATTATCAAATGATACCAGGGTGAGAAAATGATGTGTTTTTTTGATGATATAAAAAATCCAAGTACTTATTTGTACCAACACGATCCCATAAAATGCTTACCTCAGGAGTCAATTCACACATTACAAGGTCGATATGTTCAAGCTTTGTGTCCTTCTTTTGCTCAAACACAATGTTGTCGATGTGTCCTAGAAGTTCCTCAACATGTGCTGACAAGGCTGGATGAAAGCTCTTAGGTTTTGTCATTTTCCCAGTCTTTATTTGCCACCATTTGTTCCACGTGGGTTTCAGTGAGCCTTTCACAATTCCTTGAAACAACTCCTGGAAAAAATATTTAGTATTGCAAACAATATCTAGCCATTTTAAATTTTGTAAAGTCTTATATGTACCTGAATTTCAGTATCACTGACAAGAGAACAAATTCCCTTTTTTCCACCTCCTCGACTGTCCTATATTTTAAAAATCATCGACCTACTTGATTTATTACACTTTTACGTTGATTTATTTGAATGAGGACACACATTTTACACATACCTTTTATACGTCATATGCTGAACAGCATATGCTGCCATTGATGATGCGTGATATCTTCTCAGATGCCACAGATCGTCTCCCTGTATCACCTCGTTTTTCATAGAGGTCCATTTGTCCCTCACCTCCATTTCTGCCATCTAATGCAATAAACACAGTTGTTAAAGTAATGTAGATAAAAATAAAATAAATAAATAAAAGCATTTGTTTAACTTACTGTACAAACCAAAACCCCACAGTTGTTAGAGTCAGCCAGCCTCCACTGTTCTGGGAACTCAACAGTCCATTTTCCCAAGTCCCAAATATTTCGGAAGGCATTGCTTTTGTACAAAAGAAAAAAGAAATTAATAAATGTGCATTAGTAAATAAAGATAACAATTTTGACATTTACAAAGCACATAATACCATAGTATAGCCAGGTCCATCGCAGAAATTGACTTGTAGTTGGCAGTGGGGTCGTAAACGCGAATACGATTCAGCAAACCATCCAAGACCTTTACAACATAAACAGAAACCGCTCTAACCAGAGTAACAACTGTTGAGCAACAAATGTATTTTTTTTTTTTATCCATACAGTACATACCCACAAAATGAAGTGGTTTCCCTTTTCGGGGCTCTGTCCACCAACAATTCTTGGAATAAGGACTGTGTCAATCTCATCAAGGTCCTTTAAAATATTTTTAAGTAAATAAGTAAGTAAATGTGTCCCCTGCCCATGAAATTTATTTGATATATTTTCATTTACCTTCAGACAAGAAATGTGACTGTCATCCACATGTTTCTTGATAGTGAAGGATCGCCACCAGAGAACAAACGTGTGCACCTGTAAAGCAGTTCCACCATGTGCTTCACAGAGCTGTGCAATCCTTGTGTCAAGAATCTAAAAGAAATAGTAGATATCAATAAAAATGTTGTTGAATAATATAAGAAGTACATATAGGAGGTTCGTGTACAAACGACCATACAAATAAGCTGCCATTGGACGGATATGGAGGGCTCGCCTGAGTCCCAAAATTTCTCCAATTATGCATTCATGTCTATGTCTCCGCACCCTCTAACAGAATCCACGGTTTCGAGAATATCCGAGAAACTTTATTTTTCGACCCAAAAAACTATAAGGTGTAGATATATATTATAGTATCTATAATACTTGTAGATATTTTGGGTCTAAAAAAAAAGTTTCTTGGATATTCTCGAAATCTTGTATTCTGTTAGAGGGTGCCGAGACATAGACATGAATACATGATTGGAGGCTCTAGAGCCTTCCAGAGCTGAGATATGGAGATCCCACAAAGCATTTATTCCATCGGGGCAAATAGAGACTCGCATACAGTGAAATTTTGGGATGAAATTTTGCCCTTTTGCAGCTTTTTGTTTGAACGTTTTCTGGAAACCAGGACTAATCAGAGCTATTACAAATATGTCTCAAATGTTATCAAATTAAAATTCTAACGTCGTCATTCAGCCATGGGAAACTTTTTTTCTGTGGACACAGTGTCTCGAAATCTTCAACTGTGGCCTGGCATCTCGGAAACTGAATGAGTGGCCGTTTTCTGTCGGTTTCCTCACGTAAAATTCTCATATACATTTCCTAGAAAAAAAAATGCTTTGTAATTGTCTTACATATATAATATTATATACTATATAACAGACTTCCATTTATTTGACATCTTACCTCTTCTAGCTCCAAGATGTGAAAGCGATCCACTGAAAACTGATTTTTTTTTTCAATTTCTGTAAACACATTTGGATCAGTCAAAAATCTTTGTCAAAGTTACTTATTGTACTTTTTTAAAAGCAAATCAAATAAAGCATACCTGTGCGTGATGCATCACCTCCTGCCATGTCTGTCTTCAGGCAGTAAGAATCATGGTCATCATGAATATTCACTGAAAAAGGTTGTATATGTAATATTTAAAATTTGCCATAAACATCTACTTCAAAAAGTGGACCATCTATTGTAATGCACTGCCTTTCTCACCATTCAGGTTAATGTCACGCCGCAGGAATGGTTTGAGTTGGGACACATTGGTTTTCTGGCGGAGAATGTTGCCTGATTTGTCTGCAAGTGTAGCAACCCCTTTTCCGGTGATGTCTTTGACTAGAAAAAGGCTGGTCCAGTTCCCCTCTAAACATCCACCTTTTCGCCCCTCTTTTCTTTTGTTTGCTTTGAGTACCTCCTCTCCTTCGTGGATGTGAAATGATTTCACATTTTTTCTTTTCCGGGACTCGTACTCCGCCTTTTGCTTCCCCTGTGCTTTTTCGATGTAATCCCGTGCCTTATGAAAATATTGTATAATAGACAGAGTTAATAGAATACCTTAAATAATGTGAATTATTACTTAATTATAGTTCATACTACAGTCAATTACCTTTGTCTGTACTGCTGTCACCTCTACTATCCGTGTGGGCATTACAATATGCGGATCCTCTTCTACAAAGCACTCTGTCTCAGATACTACCTTTGTGTTTAGAACCTCTGGCATTTTTGGGTGCCGGTGAAACATCAAAAAGTATGGTGTATACTTTGTAGAGCCCTGAAAAAAGTGTTTTAACAAATTACATTTACATAATCAATTGCATATAATCATTTCTTTTTTAAGCAGTTCCAATCACCTGCTTCGAGGTGTTGATGGCATGCACCACATCCTCCAGTTTTTCGTCCCAGTCATTCTGCATGTCATTGCAGTACTTTGACAATGACCTCTTTATAGTCTGATTGGTGCGCTCATCCTGCCCATTTGACTGAGGATGGTACGATGATGTGACACACTGCTTCACACCCAATACCGTAAATATGTCCTCATTTAGCTGTTATCAAAAAGGTATCAAAGACATGGTAGATTCTTATAACATATAGCCAAAAAAATTAATAATAAAATCTTCTTAACTAAATTATAATAACCTTGTTCACAAACTCCCTCCCCTGGTCTGTGATTATTCTTTCAACCAGTCCATATGCATTAAATGCTTGTAAGACCCCTTTAGCCACCTCGACTGCGGTCTTACACTTCAGAGGTTTGGCGAAAACCCATTTGGAGAAGAGGTCAGTCATTGTGAGGACATAAACGTTCCCCTGAGAACTGGTTGGAAATGGTCCCATCAAATCCATTCCTATTACATCCCATGCTGTAGTGACCTTGATAGGGTGCAACACTGGAGCCAATGTTTTAATAGTATCATTACGCTGACACTGTGGACATTGGGCAATCTAAAAAAAAAGTTTTAGGTGTTTGTAACATTACAAACAACAGAAACACATTACTCTATCAACTACATCAGGGGTCTCAAACTCAACATAGGATCTTGAGGACACGACTTAACACCATTAAGTATTTAGTATGATCTTGTGGCCTCAATATAATATGTTGTGGCCTCTACATAACATACCCATGAGTTAATTATTTACACTTGAGGGGCTGTATGAAACCATCTTGTGGTTCGGGAATTTGAGTCTACAATTATCTTACCCACTTCGCGACGTCCGAAAAGATGCCTTGCCAGTAGTATGCGCTTGCAATCTTATTGCATGTCCTTGTTCTCCCCTGATGCCCACCTGTAGCTGAGTTGTCATGGCAGTCCCGAAGGACTCGTTCCTTCTGTTTCTCATCCATGACAACTAGACGGTTTGATCCGTCTGCAGTCTTGTAATAAAGGTGTCCACCTGTATTAGAGACATAAAGAGGTAATGTGAGGGAACGCAACACACAGTATTTAAATCATGTTATTTATTGAAGAAAATATTATGTAAAATTAGTAGTTTTATCATAAGCAAACGTAGCGGATACTGTAAATTACAGAATACATAACACATTAAAAGGCAATGATATTTTTTCTACTTCCCCTGCACAATGAACCTCTTAGCAGAACGCCTGACAATTCTCCTGCGTCTGTTGTCGGCGTTCCCTTGGTAAACTCCACGCTCCAGGTACTCCTTCACCTCAGCATACAATGCAAACTGTAACATAACTTTAATGCAAAACAAAAGTAATGATATTAGGTTGATTAAACGTATTAATTGACCAGTCAATCGATCCAAAAAATAAACTAGATTAATTACACTTTTGTTCTGATTAATTGCGATTGATCGCAATAATAAACACTCAAGTTTCAGTAACACTGTATAATAACATTCAGTTGTAAGTCATTTATAAGTGGTTAGTTAATGATGAACTGATCATTTACAGAACATTCATACTGTAAATGATTAGGGTAACACTTTACTTGAAGAGGTGTGCATAAGATTGACATGACACCTTCATAATCATGACATGTCAGATGTCATGAATATGCAGGAGTTTTTATGCATGTTTATGACAACTGTCATTAAGTGTCATTCGCTCAATTATGACATTTTTAATGCAAATATGACATTGTTTGAGATGTCTTTGTTATGACAACTTGACATAAACCAATACATCATAACCTGCCAGTGTCTTTGTCATGACAACTTGGCATTACCAAGACAACATAAATTGTCATAAACATGACATAGCAGATTAATTATCAAACTTAAGAAACCACTTAGCTTTATGGGTTAACATTTCATTAAACTGTCAGGTGGTTGGTTTTGACATTGGCTGTCATGAAGCCATTATAACATTTTAATGACAAATTAAATGTGTATCACTGTAGTTGAGGTCAAGAAAAACATTCATGACACAGTTATAATGGCTTCGACAGCCAATGTCAAAACCAACCACCTGACAGTTTGAAAAACTGCTGTGATGGACACAGTGCACTGTAATGTTAGCTAATGCAATGATACTGAGTTATATTCAATTTTGTTTGCTAAAATTTAGTCAGTCAATTCGTCTTTTTCAACGAGTGATTAGTTATCGAATCAAAGGAGTCGGACAACGTTGTCCTATGACAGGTTGTGTTGTCTTAGAAATGTCAAGTTGTCATAACAAAGACATCTCACACAATGTCATATTTGCATTAAAAATTTCATAATTGAGCGAATGACACTTAATGACAGTTGTCATAAACATGCATAAAAACTCCTGCATGTTAATGACGTCATGTTAGTCTTATGCACACCCTTTCAAGTAAAGTGTTACCAATGATGAACTAATCTTTTATAAAACATGAATATGCGTTTCATACGGGGTTAATAAATAAAATAAAAATGTGTATGTATGTAGCAATTAGAGGGTGCAGAATGCATTGTAAATGCCTTGAATGCACATACAGATAATTTTTAACAGGTAAGTATCATTTGTAAAAGGTAAATGTAACACAACAAGTAATTAATAGTTTACACTTTAGATAGGGGGATGCAAAAAGTGTTGTAAAATATTTATTCATGCGTTTACACATCTATAACAGGTGTTGAACACTGTAGTGTGTAGTGTCGTGTGTAGTGTGCACTGCAATGTAAGTGCTGACTGGTGAGGGTATAGACAGCTGTCTTCTGTGAAACACAAGAATCTTTAACCGCTGTGCACCTAATGTGAGCAAAACATACAACAAATTTAACATAATGAACATTTATGAGACTCATAGTCATATTTTGTAAATTATTAGTTAATCATTAACTAATCAATTGAAAATGACTTGTAACGAAATGTACAAAACATACATAAAATGTTAGTATATCACTTATTAATCATTTATGAACGCATAGTAATGTTTCATAAATAATTAGGTAATCATTTACTAATCACGTGTAATGGAATTTACAAAAAAACATACATAAAATGTTAGTATTTGACTTGTTAATCATTTATGAACGCATAGTCATGTTTCATAAATAATTAGGTAATCATTTACTAAGCACGTGTAATGAAATTTACAAAAAAACATACATAAAATGTTAGTATTTGACTTGTTAATCATTTATGCATGTTTTGTAAATGATTAGTTCATCATTAACTAACCACTTATTAATGGCCTACAACTGAACATTATTATGAAGTGTTACCCAAGTCTCTATACATTTTTACTATATTTTATCATTTAATCACTTCACATTTAATCTCCAGATTAATGTAGAAAAACATAAATAACTAAATAGAGACATTATATTTTAACTACATGAAGGCCAGTATCACTGATACTAATAAGGCTACTGATGTCCTTTTTAAAGCTACAAAAGTTCTTTAGTTAGGAGCAGTGAGTAATGTTCTCTGTTCCCATTGTTATTTGATTGACCTCGAGTGAGACAGCTATATTGGGTGCTGTTCCTTTTAAGACCTGCAGTTGCCGACTGCCAATTACTGCTGCGCAGTGCGCACCAAAAGGTGCGTGTAAAGGCCCGTTCACACCAAGCACGATAACTATAAAGATAACGATAAAGATTACTATATATGCGTCCACACCAACGACCGATAACGGTCTTTTTATTCTAAGCACGCGCGCGCCCGCGCTGCGGTTTCAAAGTAGCGAAAATGGATGCGCGAGACCTTTAAATTAGAATGGATTCTGATTGGCTGTCAGTGTTTTATCGTTGGACAGCTGGAAAAAAATCGTTCTGAAAGTGATCCCAACGATATCGTTCCTCATATCTTTATCGTTATAGTTGTGGTGTGAACTCTGTTATTCTTTAATATGGAGAACGATTTTTAGAATTATATCTTTATCGTTATCTTTATAGTTATCGTGCTTGGTGTGAACGGGCCTTAACTATTAGGACATATGTATCTTTTCGCGCTCGAATGTTTGCAAACCATGTGCTTTAAGTGCATGTTAAATGTTACGCTAGCTAAAGGATGACAGAAATAAAACGAATGCTGCGTTATTTTTATCGCGTTAAACTGGACTAAAATTATCGCAATGCGTTAACTTTGATAGCACGAGTTATTCATATATTCAATGCAACTGTGCCCAGGTGCTCACACTCGCTTTGGTGTAATTTATGCAAGTTCCTACACGAGCTGAGACCTTTCATTTTTAATTCTTCATTCGGCAACAAAGACGTCGTCCAAATTGTATTAGGCATATAACATTGCAAATATTTTTTTCCTAAAGAAAAGCATGCTCATGCAATAATTATGAACTTTGTCTTAAGTAGGCCTATCTATAACGGTAAAAAATTATTACAGGCCGATAATTTCGTTTATATTAAAATATACCTACAATTAAACATTATTAAAATACACCGGGTGATGGATATACTTACTGAAATGTTGGATGATGAGAAAAAACAAAACAATAATTAATGTAAAGTTAAATTGATAATTAAATTGTATTTTTGAATTAAGTAAGGTAAATGTATTGGTCACAGAGATGAAATTGTCCAGAGATGTTTGGTCACAGAGATGAAACTGTCCAGAGAGATGCACAGATGTCCAAAGATGAAATTTTCGCAGAGATACTTTGTAGAATTTCTGACGAAAGGGACCTGTGAAACATTGCAATCGTATATATAGTCCCACATAAAAAATAAAACAAAGTGATGAGACATTCTCATTGGTGATTTTCAAGTGTCTTTAAAAATGACAATATTTTATTGACGAGTCGCGTTAAATAGTTTTTTAAAAACCTGTGTAACATATATATTGCCCTTTCGATGTGTGCAAAAATATTGTACTGGTGAAAAAACGTTATCTCAAATACTTTTTTTTTTTGTAATGTACAAACGGCATGGCAATATCATTACATATTTGCATTAGAATATAAAGAACAGGTGCATAAAAGAAATACAAATAAAACAAGAAAAATAATAATCAGTATTAAACAAAAAAGATTGAAAGGTTAAAGGGGCTTGGTTGGGTTTTTGTTTTGTAAATCGTATTCTTCTTTAATGCAAACAATATTTATTGCATTCTTTTTTTTCATCACTTTAAGGGCTTTTATATAAGACAAACTCATTAAGAAGTTATCTCTCATTTATTACTCATTTACAAGTAAAGTAATACATTACAAGTAACATGCATTACATAATCAGATTACTTTTTGATGTTACGAGTAAATTAATGCAATACAAGTCACATACATTATGTAAGCACGTTACATTCTAATAATACAAATACATTTATTTACATAAATGTCACTGCAGATTAAGTATTTTCAAAAACAATATTCACAGTATAAGTATGAACTGTAGCTGAAATATAGCCATTGATGCATGAGGTCCACTACAGTGGACAGATTATTAATCAGATTTTTCTCCCAATCTAAAAGCAAAACTTGGAAAATTTAACTGTGATATGATTCATTAGATATTGCTTGATGCTCCAATATGTTTTTATCTACAAGAGTCTCCTAGGAAAGAAGGAATGGTTGGAAATTCCGGAGCAACTTTGCATTTCTGACTTACCATTGACCATCTCCCATACTCTCCCATTTCTCTCCCATGATCGAGCTTTTGATTGCTCGATTGCTTCTGGCTGCCTGCTGTGAGTTTGTTTGCGTCGTGGCTGTCTAAGCCTCGTATTAGCATCGTATTTCTTTCTGTTTTTCCGTATTTCTTTCTTTTATCCTACTTTGAACCATCATTTACCTCATAATTACAACTCGGACTGTTGAGCAGACCGTCTCAAGCGTGACCCAACACTGGGCCGTTACACCTGTGGGTCACGGCTGAGCGAGTCTTCTTTACACTCACTTACAAACGAACATTTTCTCGTCTATCGTGCGTCTACATTACACCCGCCGTACCACTAAAAAGACGGATTATACCCAAGACTTCAGTCATAAATTAGTATTAATATTAATAGCATC
Organism: Semotilus atromaculatus; assembly: GCA_031834385.1. Taxonomy (NCBI): domain Eukaryota; kingdom Metazoa; phylum Chordata; class Actinopteri; order Cypriniformes; family Leuciscidae; genus Semotilus; species Semotilus atromaculatus. The sequence goes on from JAULUF010000022.1 coordinate 3,961,575, forward strand.
ACTGGTTGCATCGTTGCTAACTTACTGTCCATCTGTTAAAATGGCGAATATATCAGATGTATATCTACCTTTTGGTGCAGATGAGAACAGATTTGAGATGCTCGCGGTGCAGTCTGAATTAGAAGCTGTTGAGAAACAGATCCGTGACCTTTTAGAGAGACAAGCTGAGCTGAGAGACCGGCGTTTAGCTCTTGAAACATCACGCACCGATGCACACGGATCGGTGATTAACGTTAGTAACCCGCTGACCCTCGCCGCGTCTACTCCGTGCGTTTCTCAGCATTGGTCCCGAGCGTCCAGGTCCCGATCAGCCATGGTTTCATTCACTCCGGCTCCGACACAACACCACGAAGCCTGGGTGGTTCCGCGGAAGCCGCGAGCCAGGACCAGAATCTTTTCGCCCCTTCCGGTTTTCGAGATCTCCACTCAGAACCGCTTCTCCTCTCTTCGCGAAACGGAACGCGATGCTGTGATCATCGGCGATTCCACCGTCCGACACGTCCACGCTACGTTAGGTAAAAGTAAGGTGCACAGTCATTGCTTTCCTGGTGCTCGTGTTCTTGATATCGCTGCGCGGGTACCTGAGATCTTGAACGGTGACGAGCGTGTCGGAGCTGTTGTGTTGCACGGGGGAGCTAACGACACTAGGCTGCGACAGACAGAGGTTCTGAAGAAAGACTTCAGGAGCCTGATCGAAACGGTTCGCAGTACATCGCCTGAAACAACGATCATTGTGTCTGGACCGCTTCCCACGTACCGACGTGGGCATGAAAAGTTCAGTAGATTATTCGCGCTAAATGAATGGTTAATGTCATGGTGCAATGAGCAGAAACTGCTCTTTGTAAATAATTGGAATCTGTTCTGGGAGCGACCGAGGCTCTTCCGCGCTGATGGCTTACACCCAAGTAGAATCGGGGCAGATCTTCTGTCGGATAACATCTCTAAGATGTTAAACACCGTTTGACTAGTAACCAAAAATCCAAATCACAGTCTCTGCTGCACCAATTTAATTTATATTAATACTAGTGTAGAACATTGCATAGAAACTGTGTCTATTCCTCGTTTACTGAGATCAAATAATAAATCTACTGCGGGATCTAGAAAAAATCTAATTGTTATTAAAACAAAAAAACACGCTATTAGTGAACAAAAACAATTTCTAAAGCTAGGTCTTCTTAACATTAGATCGCTCACACCTAAGGCGGTTATTGTAAATGAAATGGTCACAGATAATAACATCGATGTATTTTGCCTTACTGAAACCTGGCTTAAACCAAATGATTATTTCGGTCTAAATGAGTCTACTCCGCCAGGATACTGTTATAAGCATGAGCCCCGTCTAATCGGTCGTGGCGGCGGTGTTGCAACAATCTACAGGGATATCCTTAATGTTACTCAGAAAACTCGTCATAGGTTTAATTCGTTTGAAGTACTTGTGCTAAATGTTACGCTCTTAGATGTAAGAAAAAAATCCCTATTATCTCTAGCCTTGGCTACCGTATATAGACCTCCAGGGCCTTACACTGTTTTCCTAAAAGAGTTTGCAGATTTTCTCTCAGATCTATTGGTCAACGTCGATAAAGCATTAATTGTTGGAGATTTTAACATACACATCGATAATTCAAATGATGCGTTAGGGGCTGCGTTTACAGATTTATTAAACTCCTTCGGGGTCAAGCAAAACGTCACCAGACCAACTCATCGTCTTAATCATACACTCGATTTAATTATATCACATGGAACCGATCCAACCGATATAGATATCATTCCACAAAGTGATGATGTCACTGACCATTACATGGTAACTTGCATATTACGTACGTCTGTAATATGTCATGCTGCGCCATGTTATCGACCAGGCAGAACAATCCTTCCATCCACCATAGATAATTTCTCAAATAGCTTATCTGATCTGTCTTAGCTGCGGCCTGAACCCAAACGAACAGATGAACTAGACGAACTAACTAGCACTATGAGCACCATTCTCTCTAGAACATTGGATATTGTTGCACCCATTAGATTAAAAAAGGTCAGAGAGAAAAGTATAGAACCATGGTACAATAATACTACGCATGCTCTAAAGAGAGAAACCCGTAATTTAGAGCGTAAATGGAAACAAACTAATTTAGTGGTCTTTAGAATCGCGTGGAAAGACAGTATGTCACGTTATAAAAAGGCCCTAAAAGCGGCCAGGGCTGAGCACCTCCGCAAACTAATAGAAAACAACCAAAACAATCCAAGGTTTTTATTTAACACGGTGGCTAGACTAACAAATAAACAGACGTCGTCTGAACAAAATACCTCGTTACAGTTTAGTAGTAATGATTTCATGAACTTCTTCAACGAGAAAATTGAAAGCATCAGAACCACAATTGTAAATGTTCAATCCTTGCTCCCGCCTTATGATTCGGCCACAATTGTCGCTCCGCAAGAGCAATTACAATGCTTTACAACTATAGAACAAAAAGAGTTAAACAAACTTATCACTTCATCTAAAACAACAACATGTTTATTAGATCCTATACCAACTAAACTACTGAAAGAAGTGTTACCTATAGTGGAAGAGCCTCTTCTCAATATTATTAACTCATCTTTATCTTTAGGTCATGTTCCAAGAACGTTCAAGCTGGCAGTTATAAAACCTCTTATTAAGAAACCACAATTAGATCCAAATAACCTAGTAAATTACAGACCCATTTCAAATCTTCCATTTATGTCTAAAATATTAGAAAAAGTTGTGTCCGCTCAACTCGGCTCTTTCTTACAAGAAAACGACATCTATGAAAAGTTTCAGTCTGGATTCAGACCGCATCATAGCACTGAAACTGCGCTTGTTATAATCACAAATGATTTACTTTTAGCTTCGGACCAAGGCTGTATCTCAATACTAGTTTTACTTGATCTTAGTGCAGCGTTCGATACTATAGACCACACAATACTCCTAGATCGACTACAAAATTATACTGGTATTCAAGGACAAGCATTAAGCTGGTTCAGGTCATACTTATCCGACCGCTACCATTTTGTCTATTTAAATGGAGAAAAATCGATCATAACTTCGGCAAACTATGGAGTGCCACAGGGATCTGTGTTAGGCCCTCTATTATTCTCAATATATATGCTGCCACTTGGTAATATTATAAGGAAACATGGAATTAGTTTCCATTGTTACGCCGATGACACTCAAATATATATTTCATCACGGCCAGATGAATACGCTAAATTATCCAAATTGACAGACTGTGTTAAAGATATAAAAGATTGGATGACGCGTAATTTTCTTTTATTAAATCCAGACAAGACAGAAGTAATACTTATCGGTTCTAAAAACCGTCCACAAAACCTCTCACAACACTACTTTAACATAGTAGGATGCCCTGTTACTTTATCCTCTACTGTAAAAGACCTGGGTGTTATATTAGACTGCAACCTGTCTTTTGAAAAGAATATTTCATATGTTACAAAAACAGCCTTTTTCCACCTTAGAAACATTGATAAACTACGTAATATGCTATCAGTCTCTGATGCAGAAAAGTTAGTTCATGCATTCATGACCTCGAGACTAGATTACTGTAATGCTTTATTAGCTGGTTGTCCTGCATCCTCAATAAACAAGCTACAGTTAGTCCAAAATGCAGCCGCTAGAGTTCTTACTAGATCAAGAAAATATGATCATATAACACCGATTTTATCATCACTTCATTGGTTACCTATAAAGTTCCGTATTAATTACAAGGTATTGCTACTGACCTATAAAGCCCTAAATGGTTTAGCTCCAGTCTATTTAACGGACCTTCTATCGCCCTATAATCCATCGCGCTCTTTAAGATCACTAAATTCGAGGCTTCTGGTCATACCTAGGATATCCAGATCCACCAAAGGAGGGAGAGCATTTTCACATTTAGCTCCGAAGCTCTGGAATAGCCTTCCTGATATTGTTCGTTGCTCAGACTCGCTCTCCCAGTTTAAAACTAGACTAAAGACGCATCTCTTCAGCCAGGCATTCATATAAAATTTTAAAACTTACAGTTACTGTAAATCCGGCCTCTAGTTCATAAAAGCCAGAGGAGAACTGGCCCCCGACTGAGCCTGGGTTCTTCTCCCAAGGTTTTTTTTTTCTCCATTGGGTTACTTGATGGAGTTTCAGGACACCACTGGGTCACTTGATGGAGTTTCAGGACACCACTGGGTCACTTGATGGAGTTTTTCGGTTCCTTGCCACTGTTGCCTTTGGCTTGCTCAGTTGGGGATATTCAAATTAATTCACCAATCATTAATAACATTGATCAGCCCTTCCAAACTTGGATGTCTTTTTTTATTTTATTGTTTTCCACTAATAAACAAACATTGTTATGTTGTTTTGATTGATACTGTGAAGCTGCTTTGATACAATCTGTATTGTGAAAAGCGCTATATAAATATACTTGACTTGACTTGACTTGACCATCTTGGTTTGGAGGGGGGAAAAATCGAAACACAACGGCTTGCAACTTGCTTGCAATGTATAGGATGATGCACCAGGGTGGGTCCACTGAAGATGTGCAACAATGCCATCAAAACCCGTGCAAATTTAAGAAAATGCTTTTTTAATAGCTGTCCACTGTAGTGACCACTATGCATGAAAGGGTTGATCCATATACAACTTCGCTTAATCTTGCAAAGTACGTTTTGGTGCTACTACTATCTTGCAAAGTACGTTTTGGTGCTACTATTATCATTACGTTAGTAATTAAGTTAACTATAAAGTGTCGCTATGTTGTGATAAGGTAGCCTACTCCTTTGCAGAGATCCCAAAACTTAACTAAGCATTTAACAAACAGAAAAGTCGTCGTGACATCCCATTGCCAGATTTTCTCCAGTCCTAAAAGTAAAACAAAAAACACAAACAATCTGTTTTTAAAAGATTGTTTAGAAAGTCATGGTCTCTTTTGAGCCTTTGTCAGTGATGCTTGATTTCTTTCAAGACAACATACAGCCAAAACGATTTACCAGAGAACAAATTATAGATTAATGAGATCAAAGATCGTCCGTTAAAGATAGCCTTCACAAAACGAATTATATCTCATGTTTAACCACTAGACTAGAGACATAAGCCAGCGGCAAACGTCAGCAGCACTAGCCGAGGTGGGCTGGTCCAGGCGGGGTACATGAGCGCTGAGCGTCCGCTGATCCCTTGGATCTTACATCTCCGAAAACATCAGATCAAAATTTTAAATAGGCGCTATCTGTATAAACAAACAACATATTTGAGATTGAAACAACTACATTGTCGACTGAAAAACTCTTAAAACTACATTTCATACACAATAACAGTAGTATTTTTAAATTTCGCGGTCTTTCTCCTCTGCTATTGACGCAACTTGAGATTTGAAATATTAGCTATAGAATATACACAATTTACATATACAATATGCAATTTTAATTTAATCTTACCTTGCATATAGCAACGGGAGTTAGCATTCTACATAAAGCTACCACATAATAGCACTAAAACAGCTCACGTTAGCTACAAGTTATCGCGAGAACAGATTCAGATCAGGCATACTACTGGCATACTAATGGGGTCCTACGCCCGGACAATTCACACCGAGGCTGCGTTCCAAACCGCATACTCAATGAGTAGGTACATAATTTCAATAAGTACTTACTTAACGAGCGCTAAAAGAGTAGGTACTTAATAGCCAAATCTCGTTGAGTATGAATGCGATCCGGATATCATCGCCATGTTGACGTTATCATGTGACCTACGACGCGTTATCACAAGCGCAACAACTTAAAAGATATGAACGACACGTTTAATTCATCTATCTGTAATCTTGATATTGATGAAACTTGCTCATTTTGTGGTATTGTTGAAGCAACAGCTGCCCATTTATTTTGTGAAGGGTTAGCATACATTTAGGGTTGATTTAAGTTGTTATATTTTAAACCCTACTAATGTGACCCACAGTTTTATCCTTATAACGATATATTTTTTTATTAAGAAACCCCAAAATCGTCATCTCTCGAATATGTTGTTAATTTCTTTATTTTGTACCCCAAAAGTTTCTCCTTTAAGATTTCCTCTTTTTCTTGATGAATTTACCCCTCGTTTCATCCCTCAGACTTATAACAACAAAACAATTTTTGTATGTATTATGAAGAACTATTTCAAGATATTTAGCCTTGTTATTGTTTTTTTCCTGTGTATAAATATCATATTATGATGTACACAAACCAATGATCTTTATGTTTTCTGTTGTCATTATGATTGTTCATTGTTAGATACAACTATGTGGTATCTTTCCATGATCTTGTATGTAATAAGTTTATAAGTTTAAATTATATGAGTGACAGGTGCACTTACACTTCATAACACCAGTAACTCGACAGCACAACCTAGAACAGTTTTCCTCTGTGTTTGTAATGTCTGCACAAGGAAGCGGGCCGCTGCTCGAAGATCTCTCCTTTGGAGAAAACTGTTGATTTTATACTCGAAAAATGTAAGTATCGCTACTTAAAAATTAATATTACCTCAGAATGAATTGCATTGTTAGCCCACCCCAAAACTTAAACAAAATAATAATATTAAATGCTGACCAATACTTAATTATATTACTTTTTTATATACTAAAAATTATATAATTTAATAAAACAAGCTAAATGTAATTTGTTTTGTCATATGACATAGTTATGCATGAATACACGTGAACATCTCAATTGTCAGTCAAGCAATGAATTAATGCATACATTAATTAAATAATTATATTTTATATACTGACAACAATAAGAAACATGAATAAATGAGTAAGAGAACAAATAAAAGTAACCATCACAATAAACAAAAGCATATACAAGTCAACAACACATGAAACAAAGCTTTATTCAAACTACAAGCATGTATTTACAGGCGCTGAACCCCACATCCTACCAGTAGCACCTCAATGCAGTACATGAGATCCAGGGGGCGGAGTTGGATCCAGATATAAGGGGTGGAGATGGGTGGGTTTAGGGGTGGGTTTGGGGATCAGGGGGTGGAGATGGGTGGGTTTAGGGTGGGTTTGGGGTTCAGGGGGAGGAGATTGGTAGGTTTAGGTATATGTAGGTGGGAGGAGTTGGATCTGGATCCAACTCTGAACCCCTGGATTTCATGTTCTGCTCAACACAGCGGTTCCCATTCTGCAGCTTTATTCTGATGACTTCACCAGAGGTGGCCGTGCCTTCGTGCCGGAGCTTGTTGCTGTGCTTCACAATCTGAGGCAATAAGGGCAGGTGGAGTGATGGAGGGACTCATATGGGCAGATGGAGTGATGGAGGGACTCATAAGGGCAGGTGGAGTGATGGAGGGACTCATAAGGGCAGGTGGAGTGATGGAGGGACTCATAAGGGCAGGTGGAGTGATGGAGGGACTCATAAGGGCAGATGGAGTGATGGAGCGTCTCTTCCATGGCACCGTTTCCAGGATTCAGCTCTGGGCTCCTCATCCTCAGTGCTCACACCAGTCTGAATAAAAACATGTTTAGTTACTTTATAGATTTGTTTATTTACCTTATTTACAGCACATTTGTCTAATGTCAACAGTGTTGACAACAGTGAATTATCCTACATAATACCACACATACATCACTCAGATGTCTTTTCATGTTGTGATGTGCTCATCTGCAATACTTACAATATTTTCCTTTCAGATGTAAATAGACATTTTAAATAAGCGTGTTTAAGATGTATATGGTTATGTAAATCCACTTTAGAGACGTAACGTTACGTGTGCTTACTGGAGCTCCCCTGTTAGCTAGCTATACATAATAAAACATGTTTTTACGGCAAAATCACAACTATACTATACTGTCTAACTCCTTTACACCTTCAACAGTTAAAACGTTTACTCTATAGTAGTTTAACACATACGATTTAAACACAAGGAACCGTGTTTACTCACATTTGAAAACCCCCGCGTCGCTGATCTCCGTGATGTTTGATAATGACGTATGCTCTCGCGTGGCCTCCTGGGATAGATGAGTGTCCACAGTACCCATCGGACAGCACTCAAAAATCGGGCCGGAATCAGTAAGCCATCCGGGAACTTCTCGCCTACTCTTTTATGAATACTGACGTTTGTATTTTCACCACACCGGTGCTGCGTTCCAAACCGCATACTTCCCTACTATATAGTATGGGAAAAAGAGTAGGCGAGCAAAAAAGTATGTATGAATCCAAAAGAGTAGGCGAGAATTACCTGGGTGACGTACTAATTATCGCGAGCTTCGGATTTAAGTGCGTTCCAATATGCCTACTTTCCTACTATATAGTAGGCGAAAACAGTACGTGAAGGAAGCAGTACGTTCCAAACGTCAGTATTCATAAAAGAGTAGGTTAGCTCTCTGCTCCTCACCACGGCGTGTCTCAGGTGCTGCGGTTATCACTCCGCCCAAGTAGCAGTGCTTCGCCTTCAGAGAATATAGTTCCCAGTATTTATACGGTTAAAATATGTCTGTGTCTCATGTGACTTTGTTTTTTGTACACTCTGTGACTATACAAATCACAACATGTAAATAGGAAAATGTTCGCGTTATTTTGTCACTTATTTGGATTAGTATGCTAGCTGCAACCATTTACAGCCAGTCTTTGTGCTAAGCTAGGCTAGCGGTGGGTGCGTCAAACAGACTTATAGCACGCACGGAGATGAAAAAGGTATGTATGGACTTATCTAACTCTGGGGGATAAGGTGAATTATGGAGGGATTATTCGGTCAGATTGAAATCTAAAAGTCTAAAACTAAAAGTCTAAGTCGAAAACTAAAAGTCTAAGTCGAAAACTAAAAGTCTAAGTCAAAAATGAATTTGGTATTTAGGATAGGGCATTTGGTATTTAGGATTGGGCATTTGGTCATTTAGGATAGGGCATTTGGTATTTAGGATTGAGCATTTGGTCATTTAGCCATTTAGGATTTAGGATTGGGCATTTAGGATTTAGGATTGGGCATTTAGGGATTTAGGATTGGGAATTTAGGGATTTAGGATTGGGAATTTGGTATTTAGGATTGGGCATTTATTAATTTAGCCATTTAGGATTTAGGATTGGGCATTTGAGGATTGAGGAGTGTATGCAAATAAGGAGGCGTGGCCCAAATACTGGAGGCTGGGTTTGAAATGGCTGGTGCGCAGAGGCATCTTATGGACAGCAGAGGGCGCTCCCAGTGCTAAGGAGCACACTGGCAGAGCGTCCTCTTCAAAGTGTCGTGCTCTGCCATCCACGTTTGCCGACATATTAACAATGGCAAAGCCAGAGTTGGCATCTTTGCTGCATTTTTTTTTACAACCATGACAAACGACTAAACCTCTGCTTTCTCATCTTACACATCACACTCCACTGTTATGGTGGCCATTTCAGTAGATTTACTCACTAACATTGTTGTGGAAACACAATAAGCATGGAAACTAAATGCACACTTCATGCATTTCTGCATTACTTCAAATAGTTACTCCTCGTAAAGGAGTGCACGATGTTTTCGGTGTTGGGTAATGTAACCAGAGGCTGGCGATGCCAATAACGCTCCTAGAAGCTGCCACAAAGGACCGGCAAAAGTAATGATTATAAACATGTCAAATATAGCGATTTTAAGGAGCACACTGTGTAATGAAACCAAACAGAGCGAGTCAGCAGGGCGTTATATAGCCTGTATATATATTTTTTAACGCAACGCATCAGAAAAAACAAGGTTAGGAAACAGGATAATGTATAGCGAGGCGGTACGCGAAGCGGAGGGGTCTTGAATCAGCCTGAAGGGGTTGTATTCGCTATAACAACCGCCTCGCTATACATTATCCTGCTTATTACATGGCTACCTACCAAATAAATCAATAATTTGACAACATATTGATTTGAAAAGAAGTTTATTGATTTAAAGACGATTGTATTGCTTCCGCTAAAGAAAATAGTCCATTCCGTCTCTGAACTGCGTCCATGGCAACGCTCTGTTTTTCATGGCAACGGTGTGTTATACTTTGCAGCGTCTGTTATCAAGAAATAACAGACCGCATTCTACATTAGAATTCAACCAAGCCATGTAATAAATTGCTATATTATGCTCTGAAATCGTCTTAACGTGTTTTTGTGGTGACTTTGCTGCTTCCAGCTGATATTCTGCTAGTCACTTGCAGTCTGCGGCATTGGGTCACTAACATATCGTCGTCAGACCGATAGCACTCCTTTCACTGGTGACTTTGTGTGTGAGGCCACATAAATATTACAACGCTGTCATTAAATTGAAGTTATCACATTATAAAGTGCAGTCTTCGCTTGCTCCAGCCCTGCTCACTCGCTCTGTTTGGTTTCATTACACAGTGTGCTCCTTAGCACTGGGAGCGCCCTCTGCTGTCCATAAGGTGCCTCTACACACCAGCCATTTCAAACCCAGCCTCCAGTATTTGGGCCACGCCTCCTTATTTGCATACAATCCTCAATCCTCAAATGCCCAATCCTAAATCCTAAATGCCCAATCCTAAATGGCTAAATTAATAAATGCCCAATCCTAAATACCAAATTCCCAATCCTAAATTCCTAAATGCCCAATTCTAAATCCTAAATGCCCAATCCTAAATCCTAAATGGCTAAATGACCAAATGCCCAATCCTAAATACCAAATGCCCTATCCTAAATGACCAAATGCCCAATCCTAAATACCAAATGCCCTATCCTAAATGACCAAATGCCCAATCCTAAATACCAAATGCCCTATCCTAAATACCAAATGCCCAATCCTAAATACCAAATGCCCTATCCTAAATACCAAATGCCCAATCGTAAATACCAAATTCATTTTCGACTTAGACTTTTAGTTTTCGACTTAGACTTTTAGTTTTCGTTTAAGACTTTTAGTTTTAGACTTTTAGTTTTCAATCTGACCGAATAATCCCTCCATAGTGAATAGGCTAAAGTCCCAAAAAGTCGGAGTGTTCCTTTAAGTTGTTGCGCTTGTGATAACGCGTCGTAGGTCACATGATAACGTCAACATGGCGATGATATCCGGATCGCATTCATACTCAACGAGATTTGGCTATTAAGTACCTACTCTTTTAGCGCTCGTTAAGTAAGTACTTATTGAAATTATGTACCTACTCATTGAGTATGCGGTTTGGAACGCAGCCCGGCAGTGTAGACGCTACTTGGCGTATATCTTCTTCGCCGCCGGTCGGCAAGACCGTTTTGTGTTTGAGCGCCCCCAAGTTGTGTTTTACTGTAACTTCAGAAGCTCCAGACACGTGAGCAAAAGCGGCAATCTCATTGGTCGGATAGTTTTTGACGCGGCGCGTCAAACAAAAAAAAACGAACCCGAGGCGTTTTTTTTTAAATGACGCTTTTACGCGTGGCGTATTTCGCGTCGGTGTGCACACTCACATTGGCGCCCTTTGTTTAGTCACGAGGCGTTAAACGTCAGCGAATATCGCGCGCGAAATTCGTCCCGGTGTGAACAGGCCTATCCCCCTACTGGACTGCCAGGGCCGTGTTATCTACCGGCTCCAGGTCAGTAGCCTCCCCATATAGGCTATGTGCACAAGCCGTTGTGACGAACTTCCGCTATTGTCAGAAGTTGGCAAATCAGTTTCCGGTTTACGACTGCTCATCCGCATCCGCTATAAACAAACAAGATGCAAGATGAGAGCTGCTGTTGTATAAATAAAAAAAAAGAGATATAATGTGCGTGACACATCTACATTTCTAAGAACTGTAGGTTGATCTAACGCTCGTTTCAAACATACATACGTTTGCCGTGCGTGTTGCGTTGCAGGAGCAGCGCGTGCGATAGTGCTTTCACATATGATGCGTTAGCAGCAGTGAATAACTGATCCGCGGCTGTACCACAAACACATACTTACTATTTTTATATTAAATCCAGAAGTTATGCTGCAACTTTTATTTTAAAAAAAGTTGTGTCAGCATTGCGATTCTCTTTGTTATATATACACTGGATGTATGCACGTTTAAACACAATTTAAACAACGTATTATTATTCCATGCATTACTTATATTAAGTTGCTCAAGCAAGTGGTCAAATATTTAACTATGTACTTATATTAAAATCGCAAATATTTTAAATTAAAACTTAGAATTGACAAAAACAGTCGACTCTCATGCATTTTCTTTTGTATTTAAATTTTAATACAATAGATCTTACATCTTACAACTTGTTTTTCCACCTCCACGAATGAGACGAGTGTTGTTCATTATGTCGCCTTGTTGTTGTAGTATATATAATATAATAATATAATATTGTAAAACTGATTATATAAGATTATGTATCAGTCAACAACACGAGTGGCTCATGTAACAAAATAAATCTTAATACTTCATGAACTTAATACATTTTTATTTAAAGTTGCTAAATGCCATGAGTTGGGATTTTTTGCATACAGCATTTCATTTTTGCTCAGGTCTACGTTTATTTTTTAAAGTCACACACATATTGTAATGAACTATTAATACTTGATTTAAAGTACATTTAGATCCACATCATTGGTTATTCTTTTTTTTTCTTAAAAACTGTGTAGTGGTGGAAATTACGGATTATGGTGGAAAGATTGTTTCCGTTAATTTTTTACTTAAATTGCCAGTCCAAAATACGTTTAACCATGTATTTTATTATTTAACATATAATTTGTAATCATTATTTTTAAAACAATTAGGTATACTGTTCAATTTATATGCAAATTATATGAACCAGCTCAAAACAATTTCATTCAAAAAAAGCTGTGCACTGTGTGTGTCACTTTAATTCAGCGTTTGCATCACATAAAATACTTCTCTACTTTCTCTTCTTTATAGAAGCTATCAATTTTAAGTTTTAAAATTTGCGATTTTAACATGGTTAAATAGTTGACCACTTTCTTGAGCAACTTAATATAGCCTAAGTATAAGTAATGCATGGAATAATAGCCCTACGTTGTTTAAATTGTGTTTAAACGTGCATACATCCAGTGTATGTGTACAAAGAGAATCGCAATGCTGACACAACTTTTTTTAAAATAAAAGTTGCAGCATAACTTCTGGATTTAATATAAAAATAGTAAGTATGTGTTTGTGGTACAGCCGCGGATCAGTTATTCACTGCTGCTAACGCATCATGTGAAAAGCACTATCGCACGCGCTGCTCCTGCAACGCAACACGCACGGCAAACGGAGTATGTTTGAAACGAGCGTTAGATCAACCTACAGTTCTTAGAAACGTAGATGTGTCACGCACATTATATCTCTTTTTTTCGTACAACATTAGCTCTCATCTTGTTTGTTTATAGCGAATGCGGATGAGCAGTCGTAAACCGGAAACTGATTTGCCAACTTCTGACAATAGCGGAAGTTCGTCACAACGGCTTGTGCACATAGCCCATAGAAGCCTATGGAGGAGCAGCAGCAGTAGCAATAGACCCCTTATCAGTTGGTAAACATGGTGACGTTTTTCTGTGGGCGGAGCTTAGGTGGTTGCAGAACGATCCCTCTGGCCGCTTCCCCTAACGTTAGTTTGCAAGTTTTGTTAGCTTGTTTTTTAACAATGACTGGAGAAAATCCGATTTTATCTTAATGTGCAAGGTCACTCAGTGTCCAGGACCGCGATTTTTCTTTGCAAAAGTTAATTTTAACGGATGGAACCAGACGTAAAAAACGTTTTACGGCTGACCCGTACACGCTCACTCAATGCATGGACGATCTGACAGGATTAACGCTACCTCCGGTTGAGTGGCCTGACTTCTACACCTATCTGATAGAGAAACCGAGCGTAAAGAGAAACTGAGGGCATATAAATCTTTAGATGCCTATAACTATGTGCTGAATGGTCATGTACAAGACTTGTGTGGTACGATCCGCAGTTCTGCCGAGCCAGCGCCGAGAAGACGACAATGTAAAGAGTGACATTACGGTGCAATTTTAATGATGTGAATATTTTCTAGAAATAAAAATTCCAGATACAGCATACTCATTTTTCATTGATTCTTGCACCCAACAACAGATCAAGATGACATTTAATAATAATAATAATAATTTAAGCTCCTTATTATGTAGCCGAATCTGTGCTGGTTTGTATTAGCCGCCTGCAGTTGTCCGTTTGTTTTGCCTCCAGCTAGCGCCGTGACGTAACTGTGACGTCGGCGCAAAAGGGGTCTATAGTGAACGTGTGTGTGTGTGTGTTTTAGGTCGCATCTATTGTGCTCCACTAGAGGGCGCCATTGGTCCAGTGTTTGGAGCAGTGGGAGAAAAGATCAGATTCACGAACATTTTAATCGTAGGGTGCAACGAGGCTAAAGGCACACCTTAAGAAAAAAAATGCTTTTCACTATTGCAGATATATATATATATATATATATATATATATATATATACATTTGTATTGAACATTTATGGAGCAACAGATTTTGTGTGAAAATTGTGTGTTTACTTTATTTAAAAATCTTATAAGTGTATGAGGTTCACATTTGGGCCTTTTACCCCAAATAAACCTTAAAATCAGCATGGGGCAAAAGACACACAGTTTTTAATCATATCTGAGTTAATACTTTTTCAAAACAATCACTTTAGCAACATTTGCATTATGTTCTGTTTATTTTGAGAAATAAGATCATTAGTTTTTGTTCAATTAATATACTGTCATTAAAATATGTGAACATATTAAAAACATATTTTAACAATACATAAACAAAATCATTTTAAAACGTAAAGATTCTGAAAGCATTGAATGAGATCCCATAATAATTTAGATTTACTGTATGATTAATACTGATAGGCCTATGATTAATATATTTTTAAATATGATGGTTTGATTGATGGTATGATTATCTCTAAGGAGAATACCCAACTTAATATATGATATTTTATTTACCATCTGAATCTAGCCATGTCATGTCAACATATGGAAAAGTCAGATATTTATTATCATGTAAGTGTACATGTGTTAGACTATATGGTCACAGCACTTGCATATTGTTGTCCTATTGTTAGTTTAATGGTTTCCATTGCTCTCCTCATTTGTAAGTCCATTTGGATAAAAGTGTCTGCTAAATGATTAAATGTAAATGTAATGTAAATGCAAACACACACACACACACACACACACACACGTTGGGTTTCCATGTTTTATGGAGACTTTCCATAAAAAAAACTGTATACTTACAGTAACTCTAACTCTAATCCCCTTACACTAACTCTACCATTAAACCTACCCACCAAAAGAAAATTTCTGCATTTTAAAGACTTATTCTGAGCATCAAGTATCCTTACTGTGTGTGTGAGATTATGTGTGACATGGTATTTTTTGTTTTGACAGCAAGTTACAGCAAACTGGACTGGAATAACTAGAAACTTAGGAAGTTTGTTTACCATTTTGCAAATATTGAAAGGGCAGAAAGCAATGACATTCCCTGAATGAGATCCCACACACATTCAACTATTATAGCCTATACATAGGCCTAGTGTGAGTTTGGTGAATTCGGGTTGATTGGAACACCGATCTTTTGACAAAATAGATCTGCTACGCTGCTGCTGTAGAGCAGTACTGAGACTTGCTACTGCCAGTACATTCACAGTCATGCTTCTGTGAGCATGTAAGACCAGCTGCTGCTGCACATGTAACATACATGTAAAAAAAACAGTAGCAGATCTGTACAGGTGGAGCTGGGGAAGGGGGAGGGTTTCTGAAAGCATGCTGCTAACAGCAACACTACCATATTTAAATGGTGAGCCGCAGCTCATTGGCTACTGATGCAACAACCAATCAGCTGTGCAATTGATAATGATGTGATCGCTGCAACAATATCTCACGACCAATTCGTACAGATTTGTACGATTTGTCTAAACCCCAGTGACCCCAGTGGTCAGGGGTAGGTAATTCGTACAAATTCATACGAATTTGGCAACTTGTAAAATATGTACGATTTAGCAAAAATATGATCATGAATTCGTACAAATAAGGCACCTCGTAAAATTTGTACGATTTGCCGTGAGATCGGGTTGGATCTCTACCAAATGAGTTAAGGACCAATCAGTCTGCACCATCTAGAGTTTCATGCCAGAACTTGGTATTCCCTTAAATATTTATTTTTAATATCTCTGACTGACTGGGTCATTTTATGACACAGCACCGTTGTTATTTTGAAATGACAAAAAAAGTCAAATAAGATTAAACTATTATTTGGACAAATATTAAAATACTTTAATACTTTGTTTCTTGTCATTCCTTATAGCCTAATTAAAATAGTAATTTTTATATATATTTTTATGAACATGTCTTAAACTATGAATTTACAAAGGTAACAGGAATGATATTTTTGTAGTTTAATTTGTCATGGTAACAATAAAATCATCTATTTTTAGAGAGATAATTTAATGCTTATATGCATATATAGCCTATATAAAATGTAACGTAGGCTAGATTTTCAATAACCAGTTTTTTTCTTTACTCAAAAAGATCTAGGCTATTATCTAATGTGTGTGTGTGTGTGTGTGTGTGTGTGTGTGTGTGTGTGTGTGTGTGAGAGACCCCGTGGAGAGAGATTGTGTGTGTGTGTGTGTGTGTGTGTGTGGGTTGGTTTATGTGATTTATGAGGACACAAATGTGTATAATGACATGTGTATTACACTGGTATTACAACTTATGGGTGGTTTATGAGGACACTTCAAAAGTCCTCATAAATCAAATGGCTTAAAAAACATAAAAAACAATGTTTTATTCAAAATTTTAAAATGCAGCATGTCTCCTGTGATGGGTAGGTTTAGGGACAGGGGCAGTGTAAGGGGACAGAATATATAGTTTGTACAGTATAAAAACCATTACGCCTATGGAGAGTCCTCATTATGCTGTTGCACCAACATGAGTGTGTGTGTGTGTGTGTGTGTGTGTGTGTGTGTGTGAACTGTAGTGACCCTCATTCAGGACGCCGGAGGGGGCGGGCGAGATCTCAGCAGATCTCCGAGCTCGAGCGGCTCCTCATTCTCCTGTCTGCCGGTGTTTTGTATGTTTGTGTTTCTGTAGATCCATATCTTTTGGATATGAGGGATCGTGCGTGTTTCTTTTAATAGCGTTTGTCTGGATGAAGTAATGGAGTGACCGCAGAAGCGCGGCTCTGCGCGGATCATCGGAGCCCGTTATCCCGGACAGAGACTCGCTTTGTTCGGATAATAATAAACGAATCGCGTCTACTATTAAAATGAACGACATAGAGAAAGAGAATAAATCTGATGAAGAATCGGAGTCTCTGGAGGAAGAGGAGGTTGACCCGAGGATTCAGGTACAGAGAAACAAAATCCATTTCGACTGATATACATCTGCGAATTCACATCGAACCAAAGCGGATTAACAAAACTCGACTGAATACTTATAGGCTATGTTGTTTGGCTGTATTGATATGTTATATTGTTCTATATGTCGATTTTTTCAGTCATTCAAGTCATTCCATGTTTAACCTTCCCGAAACCAGAACTGAAGTTAACTGGGTCAAACTCTTTTTGGATTAAAGCTCGATCAGATCGTACAGTGGTTACTCAACCAGAATAATACTTTTACCGCCGCCGCTCCCGCGGCGGTAAAATTCGGTTCTGTATTTGCTGCCTTTTACCGCTAAGAGGCGCTACAATCACAGACTTTGAAAGGTGTTCGTTTATTCTCTCTATTGCGTAATCGAACGCCGCGCCGCGGCTCATTCAGAGCGATTGAAAGCTGGTAACAGATGAATTCAAGTGAAACATAAACGAGTTCATAATCACAATACTGAAATTAAATTGAATAAATAGTGAAAACATTACAACATAAAACATTGCAACAGAATATCAGGCTATCAATGGGGCTAAGGAAGAGCATAAGACGACATTTAGTAGCGTTCAGACGGTAGCTCAGTGGTAAAAGCAACAACATGAGTCTCACTGCGCTTCTAGCGAACCGAGATCGAATCTCAGTGTTGCCAACATTCTGTTGGCCCACTTCATTTATGTTTTACCGTTCTTGATGCTTAAATAGGTAACTGTTTATTAGCGAGTTCATTAACTGTTTATTTATTTAATGTCAAGCGTTTTGTTTAATTATCAATGCCACATTAACGTAAATTTGCTACATTCCATGTAGAGCCGCTGCACGACCAAACTGATGAGGGAAATGAAAATAAATAAAAAAAGAAAGCTGATTGCGTCAGAAAATGAAAATAATGATGCTCGTCTTTAATCTGCTAAATTATTGTTTTGTGAAGTTGACTGACAGTGATATACCTGCCATAGCAACGGGAGAATTTTTTTCAAAACAGATCCATACATTGAACAAACCAGAAAAGACTGATTTTGTTGACTTGACAGACTAACTAAATAGTATTACTTTCAATATAAAAACAAATGAAAATGTAAAAGAACACTCAAATTGATTAAGTTTGAATCCCGAACAAACATGGTCTACTTTTTTATTAATTCAGAGAGATTTGATAATAAGACCCAACCGATGCAAAAGCCTCTAAAAGCAAAACATTTAATATTGAATGCATGCTCTCCAATACTTTGACTTTAAACTCACTAAATCCCAGCCTCAGCCCATTCAGACATACAGGTACTTTGGTAGAAACCTATAAATAGGAGCCTGAAATTTTTTTTAATATTAAAGAAAAACGTTAGACGGATTAGAGGCTTTTGCATTTGAATGTTGTGTGACATTCTAACACATTTAAAGCGTGACGCACACAAACACAACTGAGTTTATCTGATCATAAACATATTAACTAGTCAATGTTTATGATCAGATAAAAATGTTTCTCAGTTGTGTCAAGTCCGTCTAACGTTTTTCTTTAATGGTTGAGAGACATTTATCTTTTAAACATTGACTAGTTGTGTGTTCGTGTCACGCGTTAAATGTTTTAGAATGTCACACACCATTCAAATGCAAAATATGCGCCCTCCCCCACTTTAAGCTAACTCAAGCTAACTCAAGCCAGCTCCTGAGATGAGGCGGCACACGAATGAAGGATCTCCATATGCTCATATTAATATTAACGTACATTTTTCCAAAGTCTTGTTTCCGAAAGTGTTACATTAAATGGCGAAAAGTGTGTGTTTGTTTTAACGTGTGTGTAGCCTACAAAGGTAAAGATGTTCATCAATAATTCTATATCACGAACAGGGACACGTTAGTGTGCATTTGGTGTTGTGATTTTAGACGAGCGGCAACGGTAACACTTTTCATGATTTCATAAAACACATTCAGGGCCATATCGCATCTTATGTTACACAAAGGAATGTAATTCATAATTTAAAATTTTCTATTGAAATGTTTTTAAATTGTATATTTCTTTTATTAAAGAAAATGATGCTGATCATAACAACGTAGCCTTTTTTCATTCTTATATCATAAACGCAAAACCTAAATGCTGCTGACTAACTTAGCTAATAGCAAGTCAAGCCAATGTTTGAATTAATTTACAATAATTTAGTTTCATTTATTTCAGTGTTAATGTTTGAGTTAATAAATCCTCTACAAATTAAATTAACACAAAGTGGGCTATAAGAAGCCTTTGTGGGCTACTATGAAATTATATCGCTCACGAGAGAGAAACGCTCTTCATTCGTTTCATTCCTCAATAGAATAGGCTACAAATATTCAGCGTTATTGCACCTAGCCTACTTTATTTTCACTGAGTTCAGATATGACGGTCTTTTGGTGTAGCCTACTTTTTGTTTGTTTGTTATTGCGCTGGTCCCCATAGGAATAGGCTAAGCTTATTGTTATCTCTATTTTTAACTTTTGATTCTATTTTTCATTTCTAAAATTGATTCTATCTTTTGTTCTATAGGCCTATTTATAAAAAAATATATATATATTTTTAACCCACCCACATTTTGTTCCAGTGTAAAATGGAAATGCTTGGCAATTTTATTTTATAAATATAAGCAAAAACTATAGCCTATGCTGTAACACAGTTTTAGAACTAGACAAATCTCTCTTCATTAATAATAGGATATAAAATGCATTAATAGGCTAATACAAAATTAACTAAAGTCCCAAGTTTGCTCGAGATTTGAACCCGTGTCATCTAAATGACCGAACCGTAAGTTCTACCCCTCGGCCATGAATGTACTTTGTTAAATGATCAAATGTTTGTTTCTCCAGTGTGTTCGTTCACATGAGCGAGAAAACGTTTTATCGTTAGCATATTGTAGACCTTTTACAGTGTTAAAAGATGACATATTATCTGTATAATAAAAAATTACGGCGTAGGCTAGCCTTTTAAGTTCTTTTAGCTGAAAAAATAAATTCAAGTGAAAGCGCCGCCGCGTTTGTCGAACTCTAGTTCAACATGCCAGAATAAAACCCAATTTTAGAACAATGCGTAGCGCCACTCGGTGTGCCAAAACACTTAATTATACACATCAATATTTCGTTCAAAAACATCTCAAAACGCTTTGTGACATTTTGAAAAGCCGTGAATGTATTAAGGTCACTGGAACCAGGATCGTAACTGAAACGCGCCGCATGATATCTCTCAATACAGGAGCAGAAGCGCCGGTTCAGATTGTAGGCTATTGTTTGTTGTTTAAACATGCGTGTTGCATATTTTTAAAAATATGTAATATATTTGATATGGTCTATTGGTGAATTAGGCTATAGCATTGATTACTGTCAGATTTAACCGAATCTGTTGTAGGCTAAATTATTTTTATTTTTATTATTTTTTGTTCTAAAAGGTTGTTCCATTCTGTTTCGTTTGTTTATTTTTATTTATTTTTTTACATATTCAATCAGTCTCATTCTTTTTTTTTTTTTTACAAGACCTTGTGCTGTGTTTTTTAATAAACAGATACAAACAGGGATATAGCCTAATAGTTCGTACAAATAAACGTCTATGTATAGGCTACTACTATGTATACTATAAATTGTAACAAAATTGTCTGTCTTTAATTAATAATAAAATTATTACTTTAATATGCAGTTTCAACTTCACCAAATCTTTGTTTGTTTCATTATTGTAGCCTACAGAAAATGCAAATAGCTCTTGTTTTAATTTTTCATGTTTGTTGCTTATTTGGAAATTGCCATAGTATTTCATCCTTACTGTTAATTGACATAGCCCCGCACTAACGTTTAAAAATGCGGCAATTGCGGCTGTTTTGCTAAAATGCCCCTTTGCGCCACCTGGCGGTCATTTCACGAACGACTTTGAAATACGGCTAGTTTATTTTTACCGCGGTGGATTTGCCGCGGCACGACTCGCGGCGGTAATAGGCATTCTGGTTGACTACCTACTGTAGGCCTACATAAATTCATCCGAAGTCTATAATATGCACCGATAATCCGATCAGCCAATGTTCTGTTGGTTCAGATTGTTCAACATCTGGTGTTTGATTCGACCAGGGAAACCTCATTGTGACATCATCTCTTATATTCTGTTTCATTATTTCTTTGTTTGTTACATTGAGGAACCGCGTTGACAATCAGATACATATTAACTTTGACGTCACATTTAGAATTCGGTTGAGTTCACGTGCACTGCATGCAGAATTAACCACTTATAAAAGTGTAGAATTATAATGTTTTTTATTCGTTTAGAAAACGATCTACAATGACCCATAAAAAGTATTTGGACACACTGCTATATTGTTTGACCTATCAACAAAACACTTGCTCTAAACTAAAATCATCAAAACATCACAAACTAGTTTTCTATAGCATGGTTTTGCATTGTCTATTTTTTTAACACATTATTTATTGTTTTATAATTTGAAATTTCTTTTACAGTACATTACACTTTTAAATGCATTTTAAAATGAATACTTTCTCTTGATAAGAAATTGCTGCAAAGAACCATGAAAAAACCTTTATGTAAGAATGTGCTAGATGAACTGGTTTTTCATCCTCCACCCATGAACAAAGATAATCCCATAATGAAAACAACAGTGTGAGAACATCTGTGTGTCATCAACGTGTAGCTAACATGGGAGGAAAAGCTTCATTTCAGTGTTGGGTTACTTGAAGAACACTTTCCAGATGTTGCTGGCATTGCAACAGACATCTTTGTGCGATCTCAACTGCTGTATCTCTTCAACAGGGCGAGCTGGAGCAACTGAACCAGTCTACCGATAACATCAACCGATGGGAGACCGAGCTGGAGGTAAGGTTCACATGCCTGCTCTCTGCGCTCACTGGTTTTGCTGAAAATGGTTGCAGGCTGAATTCCAGACATGTCTAAAAGCTCAGCGCCCTCCCCCTCCGGCTCGGACCAATAGGACGTTTCCTTCATGCGACTGACACCCTTTTATCTCCTGAGCAGACAGAAGAAATCTCCTCTATCCGGGTCTGGAATTCCTGCTCTGACGAGTAGTTTAGGAACATATACTTCCTCCATTCATTACCAACCCCAGTGACTAACTTTCTTCTGTGGAACACAAGAGGAGATACAAATAGTAGTAAATTGCCAATTGCTAAATTGGTACAAGAAATATCCCTTTCCATGTTTTGTTTCAGCTGATTTATGATTTCCTTTTTTACAGTTTTTCTCCATTGGTTTGGCTCATTTCTTGAAACAGAAATTACATTCTCAAAACAATATGGACAAACCTCCAAACCACTTGGCAATTGTTCACAACAGAATTGAATTTCTCATTCATTTAATCAAATTGCAAATGTCTAAGTACTTGTCTCAATGTCTCAGTACATCTTTGCACATGATTAAGTACATGTAGCCTACATTTAGCACAATTTCCAAGTGAAAAGATCCTGTTGATCTAAACTGATTGTTGATTCTCAGTCTAATGGTCATTCACTCCAAAACGTGTCAGCGTCATTTCATTGTATAAGTCATCACATGCACAATAGTCTGTTCAATTGTCAAAATTAGTCAAGAACACAATACCATGAATACCATATATAAATCCCTTGGAACATTTGATACATTTATTACAGCAATTGACGAAGGTGGAGTTTCACACATCTTAGATGACTAATCAAACAGTATGTTTAGTGAAGAAGAGGATGAGTAAGAGGAGTAAGGGTGCGTGGTCTACATACCAAAACAGGTATGTAGAGACAGTAAATGATGAAATTATATGTTGTAAGTTATAGGACAGGACACTGTGCATAGAGCAAGAAATATTTTTATTTACACGTTTACCTATTCATTTAGTGTGTGTGTGTGTGTGTGTGTGTGTGTGTGTGTGATAGGCCTACAGTAATATCTTACCTCAATGGTATGTCATACTAAAAAGGACAAGAAAAACATTGGAGAAATTAAACTATGGGATAGTTTATTTTCTACAGTATTGATGAAGTATTCCAGTCACTGTGCAGTGATGCATTAGAATTGTGGTAAAGTTACTAAGTGGTAAAGTTACAAATACATAACTCATTCTGTAAGTATTACATAAGGTATACATTACAAATGGAGTGTTGTCCTTTGAATTATATGTCTAGAATCTGTGGTCAGGCAGACAGCAGCGTGTGGATGGCCAGGAGGCTGAGGACGGTGGCCAGTGAAGAACTGTTAGTTGTGAAACTCCAGCTTTATTTACAGCACTGTAGGCTGCATATCATTTTCATTGTTTTTTGTTTGTGTGTTTATATTACAGTATATTATGCTGTATACATTTTCTTTGTACTCTGATGTATTGAAGTTACTTTATGTGTGTGAATGATATTTCCTTGGCAGTGAGTGCAATGTGTGACGTCAAACCTTGGAGGCTAATCTTACCCTAAAATCCTATTTCTTTTTTCAGTTTTATACACAATTGTATTCTGTTAGCTAGACAAAAAACAGTACAGTAACCATTGTCAATGAAGGACTGGGCTGAGACTGAAAGGTGGACATGAGGGATATTTCAATGGTTCTCTGCCATAGTGACAAAACATCTAAACATTTTGACTTGCAGTGCTTACACAATGCCAAAGGGACGAAGCATTTTGGGGGCACTGACTGTTTAAATGAGAAGGAAATTTAGTTTTGACACATGAGTGAACTGTTTTGGGAGAGGTATGAGCTTTTGCAGGTGAACCATGGTGTTGAGCCGAACCATCCACGTTATTTTGGCAAAAGCACCAAGAGTGTTGAGAACGTCCGGTCTGTTTCAAGAAATGAGCCAAAGCAATTGAGAAGGATCTTTGCCATTTTGGTGGCATTGACTCTTTACATGGGAAAGGAATTTAGATTTGAAGCATGAGTGAACAGTTTTGGGAGAGATATGAGCTTTTGCAAGTGCGCTATAGTGTTGTACTGAACTGTAAGACTGTTTTGCCAAATGATCTTAGAGTTTTGAGAATGTAATTTCTGTTTCAAGAAATGAGCCAAACCAATGGAGAAAAACTGTAATACAGAATACACCCTTACTAAAAAATAATGTGCCGGTACCACGGTAAAGGTGAGGCGCCGAGTGTTTATATAACATGTCCAAAGTATTTAAAATAATACCATGGTACTACCATGGTTCAAAAAAAACTTTTGTTAGTGTAAGAAATAATGAGCAAAATGCAGTCTTATAAACAAGGATTATTGTAAAATTAGCTTTTTGTATATGTGATTATCAGATATTTTTTGTAAAATTTTTGTGTTATTTTAGTATTTTTAAGGCAACATTGTAAAACTTTTGTTTAGTTTGTTTTTCATCTATTATTTTAATATTTATATTAAATATTATATATATATATTTAAATTCCCTCATATTATTATATTTTATTTCAGCTTTATATCTATGAACTAAAATGCTTTTAAAAGTTTTAGATAGGTATAATAACACTGTGTAGAATTCAGACATTCATAAGTCAGTAACACTTTATAATAATGTTTCATTTGTTAACATTAGTTAATGCTTTAATTTACATGAACTAACCATGAGCAATACATTTGTTACTGTAATTACTTCACAGTGCATTAACTAATGTTTACAAATAAAACTGCTGTAGAAGTGCAGTTCGTTATTATGTATATTATTAGTGTTAACTAATGTAGTTAATTAATATGAACTAAAGAAACCTTATTGTAAATGTTTCCCATACGTCCTCTTTTTGTTCCTCATCCCAGTTCTCTGTGTGTAACTGTGTTTGGCCTGTGATTAATCCACAGAAGGAACTTTCTGTCAGAGGAAGTCTAAATCCCTCTGACGTGTCTTTTGTCACTGAGGTCCTGTGTGGAAGGATGTAGATGTCAATGTTTTTAAATATGTCCAAACCCAGTCCACAACAGAACAGATTCATGACCGTAGAACTGGACACACACACGGACACACGCACGACTCAAACTCACAGGCCCCGCTGCTCATCTTATGCAACAAACGTGATTGTTTCTTTCTGCTGAAGGAGAGGTTTCTGTCTAGAAAGCAGGGAGTAGATTCCTCCTTAACTGGGTTAAACGCTGAATCGAGTTAGCTGAAGCAGCGCTTTTCAGGGAGCAACAAAAGGCTGGTTATTGAAGCGTTTCACTGCTCTCATGATTCAGAGAGATGCCTGAGCATACAGTGCATGTTGCCTGGATATGATGAGCCTGAGATTTATTCAGGTTTCATTGATCTACTGTAAACACAAAGACAAGTATTCAGTAGTTCATCATTCATACAGCTAAAGAGTCCAACCTTAGACAGCACTGTCCACTGATGCATATTGCACAATATGGTTTATATTGTTTTACAATAAGGTTCATTCAGTAACATTATTAGTTAACTACCTTGGTTAGCATGAACTAACAATGAGCAATTCTTCTACAGCATTAATACATTTTAGTTACTAATAGCTACATAATTAAAATCAAAAGTTGTATTTGTTAACATTAGTTAAAGGAACACTCCGACTTTTTGGGACTTTAGCCTATTCACCTTATCCCCCAGAGTTAGAGAAGTCCATACATACCTTTTTCATCTCCGTGCGTGCTATAAGTCTGTTTGACGCACCCACCGCTAGCCTAGCTTAGCACAAAGACTGGATGTAAATGGTTACAGCTAGCATACTAATCCAAATAAGTGACAAAATAACGCAAACATTTTCCTATTTACATGTTGTGATTTGTATAGTCACAGAGTGTACAAAAAACAAAGTCACATGAGACACAGACATATTTTAACCGTATAAATACTGGGAACTATATTCTCTGAAGGCGGAGTGATAACCGCAGCACCTGAGACGCGCCGTGGTGAGGAGCAGAGAGCTCTGTGAAAATGTTTGCGTTATTTTGTCACTTATTTGGATTAGTATGCTAGCTGTAACCATTTACATCCAGTCTTTGTGCTAAGCTAGGCTAGCGGTGGGTGCGTCAAACAGACTTATAGCATGCACGGAGATGAAAAAGGTATGTATGGACTTATCTAACTCTGGGGGATAAGGTGAATAGGCTAAAGTCCCAAAAAGTCGGAGTGTTCCTTTAAAGCACTGTGAACTAACATGAACAAACAATGATTTTTATTAACTAACATTAACAGAGATTAATAAATACTATTACAAATGTATTGCTCATTGTTAGTTCATGTTAGTTAATACATTAACTAATGGTAACTAATGAACTTTGCTAGTTTTATGCAATATTTAGGAGTGTGAGTGCACTCTATCAAGAAACAAATTTGTATCAAGTTCCCAGTGCTTTCAATGAAGAACTACACACTGAATTTGACAGATTTGTGAGTTTGTGCCAGGCATTGAATATTGAGATCGAGTGCCGCACGCAAATATTGAGTTTAGTTTGAGACACTTGAGCATGTGTGATGTTAGATTCACTGTCTGTTATTGACCTCTGTTCTGCAGGATTCCCGGCAGAAGTTTCGCTCCGTCCTGTTGGAGGCCACAGTCAAGCTGGACGAGCAGGTCAAGAAGATCGGGAAAGCCGTAGAGGACTCGAAGCCGTACTGGGAGGCCCGGAGAGCGGCCCGCCAGGTGAGACCAAGCGGCATTATTCTAATCTGAAAAATGAAGCCTACCAGGAAGTGCGAAAAATTGCAATACATCTAAACTCCTCTAGGGGCCGGTCCCAGAAGGGAGCAGATGTCCATAGACCCCCATGTTAAAATGTCAGTTTTCACAGCATCAATTCATGTTTTTACAGGTTGGTCCCATGGACTTTTATTGTATTTTTCGATAGGTTCCGAGTGCCTGACAACTGTGAGGGGGTGTATTGCTAGTTTAGATCGTATTTAGATATAAAATGTATGACAAATAAGGGCGTGGTCAACTTAGATTGACAGCTTGATTGACAGCTGATAACGGGCTGTGCTGAGGGGAATTCCTGAAATGTGACGTCTCAGCCGTGATCTGACACACACATCAGACCACCTCTGTGTCCTTTCTGGACATTTGTATTGAAATATTACCAAGATGGCGCCGCCCATACCCCCTATAAACGGCCTCAAAACCGTTCTTCAGAAAGTCTATGGGTTCATATTTTTTACAGTCTATGGGTGAGACGCAACACCTCACCGTTCGTTTTGTCACTGTGTTTGTTTGGTGGAATCTTCTGGAATCTCATCTAGGGAATAAATGATTAGGAAAAACACATTTAGACTCTTTTTAAACTTTATGAAATATAGTCGTTCACCTCTACTGTGAAAAGGAGAGCCGGCGAAAGCACAGAGTTATGAAGGTTTGGCTGATGCCATCGAGGCCAGCAGGAAACAGCTGGTGACCCGCTTCAGCGGGCATGACTCGGTTCACCTCATATATCTGTACCAGTGTGTTAAACCACGGAGCTGTGGATCTGTGTGCACAGTAAACTATGTTGAAATTAACTTGGCATGTCTAGAGCAATATATAAAAACAATATATAAAGGACAATTTATAAAAAATATTCATAATTCTTGTGATATAATATTAAAAGACATGATAGATAGATAGATAGATAGATAGATAGATAGATAGATAGATAGATAGATAGATAGAGTGCAACATATTTAGGGGTTAATATCAAGGGTTTATTGTCGTTGTTATATTGCCCAGCACTAATCTTGATTTATGCTTAAATAGCCATCCAAAATATACAAAACAGAACAAAAAATTACATTATTTAGCCGTGCGAAACTATCTTGGTGACTTTACATTGTAAAGTGTCATGAACTAAGAGTGTAATCTTTGTAGATTAACAGAAGATTAATGTACTGTATTAGTGTGCTATGATCAAAAAAAGTGTGATGTTACAAAAGAGTGTGACTCAAATTCCGGTGGACGAGTTGAAGAAAAACATGCTTGCCCCAGTTTAACTTCTCCTGATCACATGACCGCCTTCCAGCCCCAAACCCTGTGCTGTACGCTCCTGAATAATGGATGTCCTGCACAGTACAGACGCTGGTCATCTGTTTGCAAACAGGCCTTGGTATTTATTTCCTATTGATAGAAACAGCGAGAGAGAAGACTGAACATGACGTCCTTCTAATGTGTCTAAATGCATGACGAGCCTCTTCTCCTCAGAACATCTTAGCATAGTGACAGATATTAAATCTAGATTTGAATATGAACAAGTATCTGTCACGTGAGCGTGCGTGAGGATGGATCTGAGATCCCTGCCGCTTTCAGCCATGAAATTCTCCATATTATCACCTTGTGACAGTGATAAATCAAACACAAATGTCGCTCTCAAACAGTCATAAAAGAGCTTTTTATATCCAAGAGGTGATTTAGTGAGAGTTGTGCTCAGCTCCTGGCTCGAACGCTATTATAACACTCTCAAAACCGAACAGAAGTGCAGTGTGTTTATCAGAGATATACAGTGTATATTCAAATGTTTCGAGTCTGTAAGATTTTCATTTATATATATATATATATATATATATAGAGAGAGAGAGAGAATTCTCATTAGATAAACTAATTTATTTTCAAATGAAGTGAAAAAGCTGTGAGAAGCTCAGAAAGACAACGCTCCAGTCACTCGCTCATATTCTAAGTCTATTTTTATACGCATTAAAACAAAATGATCTGACATTAGTCATGAGTCAGTAAAGTGTCGCCAAGAAAAAGACAACGTTAGCTAATCTTTTAAAAGCTCCTGGTAAAACCTGATTCATTTAAGCTGAAGTATACACAGATCGTAAGTAACATCTGTACGTCAGCATCTAGATAAGAAATTTCTTATTGCGAACGATACGATCAAAAGAAACATAATAATTCAGATGGAGCAAAGAAGAAGAAGAAGAAGAAGAAGTTTTATTTATATAGCGCCTTTCCAAAGCTCAAGGTCGCTTTACATGGTACATTTATAATACATTTAAACACTGACACACAACTTACAATCACAAAGGACACATATAACCACATTTAGACGAAGTACATGTTAAACAGATATGTTTTTAACTGTGTCTTGAAAGCAGTCACTGATGAAATATTTCGAAGTGAAAGGGGCAGTGAATTCCATAATGTTGGCGCATTAACACTAAATGACCTTCCACCTACTGTAGATAATCGAAAACGAGGGATGGACAGTAAACCAAGTTCAGTTGATCTGAGAGAACGTGCAGGACGGTAGGTGAAAAGTAGATCAGACAAATATGGGGGTGCAAGACCGTTTAATGCCTTATATGTTAAAAGCAATACCTTAAAGTGGATACGAGATGAAACAGGTAACCAGTGAAGGTCATGAAGCACCGGAGTAATGTGAGCAGAACGCCTGGTGGAGGTGAGAACTCTTGCTGCTGAGTTTTGGATGTACTGTAATCTTGCAATAAGTTTTTTGGGAAGGCCAAGAAATAAAGCATTGCAATAATCCAGACGTGATGTGATTGATGCATGAATTAAGAGTTCGGCGTCAGCTAAAGTGAGAGATGGTCTTAGACGAGCAATATTTCGAAGATGAAAGAAAGAGTTTTTAACAATGGAAGAACACACAGCACACACACACTGTTATTGATGTTAGCTAATATGATTTAATGGCTTGATTTAATCTTAATATGCATTATACCAGTGTGTGTGTGTGTTCATGACGTGTGTGTGTGTGTGTGTACATTTCTCTGCACTGGTAATCAAATGAAGGTGGTCTTGTGTAACTGTCCTGTCATTCGTTTAAAAGACCACCATGATCTGTCTGTGTCAGTGGGTGAGACACACAGCTAAGACTGGCAATGCCAGCTGTCTCTCGGTCAGAATGCCAACGCCCACTTTACAGCCAATCAGAACACAGTACACGATCACACCTCCAATGAGCCACAGACAGACAGACAGACGGATGGATGGATGGATGGATGGATGGATGGATGGATGGATGGATGGATGGATGGATAGATAGATAGACAGATAGACAGACAGACGGATGGATAGATGGATAGATAGATAGACAGACGGGTGGATAGATGGATGGATGGATGGATGGATATAGATGGACAGTTTTCAGTGTGTTCTGGCACGTCTCTCACCTCTCGTTCCTCTGGCATCTGTTCAGTCCTGTGACACGTGAGCAGCAAACATCAATGACAGACGACTCCAACACGTGTCAGCTGACCTCACACCTCACGTCCCTTCACAGCGTGTGTGTCTGAGTGTTGATTAGAGATGAGCAGAGGTTTTAAAACAGACAGACACACACACACACACACACACACACACACACACACACACACACACACACATCAAGGTCATTTGAACTGACAGTATGAAGGTGTTATCCAGACTGAGACTGCGTTGGGTTATCTACTGCTGCTGCAATGTCTCGTATGCAAATGTAGATCTATTTTAGTTTACCACTCAGTTGGACATTAAAATATTCAAAAATATTTTCTGCTTGCAGCAAAATGTTGTCCAAACTTCTGTTTGTTCAAAATAGCACTACTATACTGATTCTGCAGTATACTATGCACTTTATGCTTGCATAAAATAAACATGACATACTATATTTGCACAAGAATTAGATTAGATAATGAATGACACATCTTATATCAACCCACTCATTTTACTCATAATATTTGGTCAGTGTGCATTATGTATACAACATGCACATGTTTTCATGGAATACCTGGATGACTAACTACATTTGCTGTAATGTGGTGTGTGTGTTTAAAACAGTGCAGTGAATATTGTTTCCGATTATGCACTGCACTGCAGTTGACCTAACCTTGTATTTAAAGTGTGATGATTGAATCAGAATTAATACCAGGCTTGATTTATTTTTACATCTCTTTCTGGACTAAATATTTGATTTCTCAAAAAATTTCTTACAATTAATAAAAATGCAAAATAATACTAATTATTTCTAAGATTATAACTGAATATGACAAAACATACTGTTTATTGTTGCACACTGCATCACATGCAATTAAAAAATAGCAGGCATCATACAGGAAACAATGTAGTATTGAAGTAGTGCACTGGAAATGCTCAACTTCCTGTTTTCTACACACATATTTAGGCCTCAATTTAAGATTTATGTATTTGAATTGCATATAAAACATCAACTTGCAGTTTTAATATAGACAAGCTAATAAACTTAATGTAATGCATATTTTTCAGTCATATTTCAAAGAAACAGTTATGATTTCTGTAATAGTATACATAAACAAACATTTAAAAAAATGTTTAAATACACAATAACCCGGTAGCTATATTAATTTTTAATCAATCAATCAATCAATCAATCCAATTTGTTTCGGTCTTTGAACTAACTGAATATTGTTTGTTCCACAGCTAGCCATATTTAAACTTTTGAATGAATACATTTAATTGTTTTCACAATTATAACATTTATGCTCATTCTATGCATTTTGAAAATATGGTTATTTAAAAAAAGGTTTAAATATATGCAAAGAGCTAATAATAAACAAGCCATTTAGTTTTTTACACTTCAGGGCCACCATATTGTTCTGTAAAAGCAATTTTATGTCAAATGAATTATGCCATAATAGGAAAGATTGTGGACAGAGATAGAAGGAGCTCGTATCGCATAATCATGAAGAAAGATCCGGATTGTTAACTCTGATCCCTGTGGATCTGTCAGAAGGAAAACAGCCGTCCCGGTCTCGTGTTGGACGAGGTTGTGGATTCCTCTGGTTTCTTTAATGGATGCTGGGAGATACACACTCTCTCGGTTGTGTGTAAAAGATCTTCATGTGTGTTTTCATAAAGGGATGTTCATTAGACCTTTATGTGTGATGGTGCTAAAACCAGCAGAGGAAGTTTGTAGATTATTTAGAGACGGTGAAGTTAACATGCATCATACTTCTGCATTTAATGCGAAATATGCTAATAAAAACACGGGGAAGTTTCTGCGTTTAAAGGAGTTATTGTAGAGTGGCTTGCTTCCTCCATTTCTTCGGGTGGATGGACTTGCTTTGATGGTGAAAGCGGGAATAACAGGGTGACAGCTTTTACAGGTCAGACAGAGGTGTGTTGAGGTGATTCTGCCTCTTCAGATCAGACTGAGGTCATTAAATGGTAATTCAACATGATTTCATGAATGCTGCTCATTAAAAATTCATCATGTCTGACCGAGTTTAGGAAAAAATAGGTCAGCAAACCAGAGAAAATTAAACTTGTGCTGCCTCTCAAACACATTACCAGGAGGAAAAAATAGGCCGTATAAGAAACATTTCTGTCCCCTTCTCATTCCAGACACACAGAACACAACAAGTGTGTGTGAACAGACAGGCAGATGAGCGAGTGTGTGTGAACAGACAGGCAGATGAGCGAGTGAACAGACAGGCGGATGAGCGAGTGTGTGTGAACAGACAGGCAGATGAGCGAGTGAACAGACAGGCGGATGAGCGAGTGTGTGTGATTTTGACCTTTAAAGCCAAGGCAAGTGAGAACCTTTATTGACGTAACTCTAATCTGTCATTACAGTGTTAACAGAGCTCAGCTTGACCTTAACCTTGACCTCGTGAGTGAAAGTGTCTAAAGGCGATCGGATCACAAGTGGACGACACTGAATACTGGTGTAAACGGGGTCTAAAACGTTGAGGTCAGAGGTCATTGAAAACACATTCGACCAGATTGCTGGCTTGCTCATTGGATCGAATGCGTTTCGCCACAAAAGATCGTCTACTAGATGTTTTTCCAGCTTCTAGCATCTCTCATTGTGCATCAGTATGTCAGGAATCCCTCAGTGGGACGCTGGAGAGTCTTCAGGAGTACTGAGTCACTTCACAACCACAGTGACGGCTTTATGGCTGTCGTTTGTCCAGACTCCGGCGGGCCGACACACACTGAGCAGCTCGCTCAAAATCACAGTATTATGAGTGACACACAATGGACAGATCTGTCATCATCGCTATATAAGGTTACTCTGTGGTCTGTGGTCATGTGCTGCACAACTGCATGGGTGTTGATTGAGTCATGGATATTGTAATAGCCAATACTGACAAAAGAACATCTATAGAACAGTGTGCGCAGCAGCCAATATAAAGATTATAATAATATACTGTTTGGGGTTTCAGTTTGTATAAACTGAGACTTTTATTCAGCAAACATGCATTAAAATGATCTAAAGTGTCAGTAAAGACAGTGTTAAGGTTTTTATTTAAAATAAACGCTGTTCTTTTGAACCTTCATCAAATGTATCATGGTTTCCACAAAATATGAAGCAACACACCCTGTTTTCAACATCGATAATAATCGAGTTTCTTGAGCAGCAAATCATCATTTTAGACTGATTTCTGAAGGATCATGTGACACTGAAGACTGGAGTAATGATGCTGAAAATTCAGCTTTGATCACAGGAATAAATTACATTTTACAATATATTCACATAGAAAGCAGCTATTTTACATTGCAATAATATTTCACAGTATAACTGGTTTTACTGTATTTTTAATCAAATAAATGCAGCCTTGGTGAGCAGAAAAATCTTACTGACCCCAACATTTTTTATGCTAGCGTACCAATTTAATATAATATAGTTTAATGATGACAAATAAGACCTACAGAGAATTGCTCAAATCTTTTCGATAAAAACACTTAAAAACTGCCCACTGAGAAGCCAAAGCAAATGTAGACACAGGCTTTAATGTCTGTGTTGCCTCAGACTTCAGTGTGTAGTGCTTGCCCACGCAGACATGCCATCATCACATCCTTGCATTAGCAGAAGCCTAAATAGAGCTATTGTTCGATGCTGTACACGCATTGTTTCATGATGTTGAATGCTCAGTTTCGAACAATGGCCAGAAAGGTCAGTTCTGGACACGTTTGACGTGACGCATCACCAAACGTTCTCATGAACCCGAGGGAACCAAGCGTTTCCCTCATCTCGATAACGCAAAGGGACGCGAGTGTGTGAGTCGTCTCTCGCTCTCTACCTGCACCGTACTGAGACCTTCTGTATTCTCCCACGCAGAACAGAAATACACTGACGTTCACACAGCGCTGACCGAGACACTGACTCCAGCTGGGGTTTTAATGGACTGTGACACACATAAAGCAAGTCAATATGAAACTAGTATAGATACATTCACGTACTAACCTTGCCTGTGTAAAGTTATATCCAGTTTTTTAATCTCCTGTCATGAGATTAAAGCTGGAATACTTTTGTTCTTTATTGGCACTGATGGTTCCATGAGGAACCTTCAAAATCCATGGAATCTTCCCATTCCACAAAAGAGTTCTTTAGAATTTTTAAAAGTTCTAAAAAAATGATTTTTATAGGAACTTTTAGCTGAAATTTATTTTGGGGAACCAAAAATGTACAGCATCACTGGGAAACCCCCTTTTAGAAGCTGAGAAAATGACATTATTATTATATTCTTTATAGAAAAGCCTCATGGATTTGATTGCACAGACCCAGGAGGGTGACATGATTGAGCTTTATGAAATATACATTAGCTTCTTGTCTCAAGCTGTTCTAGTTTTCTTTATGAGTTCTTCAGCTGAATATAGATTTGAATAACGTAAGAGGGATCGTCTGTAAATGAGAAGCTCATCCCACAGAGAGACAGAGCCTGGTCATGTGATCTACAATATTAAAGCTGAGCGACTATTGCTGTGACTGATGAAGCTTTATGGTTCATCACGGGGAAATGAAAAGAAAACTAAAGATTAAATTGTGTGGTAACAGTTTACAATAAGATCCCATTAAAAGGGACTAATGTTAAATAATGTTAACACATTGTGAACACACACTTAAATCACACTGTAATTCTTTCAGAAATAGAATCTTCTTAGGAGAATGTCTCATAATGTCACTGAATTGTGGTACATTTGCGTCATCAATATGAGCAAATGACAGTATTGACAGCTGTTGTTTACTACGGTATCTTGGTAACTCTAAGGAAGTGTCATCATCTTTTACGTAACAACATGTGCACACTTGAATCTCTCTGCTGCGAATGCATTGCCAGAGATGAAGAATGTGAGCTGCCAGTTTCTGCTGAGACATGAATTATATATTATATACTTTAGCATATTATACCGTATTGCGTTCATACAAATTGTGAGTTTACACAAGATTAATTTCAAGAGTTTGGAAAACCAACTGAAACTATCGTATTGTTGTGATGTGTTTCAGGCTCAGGTTGAAGCTCAGAGAGCCACACAGGAGTACCAGCGGGCCATGGAGATCCTGCGGGCAGCGAAGGAGACCATCGCTCTGGCCGAGGAGCGTCTGCTCGAGGAGGACAGCAGACAGTTCGACTCGGCCTGGCAGGAGATGCTCAACCACGCCACCCAGAGGGTGAGACACACACTCACCACACACACGCTGTGCTGTATATGAGTTCCTGCAGCTGTAGACCACGATCTGTTCTGTGCTATGCAGTTAATGTGATTCTGAAGTGCTCTGATTGGCTCTTCCAGGTGATGGAGGCGGAGCAAACCAGGACACGCAGTGAACTCGAGCACAGAGAAACAGCGACCAAATACAACGCCACCATCAGCCACATGAGACAACTGGAGAAGAAGCTCAAACGCACCATCAACAAGTCCAGGTCAGAGGACAACCAACCAACCAACCATCCATCCATCCATCCATCCATCCATCCATCCATCCATCCATCCATCCATCCATCCATCTCTCCATCTCTCCATCCACTCACCCATCCATCCATCCATCCATCAATCTCTCTCTCCATCCATCCACCCATCTTTCCACCCATCCATCCACCCATCCATCCTTCCATCTCTCCATTCATCATCCATCCATCCATCCACTCACCCATCCATCCATCCATCCATCCACCTCTCCATCCA
The DNA here is from genome assembly GCA_031834385.1 of Semotilus atromaculatus. NCBI lineage: Eukaryota > Metazoa > Chordata > Actinopteri > Cypriniformes > Leuciscidae > Semotilus > Semotilus atromaculatus. Next base: position 3,997,624 of record JAULUF010000022.1, read on the forward strand.
TCATCCATCCACTCACCCATCCATCCATCATCCATCCATCCATCATCCATCCACTCACCCATCCATCCATCTCTCCATTCATCATCCATCCACTCACCCATCCATCCTTCCATCTCTCCATTCATCATCCATCCATCCATCCACTCACCCATCCATCCATCCATCCATCCACCTCTCCATCCATCATCCATCCACTCACCCATCCATCCTTCCATCTCTCCATTCATCATCCATCCATCCATCCACTCACCCATCCATCCATCCATCCACCTCTCCATCCATCATCCATCCACTCACCCATCCATCCATCATCCATCCATCCATCATCCATCCACTCACCCATCCATCCATCATCCATCCACTCACCCATCCATCCATCTCTCCATCCATCATCCATCCACTCACCCATCCATCCATCTCTCCATTCATCATCCATCCATCATCCATCCACTCACCCATCCATCCATCTCTCCATCCATCATCCATCCACTCACCCATCCATCCATCTCTCCATCCATCATCCATCCACTCACCCATCCATCCATCTCTCCATCCATCATCCATCCACTCACCCATCCATCCATCTCTCCATCCATCATCCATCCACTCACCCATCCATCCATCTCTCCATCCATCATCCATCCACTCACCCATCCATCCATCTCTCCATTCATCATCCATCCATCCAACTCTCCATCCATCCATTCAACTACCCACCCATTTATCCATCCATCCACCCACCCATACATCAATGCATCAGTCTATTTTTGATATACATACACTACCGCTCTAAAGTTTGAGATCTGTAAGATTTGTTTTGTAAGAAATTAATGCTTTTATTCAGCAAACACACATTCAATTGATCAAGCAACAGAAAATCTTTGTTCGAAGCATTTCTATAGAGATAATGCACATAAATCATGTTGCAATGGACATAAAGAGGAGACACCCTAAAATCTTGCTGAAACAAGTTCTGCACGCACTCGTTCTGCATGACATGCATCATTCATAATGATTCTTTTCAAAAACATATTTGGGAATAAAATTATGTTTGCTTCAGAAAACCCACAAAATCCTTTCCTCTCTCTCACATATAAATGACCAAAACCCTGTGTTCCCACCCCGGGCCTCTGCTGTGGATGGAAGTGCAGTTCAGTGTGGGGCGTCTCTAATGTGTTCCAGATGTGCTTCTGCTGATGGAATGTGCCACAGTGTTCCATGTTGTTGCCATGGAAACCGGCTCTGAGACTCACTGTGTTCTAATGTGCTCTTTCTCTCCCTCTGCAGGCCGTACTTTGAATTAAAGGCCAAATATTATCTGCAGCTTGAGGTACAGCAGTTTTTATTTGGCACAAAATACCTTTAAATACTTTTCATTAAAAAATCAAAGATTACTTTATTTATATTTATATAAATATATTTATAGATCTTTTTTATTCATTCATTCATATTTATTTATATTTTATATAAAGAAAATGAAGGCTATTTTTAAAACCATTAAGTACTAATTTCACCCTTAATTCTCATTTCTGTAATATGAATAAAATAATTTTGTATTTTTCTAATCGGAAATTATTTAAATTGTAACGATTTATGCATCATTGTAGTTTTTGTTGTACTTAAATTAACTTCTGTTGATGTATATAAATCATTGTACTACAGTAATTTTTTTAATATTTTAAAACTTCTTCAATTCAATTTAAATATAAATTAAAAATAATATTTGTCAAATATTTAAAACATTATATATATATTAAATATATATATATAATATGTTTTAATGTATATTTTATTAAAATACAGTATGTAATAAAGTAATCTCAGGAGAATCATCATTAAGAATAATGGAAATTACAATAAATAAATAAATAAAAATTTTTAAACATACAAACGCATTATGGTAATGAGACTACTTCAATTTAATATATTATTAAAAAATACAGTATGTAATACAGCGATGATAATCTCAGAAGAATCATCATTAAGAATAATAGAAATATAAAAATAAGATATTTAAATAAATAAATATATAGATAAATAAATGTAAATACTTACATACAAATTACAGGCGCATTACAGTAATGAGAATTTGGGGGGAAATGTGGTATTATGTTATTAAAAATAATGTCAAGATATTAAAAATGTAATGATCCAAAAGTACCCTTCTTTAGACAATTCTTTGCATGTTTTTAGTCATTCAAGAGTATTCCTTTTAGAAACACAAACTAACATGTAGATTTGATCTGATTTTGGATAATAAATATATGTGCCCTGTTCTCCGCTTTACCTCGTCCTCCTCCTCCTCCCATACAGCAACTGAAGAGACGGGTCGACGAGCGCCAGGCCAAACTGACCCAGGCCAAAGCCGAGTACCGGACGGCCCTTCGAAACCTGGAGACCATCTCGGATGAGATCCACGCACGGCGCCGGCTCTCGGCCATGGGGCCCCGGGGCCGCGGGGTGGGGGCCGAAGATGACGGGGCCGCTACCGACGACATCGCCAACTTCAAAATGGAGTCTGACGGCATATCGAGTAAGTGAGATCATACATAATGCGCATTGTAATTCAGTTTGTAATACATACAGCAGTCCAGAAAAGAAACATTTCACAAATATAAGTTCATTTGGTTTAAAATGGTGCATGACATTTAATCCAGTTCAATAAAATTAATACATTTCAAGTGATTTGTATATTTTTTTGTGCCACTGTATAAGCAAAAAAGTTGTTTACATCCGTTTCTCTGATCCAGAGTCATGCTGAATTACAATCAAATCTGTCAAGCAGTTTCACTCAACCTTATAATTCATTTTTTACTTCAGTTTTACTTTTGAGCTTAAACTAAAATTTACTAAACTAAAAAACTGCTGATACAAAATAATTTTATTTGAGACTGACTATATGGTTTTTATTAATTCTTATTTCAGTTTGATTTCACTTCAGCTGTGCGTTTTAGATCAGAGAGGCGAAACAAAATGTAGCTATTACAGTGGCATAAAAAAGTGAATATAAACTTAAAAAAATTTATATATTTTATTGCATCAAATAATGAAATATCATATTTGACCATTTCGCACCAAACAAACTTCTATTGTTCAGTTTTGCTTACCGCTGTATGTATGCATTTAATCATTTCTAGTCCCTTCAATTTTACATTCACATGCAATTTGTCTAAAAAGCCAAAAATAGTTGTTATATACACTGCCAGGTTTATTAGATAACTGGATTGGTAAGCAAGCAAGAGAAGAAATAGCAGCTAACAATATTAAAAATGCTGATGTTTTTTCTACAGTGATGTCAGTGAATTTGGAGGACACGACATCAGAAGAGGATCCCGAGACGCAGTCCACCGGCAGCCTGAGCTCCACGTCGGCCCCTGTCGCCCTGCCCTGCCCGTTCCCCACCTCGTCCTCCCCGTACCCCCTGCTCTCGTCCTCCTGCCCGTACCCGTACCCCTCGCCCTCGCCCCCGGCCGGCCCCGAGCTGCTCCCGCTGCCCGGCTCGGGCTCTCTGGAGGGCTTCACGCAGGACTCTCCGCTGTTGGGCCCTCGCAGCGAGTGCAGCGGCGCCTCGTCACCCGACTGTGAACAGGAACGAGGTGAGACCCAAACGAGATTAAACCATGAGGACTGACTCAGGAGTGTGGAGTCACAAAGTTACCGGCCAACTAGCGAGTTTTATTCACTTGCCAAAGACAGTCAAGGAATTGTGGCATAATGTTGATAATCCACAAAAATTAATAAAATATATTTTTTTGTTAAATTTATTTAACAGGGACCATGCACAACAAATGTTGTGCCAGAGTTAGCTAATTTGCATATGTGGTCCCTGGACAGGATGTTGTACAATCCATAAAAAAAAAAAAAAATAATATTACATCACAATATAACAAATTACAATATTATAATATCAAATCACAAAAACTAAAACTAATAAATAAATAAAAATCTAAATTGTTTTTTCTTAAGCCATTTTTTAAAAATATTTCTATGACAATAAACCAGCCAGAATGATTAAGCCATAGTTTAAGTGCAGTTACTTGTCCCTCATTTTCTTTAAAAAAAGCAAAAAGGCACTTACAAGTAAATGGGGCCAATCCGTAAATATTAAAGTCCTTCCAAAAAAAGTAAAAAAGCTGAATGCTTGAAATGAATTTGCTGCGTGTCCCAAAAAAGGATTACATGCTGAGATTCTAGCAATCTTCTTTTTATTACAAGTGCATACAATTAATGCACAATCTTTTCGTCAAAATATTTATATACAATTTCTTACTTATCATTCAACACACGTACATTTAATTTAGCAATTATAGATCAGTTACTTAATTAGCAATTAACAAATCCAAAGGAGGAGGAAAAAAAAAACAGGACAGATTAAAGTCTTCAGTCAATGTATGTGGTTGTACAGTATTGAGATGAAAAATCCATTTGCTTTCAGTTTGTAATAATTTCTGTTCCATATTCGTATGGACGCATTGGAAGTACAATGTCTATTCCACAAAAAGACATCTCATTAACTGGTATAATTCAGCTCTGGGAGATGTCGATCAACTGGTGATTTATTATATCATCTCTATTTATAGCACTCCTGTGGTCATTAACACGGAGTCTCAGCTTTTTTGGGATATGCAGCAAATTAATTTCAAGCTTTGAGCTTTTATGGAAGGATCTTAATGTATCTTGGAATCATGTCAAACGTGGATTGAAAAATTAGCAAGATCCTTTTCTCTCTTTTTGATTCAATAGTATAGCCACAAAATGTAAATAATATGCATGTAACCATGATTTTAGCATGAAAAAATAAAACACATTTATGTTATATCCATTCTTCCACCTTCGTCACAATGCCATAAGCCCTAAAATGACTGTAAAAATGACTTTAATAATACACATGAACAGAAGAATTAATGTAAGTTCTTTTATAAAACTGTTTCACATTTCTGCTTTCAAATCTTAAAAAATTTTGCCCTATTAACTTCCATTAAAATTGTTACAACATAACCTTGATTTTTACTTTCTTTAAAAAAAAAAAAAGTCAAATTTGTTTTATTGAGCTAATAAACAAACATTATGCCACAAATACTGTCGACGGAGGTTAACTTCTTCTGAACCTGAACATACCTTTAATTTAAGATGTGATTTAAATGAAGTGAATAAATGAGCAGATTCTGAACAGGACACACACCCTGACGAAGGCATGTAAAGCCGCAAGCGTAGGTGTACCCGTCACCAATTTTAATGCTTAAGCCATGAATAAATAAAGGCCTTTTAACTTTTTTCAACATAATTCGAGTGCCTTGGCGTACCTTTGTTTTTTCCGATTCTGAACCGTTCTCTGCTTTCGAACAGGGGAGAGAGCGGAGGGCGCCGAAGGCAGGACGAAGAACATCATCAGTCAGAAAAGCTCACGGCTGGAGAAGAGCCTGCGCAGTTTATCTCTCCAGACGGCAGACGACACAGACACTCGCTCGTTCACCGTGACCTCCAACACACCAGCAGTGCTGCTTCTCAACAGTGTTTGAACTCCTCTATAGGAACACACACCTTCAGCACAGGATCTGACACTACATACAGAAGACGTGTGTGAATCTATTGTCCTCTCAGTGTTACGGACATCTCATCTCAGACTGGTTTAGAACCTGAAAACCATGAAAGTATTATTAAAATTGCCATGCAGACATCAGCTATGAAGTGATGGGAACTATACTGAACTTTTCATCATCACTGAGTGGATGTTCTTCATGTCTTCCCGAAATGTGTCGTGAATGGACAATGTTTGTGAATCTTCTGCCACGGCGTCTCACTAGCTCACTTGACACGACTCCATTTTGATTGGTGTTGATGACACACTAACTGTTGTAGCATAAACTATTAAGTGTCTGAATATGTCACCTGATTCTCCAGCGACTGTAAATAAAGCGGCGCGAGGGACGCCGGCCTTAGCAGAAGATATCTGCACTTGTTTTTCACTGTCGGCGTTGTGCGATGAACTTTCTCTATAGTCGTAGATTTACTCCACAGGTCATAACGCAACGAGGGACTCGTGTAGTTCAAAGCTATATATTTATACTCAATGTTTATCTCGTTATCATGATGTTACCGATGTGTTTTCATGGCACAAAGCTCTTATTTGTGTAATAAACAGATGCTCACAGCTGTTTTTCCACTGTTGTGATTTCACACAGTAAGTCTTAATCTTGTGATCTCATAGGCCTCTGTCTCAAATTTAAAGGAATAATTCACCCAAAAACAACATTTGTCATTATTTACTAATCCTCATGTTGTTAAACCCATTTGACTTTCTTTCATGGAACAGAAAAAGATTTGACAAATACCATATAACATGGGGATGGGTATATGATGACAAAATTTAAATTTTTGGGATATTCTTGGTCTGGATCTGGGTCTCAGTTTAAAGCTCAAAGTATAATTTCGGTTTTAAAGGTTGTATTAGTGATTTCAGAAAGATTAGACATTTCTTCATTTCTAAATATTTCAGTTCCCTTAAAAAGAATTTGGGCCAGAAGTTATCAATTATTATAGGTATGGTGAAATTGCGATTGCCATGAACATGATTTAAAAAGTGTTAATATGTGCCATCACGTATATTGTTCTGCAAACAGTTATTTTGATTAGTAGGGGTTAATTTTGTGTGTTGAGTGTGTGGTAATGTTTATTTGTACTGTGTGTGTACATTTGATGCATTAGCTTGGCTACTGTTGATTACAATCATTGAGCATTATAGGCTATTTGCAAAGTCTGACCTCTGTATTTGCATCCTTCCAACACTCAACTCAACAGTCTTTCCTTTCACCTCATTCCCATTTGCTTAAAAAGACCAACGTTATTTTTTTTGTGCAAATATACATCTATCATCTTGCACTACAAATTCTGTCCAATATATAATGCTTTTTGAAAATACAGGGGAGCTGTGCTTTTAACGATAAAATACAGTGTTTTACAACTGAAAAGCTACATGACATCTCTCTCTGTGTGTGATGTTTCCGTGTGAGTGTGTTCGTTCGTTTGTGTGGTTGAGAGACCACGACAAAAAAAAAAAAAACAGCATAGCATTTCCATAGATAACAATTGGTAATTTAGAAGGGAAAACAAGGAAGGTCATATTTGTTTCCTTTGTCAATGTCTTTGTGGGTTTCGGGTTCTTTTGATGTTGTAGGAAGTTATATAGAACAGACCTAAAACACCTACTGTGCATTTACAGAAAACTAAATGCACACCTTAGAAAAATCTAATCAGAATCAAGAATTCAACAGCCCAATCAATGGTGAAATCAGTTTAAACAAACGTAATCAAACGTTAAACCAGGACCTCATATCAGCGGACTAGACCATTTGACAAGATAACCCAACCATAAACATTCACGAGATTGCAATTTTAATCAAACTAGCAGCCGTAATTTTCAATTTAATTAATCATTTTAAATTTAAATATAGTTTTTTTTATAGATGGCAAAGTCCACGAGGAGGAGAAATGTAAAGCTTTAAAAACTCTCAACACCTTTTACTATAAGCTCATCTAAGAGTGTAAGTATGGCAATTAAACAAGCCTTGAACTCCCGTCTCCAGGTCCCAGGACAAGCACAAATTACAAGGACACCAGTTTGTAAAGTAAAAAGATGTAACAAGTTTTATTTTCACATAATCAGTGGAATATATAGATAGAACTACATGAGGGGAAACGACCAAAATAACAAATAAATCAATTCTTACTAAGGTTTTTTTTTTTTTTTAGAAATAACTTTTTCTAGTTTCAAAAGTAAAATAAATCAAAAGACAAAAGACACTTCCTTTACTTCCTCTCTCACACAGGAGAAAACACCAATTCTTAAATAAAATGGCATCCACTTCCCTACAAATTATCCCAATGAAGAAACAACCAAACAGTGTATTAACTTCTAATTAAATTAGACATAAGTTATTATTAGCTTTCACCTTAATCAAATTACTCAAATGCCCACCCCTATGCAACACATAAACCCTTTTAAATAATTTGCCTATATAAATGCCCGTCCTTAACCATTCGTGGAATGTCAATTAGAAAAATCAGCAAAATCAGCAAAAGTGTTTTTCTTAATATGAAGTCTTCATACATGTATTTTCTATATTTTAATAACATGCAGATAATTATCAAAGCAGTAAGTATCTGCAAAACAATCATCAAACTGACACAGTTTGACATTATTTTCTAGAAGACATCTGCATTCCAGAAAGCGAAGTGCATCCCGTAGGTTTGGCCGTGCGAGTCGATGATCAGATGAGCTGGAAGAGTTTGAGAAGCGCGGTGGAGGTGAGCGTGTAGATCAGGAGTCCAGGAAGCCCCACCATCCCCACAGGGGAAAGAGATGGCGCAGTGCTGTTGGTGGTGTTAGTGGCATTGGTAAGTCCATAGCTTACAATCATTACAGCCACTAGCAGTAGTAGTACTTCAGTTTTGAAAGCCATATTCAGGTCACTATTTAGATGAGGCAAACAACAGGGGGAAAAAAATCATATTCTATATATTAATATTTTAATAAGACACATCGCAAAATTGCCTGCATCAAATATGGTTGCCTAAAAAACATAACCCGTATCTATAAAATATTTTCATTACCTCTTGCCACGGATGATGGTTCTCTGTGTCTGTTGGTTCTCTTGAAGGATGTTAATGTGAACACCAGAGTTGAGCTTCGGCTTTTATTTGAATATTAAACATTACACCCTCGCTAGAGGCGGAGATGCTATTACCGCAGGATGGAGAGGAATGCATTTATTATGATTTTTTTGGGTCATTCTCTTCCTCCTAGGGATAGTCCAAAACTTTAAATGAAAAATTGGTTATAATTTACTCACTCTCATGTACCTCCAAAACGTTCTTCTGTGAAACACCATAAATACAGGTGAAACTCGAAAAATTTTATATTTGGGAACAAAAAATCTGATTAATTTTCTTGCTTTTAAAAACAGCAGTGTAGTTTTTATTTATGTATTTAAACAATAGGACCTGATGTGAGGAAATGGTAGTGTTTCACATCAGTTTGGTTTTTCAACCAGCAATATAATATAATACATACTGTATTTATTTCTAGATATTCAGGGAAGTCTTTGACTTTGAGAAGTAAAGTTTTACATAAGCTGGAAGAGGTTCTGTCTGTCCTTATTAGGTATTGGTTAGTCATAGGTTGGCTACTAACCTGGACTATAGTGAAATTTGCGGGAAGAGAGAAAGTTTGCATATCGTATACCTGTAACATTTTTGAAGGTCAACACACAGTGTAATATTGTTCTTTAGTTGTTCATTCATTCTGTTAAAACAACAGTGGGAATCTCTCTGAATGTTACAATGTAGCTATTTACTTGGATAAGTTGTAATGGTGCTCATGAAATCTGTTACATAGTCAATGATCTTAATAGTACAGATTAAGATTAAGACAAGGAAAAGTGCTTTGTGGGAAGGAAACCTCCCAAAGTTGAGGAGGAAGAACCAAGACTCGGGTGGGAAGCCCCGCATATTTAAACAAACAGTCGTATGAAAACTCAGCTCAGCACCAGCTTTGTGTTTTTCACCCTCGTTTGTTGTTGTAAGCATAAGGAAACCTGCTGAATTTCATGTGGTTGGTTCACCATCCCGTGCAGGAGAGTAAAATGGCTGGGCAAGCTGAATGCTTCCCGTATCGTGCAGACAGACACCACTGAATTGCTCAGGCTGAGGAAGCTATAGCCTATAATTGAGTTAAAACCCCTCTTGATGTGGCCCATCAGCCCTGCGCTTGTCCTTTTCCAGTCAGAGATGTGTGCATGTTCACATTATACCAGAGGAGAACTGTCAGAGAGGGCCTAAACTAATGTAAAAAATAGGCTACCTTTAAAAATGTAACGTTTTTATAAAAAATTCATCAGTTCTAATTAGAGATGCACCGATATGAACATTTTGTCCGATACCGATAGGCAAATTCTTTCTATTTGAAAGCTGACAACCGGTAGGCCTATATTGGGCGATAAATCTGAATCCCTTTTTTTATATCATTTTTGAGAGCCTTATTATAATGTCCTCGTTATAATTTTATGTATCTTATATGACAGACCAGGACAAGTTGCACACTTGCACTGAACCGTATTTTCCGTTTTGAAGTGCCTCAGCTGAAGGAAATAATCCACTATTTATCGGCTTTAATATATAGACTACATTTTCTTATCGGGCCGATAACGATAATATAAAAAATGACCATCAGCTGATACCAATATAGTGGCCGATATATCGTGCATCCCTAGTTCTTATGTTATTTTAGGAATTTAAAATTTAACAATAAACATCTAAATCTTTTTAAGGAAATGAACCCTTCAAATCTGCCAATTCAGTTTGTGTTGTGTAGACATTCGTTTTCTCCATATTAGGGTTTTAACACTTTCAGCTCTGTGATTGGGAGTGCAGATGTAAAATAACAGAGGGCTAAGCCATAGCAAGTCAAAGAGAGACGAATTTCAAATGACAGTAAAATGTACCAATCATATCGTCATTCTAAATGGGTGATGCTTGCTATCACTAAGTTTATGACGCATTCCACCCACTGATAAAATAGCTATATGGAAACAGCAAGCAACATTAATGAGGAGGACATTGTTGCTCATATATTATTATTTGCCCCGTTTTCAAGATTAACTTAAAAGAAAAGCTGCAGTCAATCGGCAAAGGAATACCTGACATTGTGGATAACATGTACTCATGTAATCAATAGAAAAGTAACTGTAGTCTGATAATGAGTGTTTTAAAATGTAATATAATCTCATTTAAATGTACAAGTATTTAATTTTTTTAAATCTAATTATGTAATTACCCAGCACTGACAGTATGCACATATGCAGGTGGTGACAAATGTACTCACACTGTACACATACACCATTGTGCGTGTCAACAAAACCAAAGTGTATTTTGGGCTTCATGGTGTCAGATTCCTGATAATAATTTGCCTATTTCCTCAACCGATCTGCATGGTCTCTGTACAATACTTGCACCATTGTTTTTATTTGAGTTCATTAAAATTGGTCTGAATCTCATCATTTAGGGTCAAGTCCTGGGTTTTAAAAGATCTTATTGTTTATGTACAGTAGGCAATACAAGAGCAATCTGCATGAGAGACTACATCCCACAATGCAATATGCTTAACTTCGCCATCCATCTTCAACTAATGAATCAGAGATTAGATCAGCTGTAGTGTTAAACATCTTTGTTGACTCATTATTTTCCACATCATAATTTTTTTTTTATCTGAATTGAATAAAAACAGCTAACAATTTCTGGCTGCCACACATTAAGCTTGCAACATAATAAGTAAACAATATTTACAGCTACAACAAGTGTATTTTTCCACATGCCATTAAAAAAAACAGAACATGATGCATTCAAGTCCTCCTGAGTCCTGGGAAGTTATTTACGAGGTGGGAAGTCGTGTTCAGGTGCTTTCAACTTTCGTCTGAGTAAGATGGCGGTGTACCTTCTCTTAAATAACTACACAAAAATACAGCATGGCTTAACTCTATTTCTAGAAAATGAAGAACAAAGACTGTGCATATCTTGCTTTTTTAGGTTTTTAATTAATCTATGAAGCCACTGTAAACTTTATCGTTGCTTATTATATTACAATGCTATCATAATTTAAATTGTAGCGGGCAATTAGCTTACTTAACTCGTTACTAAATACCAGCTAAATACCATATAGACAGTGTTAAATACTGCATGGTATTCCGCCATTATTCTCACTGACACGCCCGACGCCCCAACTCGTAACCAACCATCGGGGTTGAAGAAAATCCCGAGTTTCCCACTCGACCTTTCCGACAAATGAGAAGAATGGTGCAGCTCATGCCAATCACGGATTACGAGTGAGGTAATGTCACCCGGAAGACGATTAACAACAACGTGCTAATGCTTATTATAATTTTGTTTAATGCAAGTCCATGCAAATATATTTGTATAGGAAAAAGCTAATGTAAATTATCCGAAGAGATAAAAATAAGCAGGGACTGGGAGCGACACGTTTCTAAAACGTTCCATTGTTTACCTTGTTGCACCTCATGTTTATGTAAAATTGTTTTTAACCACACTAATGACCTCTTAAATCCATGAGAGATGTGGCAATTATTAACCTGAACTTTTGGACTCACTTTTGAGCTCATGACAGACTGACCCACATGTTTCCATGTCCACCCTCCTCATGGCGCTCGGGCTCGCCGAGTTTGTGCTCTGTTTGAGCGGATTGCACCTCATCCTCGCCGCGGATCATCCGTCCTATGTGGCGGCGGTGTACGAGCACCGAGTGCGGCTGAACCCGAACCCCAGAGTCCCGCTGGACCGGAGACAAGCCCTGGAGCACATGAAGCAGAACCTGCGTGTGTTTGAAGAGCAGACAGTGCTGGCAGCACAGCAGGTACACTGACAGATAGTGTGTGTGAGAGCTTCAAACACAAATGACAACAAACTAAAGGAATGCAATACGAATTTGTACTCATTTAAACATGTAGCATACCATATGCAAACTATGCATATAATATTAATGCCATAGTGATAACTTCTCGGAGCTTAATTGTTTTTTCAAATGGTTATTATTTCACAAACACTTTTCACATGAACACGCTTCTTGTCTCCTTTTTAAGATAAAACAACCCTTAAAATGGCATGGAACAAAATAAATTTTTATATAAACCCTACAACAATTACCAGCAATATCATTTTGGAAGCAAAGTTAGAGGTCAGCTATGAATGAGGTACTAGTTTGCCTAAAAGTAATGGATGCTAATTTGAAAGGATTTTATTAAACCATAAAAATGCTTGTTCCGTTCCTTAAGTCTTTTAACTGTGGATACACAGACATTCCTAAATGATGTCTACATTAAATAACACGTATTAAACAGGGTGCCCAGATCATAGTGTTTCCAGAAGACGCCATCCATGGGTTCAACTTCACCAGAGCTTCTATCGCTGGTTATCTGGAGACTGTTCCTGACCCTCAGGAGGTCACATGGAGTCCATGTGCAGATCCACACAGATTTCCAGACACTGAGGTACAAAACTGATATTTACCACCCTTGTTAAGGATTATTTAGACATTTTAGAGCCACTTTTTTCACAGTTTCTAACAAGTTATGTTTCTTTCTCAGGTCCTCCAAAGCCTCAGCTGTATGGCTCATAAGAACCGTCTCTTCGTGGTGGCCAACATGCCGTCCCGTCAGAGCTGTAACCGAACCACCGACGCTCGCTGTCCTGCGGACGGCCAGTACCAGTTCAACACAAACGTGGTGTTCAGTGACCAGGGCGTAATCGTGGCCCGATATCACAAACAGAACTTGTACTTTGAGGCGGCATTTGACGCTCCACCGGAGTGCGAGTATGTCACTTTCACCACACCGTTTGCAGGCTTATTCGGGGTGTTTACGTGCTTCGACATTCTGTTCCGTGACCCGGCGTTGACTCTAGTAAAGGACATGGGTGTCCGTCAGATTGTGTATCCCACCGCGTGGATGAACCAGCTCCCCCTGCTGGCCGCCGTACAATTCCAGCGCTCGTTCTCACACGCGACGGGCGTCACGCTGCTGGCCGCCAACATCCGAGCCGCTCAGTATGGCATAACCGGCAGCGGCATCTTCACGCCATGGGATTCGCTCGTTCATCATGATATGAAGGGGGATTCTGGGAAATTGCTGGTGCGTAGAGTGCCAGTTTTGGATCCAGCTTTTATTGGGGACCGAGCATGGCCTACACTGATACCATTTTCTGGGTATCCAAAAGAGAAACTGAGGTCTGAAGAACCAGAAAAGATGCATGTTTGGCCTACAAGTAGCTTTGACCCAGATGATGGTGTAGAATACTGCCAAACGGACTCTGAATGTGCACAAGAAGCTACATCAACAACCTTTACCTCCATCATGATGTATGATAATTTCACTTTGGTCCCTTTGCGAGGCAGTAAAGGGAACATTAGCATTTGTAGTGGCTCTGTCTGCTGCCACCTGCTGTTCCGGAGGTCCGACACACACGAGTTTTACGCTCTGGGCGTCTTCGACGGCCTCCATGTGGTCCACGGGACGTATTACCTGGAGGTGTGCGCTCTGGTGAAGTGCACAGGTGAACATCACAGCAGCTGCGGAGAAGAAACCGAACACGCTCGTACACCGGTGGACTTCAGGCTGACGGGGACCTTTACGACTCGACATGTGTTCCCTGGAATTCTGGGTAATGGGATGACTCAGGATATTCCGGATCATTCTGGTTGGGAGAGAGGAAACCGCTTTTACATGAGCCGGACGGGAATGAGCGCTGGACTCGTAACAGCCGTGCTGTATGGGAGACACTATGAGAAGGACAATGATTAAAACTGTCATAGCACACTAATTATAGTGCACTACAAATAACATCAATTAGATCATTTCATCTTATTGAACTGCATTTCTTCACCCAAAAAATGGAAAATTCTGTCATAACTTTTTAATACAAACATCATTCCAAGCCTATATTTTTTTTTTTCCTGTCAAACACTGTTTTTAAGAATATTTATGCTCTACCACCTTATTTTGCAACGTGGAAGTATACGTTATATTGTGTGAACTTATAGATGAATAACTAAAAGAATAACAACGTGCAGTAAATGGTAAAATGATTTGTACTACAAACCAGTGTGTTTATAATTATGACAAAACATTAAAATAATATGATGATAAATACCAGTTTGCAATATCAAGCAGCATAAGCTGTTTTCTAGTTTAAAATAACTGCAAGCTGAGGACAGCTATGTTTTATAGAAATAGTCTTATGCTATATTTCAAGTTATCTTAAGTCATGTGAGAAACAGACCCAAATTAAATGGCTGAAAATCGACCTCTGCCACACATCAGGGTGAGTAAATGATTAGAAAGCTTTAATTTTTGAGTTGAGTAAACCGTTAAAGCTGAAGAAACTAGCAGTGGTTAAAGTCGGCATGAAATCGAAGTTGAGATTGTGCCGTATATCCAAGTGAAAAGGCTTTTCAAACAAGAAGAAATGTAGAAATTTTGTCCACCAGGAAACTATTGGATGGTTGTGTTTACCTACAAAACTAAATCTTTCTGGCCATTAAGGTTTTACAAAACATTTAAATATAATTAACAGTGTTTCCAAAATATACTTCAATAATATAGATAATACGGAACATTAAATGGGGTGAAAAAAAATTCTGACAATAACTATATTATATGCAAATATTACATAGAAATAGGACACAATCAATGAATAGATTCAAAAACTATTGGATTGGATAAATAAAATGTTTTCTTGTATGCAGACTAATTTATGTTCTAAGACAATGTCAATACATAGTTTTTTATATTTTTTAAATATTTCTGTAATAAAAAGACACTGTAGAATCTTATGGCAAAAGATTTATTTAGAATTATTAATAATTATTAACAATGTACCAAAAGGTCAAGTCACACACTTGATCTTTTCATTGTATTTGAATTATAAAATAAATCACACACACACACAACCATTCGAATTCACAATCTCTCACACACACACACAACAGGAAGAACGCTGTAATTCCTCACAACAGCCGAGGAATAAATACTCAGTTTGATCCTGAAAGTCTTCATGTTTTTTTAATAATAAATAATCCATGATGATGCAAACCTAAATTCTATCTTCATGCACAAACGGGGATTAAAAGTAAAGCTGGAGGAAGAGTCTGCAGCTCTTGGTCCCTGACGTCTTCTACAGTTACAACAATCCATTGCCTTCTCACGATTCACATGAATGCTGGCAATAACAGGCCATTTCTTCTGATAAAGGAAAACAAAATGAATTTGGCTTTAAAAAAAAGAGTATTAGAGATGCTTGAGAGTTTCAACACTGACATTGTAGAGATGAAACAGAAATAGACTGGTTAAACTGCAGTGTTGGCCACTTATTTTCCTGTTTTTCCGTTTTCTCCTGAGACTTTCGGACGCACCGGTCATTGAGGGACGACCCTAATTAGCATAGTCACCATTCGGCCAATGAGGCGAGAGTTTAAGACACTGAGGGGCGGGACAGAGTGTGTTGTCAGTACGTTTCCGAGTCTGAATCATTGAGTTCATCATCGGGGACGATGAGGCCGTCCTCGCGACCCAGGCTGTTGAATTTACGATAGGAGACGTGCTCGGGACGCAGCATGGGTAAAGGGTCAAAGGTCACGGCCTTGGATGGGCTGGAGTAATGGTTAATGGTGGTAAACGTGAGGCTTGATATGGTGCCGGGACTGCTGGGAGAGATGGGCATCATGGTGGAGAGTATCAGCGCCAAGCAGTCGGCCACGTCTTTGTTCGGGGCACAAGACAAAGCTGGAGTGTAACCTGGGAAACACAATTCAATTCATGTTTATTTAGAAATATTTGTATACATGCATGTCAAAGTGATGTCAACATGGCAGTTATACAGCTATAATATAACACATGTTATGTGATCAAAACATGTTACAACTTGTGCTTGTAACAATTTATTCAAACCAAGTGTAATGCAAATTTTGTGCAGATAGTAAATTTGCATGAAGCAAATTTATTGCACAGAAATAATATTATCAGCAGTTCCGTTTACCTGGAATTTAGCCATAAGCACACTTCCGTTCCAATGTTTGGGTTCATTATGTTTTTAAAAGTCTCAAGGCTGCATTTATTTAATCATAAATACAGTAATATTATACAGAAAATAGTACTATTGTAAAAATATTGTTACAATATTAAAATATTGTATAATTATTATATAATAAAATATTGTTACAATTAAAAACTTCAAAATGTATTCCTGTGATGCAAAGCTGAATTTACTGTCGCTTTTGATAAAATGTATGCATCCTTACTAAGTAAACGTATACATCTTTTATCTTACTAAGATTTAAATGTAACCCTTTCATGCATAAATTATGATAACCTCAGTCAGGATTTTTTTCCTATGTGTTTTTATTGCTCTTAGGGCATGAAAAACAAGATTTGATTAGATTTTTTTTTATAAACAAATTTTTCAAAGAGATTTTCAGATGTCCACTTGAGTGGACAGCATGCATTTATGGTTTAAACTGAAGAGAAACTGTATTAAACATAATACAATAATCAAACAGATAAAGTATGTGTATTTAACAAACTAATCAATACAATTATATAAAATCATGTGAAAACTATATATAGTATATATATATAAAATATAAATAAAAAATATAAATCTGAAATATTGATATATAAGGCAATTGAACTTCATACAAGTTGCACTTCGTGTATCTTTGATATCAGAACATGAGGACGTGATTCCATCAGAAATTTCTACTGCCTGTCAAGGTACAACTGTGGAAACACTCAGATGCTCCCTCCAGTGTGCCGGAGTATGGAGATTTACCTTTATTAGCTGATCATTCTGATTATGTTCAAGATGGACACATTTCAAGCATAGCCCTCTTCTGAGAAAACCTAGCGATATGTTTTTTTCAATCTCATCTGAAATGAGCAGTGTTGGGGCAGGCATAACACATTCAGATTACTTTTTTGATGTTACAAGTAAAGTAACGTGTTACAAGTAACATGCATTACATAATCAGATTTGTTTTAATGTTACGAGTGAAGTAATGTATTACAAGTAACATGCATTACCTAATCAGATTACTTTTTGATCTAACTAGTAATTAATTACAAGTAATGTGCATTACGTAATCAGATTACTTTTTGATGTTACGAGTAAAGAAATGCATTACAAGCAACATTCATTACATAAACAGATAACGTTTTGATCTGAGAAGTAATGCATTACATAATTAAATTACTTTTTGATGAAATTAGTAAAGTAATGCATTACAAGTCAAATAAATTATGTAATTACATAACTTTTTTCGATGTCAGTGAAAATTACATTCTAATTATACAAATACATTTATTTACAGTCAAAAAAAGTCCCTGCAGATTAAGTATTTTCAAAAACAATATTCACAGTATAAGTATGAATTGTAGCTGAAATATAGCCATTGATGCATGAGGTCCACTATAGTGGACAGGTGATTAATGAGATTTTTCTCCCAATCTAAAATAAAAATTTGGAAAATTTTACTGTCACATGACTCATTAGATATTGCTTGATGCTGCAATATTTTTTTTACCTACAAGAGTGTCCTAGGATAGAAGGAATGGGTGGATATTCCGGAGCAACTTGGCATGTCTGACTGACCATTGGCCATCTTGGTTTGGAGGGGGAAAAAGTCAAAACACAATGGCTTACAACTTGGTTGCAATGTATAGGATGATGCACCAGGGTCTGCTGAAGAGTTTGATGTGCAACTTTGCCATCAAAACCCTTGCAAATTCAATAAAATGCTTTTTAAATAGCTGTCCACTTTAGCGACCTCTATGCATGAAAGGGTTAAAGTCTTTGATGCCATGTTATTTTAGCACCATCGAGATGCTATTAAAGTTTATTAATAATTTGAATTTGTCTTCATTTTAATTTTAGTTAAAAGTTTTATGCATCATTTTTTTATGCAAGTCATTTTTTTATGGCATAACTTTAGTCATCTATAATAATTCTGCTTTGATGAAAAGTGAGCCGTGTTTTAAACGCTCACCGTTCTCGTCCACCGCGAGGACACTGGCTCCTTTACCCAGCAGCTCCTGCACGACCACCGTGAGCCCGTTACGAGCCGCCACGTGCAGCGGCCTGAGACACGACACAGAAGCAGCTCTCTTTAATCTGGAGATGAGGATGAGGAAGAGGAAGAGGAGGAGAACATGCGTGAAGAGACCAAACTTACGTCTGCAGCGCTGCGTTCGTGCAGTTGATGAGGTTTCTGTCCGTGACCTTCTCAAGAATCAGCAAGGCACTGGTTTCATGCCCCTAAAAACAGACACAAACCAAGTGAAACATGATTTGCATTTCCACAAAGTACGAGCACACAAAAGCTGTAGAAGACATGCTAGATACTATATGAACAAAAAAAGCCTTTGTTGGATCGCGGTAATTAACCCTGACAAAAGAAAAAAATAGAGAAATCTAATTTTTTTAAAGATCCATTGATATCACATTTGATACATTTTATGGCTCATATAGTCTGATATAGTGAGAATATGGAGGGAAAAAACACCTCAGTTTGATTCAGAGGCCCAAACTGAGGAAAAATATAACATTTGGTGTATTTGTTGTTTTATATATACAGTGAAGAAAATAAGTATTTGAACACCCTGCTATTTTGCAAGTTCTCCCACTTAAAAATCATGGAGGGGTCTGAAATTGTCATCTGCATGTCCACTCTGAGAGACAAAATCTAAAAAAAAAAATCCAGAAATCACAATGTATGATTTTTTAACTATTTATTTGTAAGATACAGCTGCAAATAAGTATTTGAACACCTGAGAAAATCAATGTTAATATTTGGTACAGTAGCCTTTGTTTGCAATTACAGAGGTCAAACGTTTCCTGTAGTTTTTCACCAGGTTTGCACACACTGCAGGAGGGATTTTGGCCCACTCCTCCACACAGATCTTCTCTAGATCAGTCAGGTTTCTGGGCTGTCGCTGAGAAACACGGAGTTTGAGCTCCCTCCAAAGATTCTCTATTGGGTTTAGGTCTGGAGACTGGCTAGGCCACGCCAGAACCTTGATATGCTTCTTACAGAGCCAGTCCTTGGTTATCCTAGCTGTGTGCTTCGGGTCATTGTCATGTTGGAAGACCCAGCCTCGACCCATCTTCAATGCTCTAAATGAGGGAAGGAGGTTGTTCCCCAAAATCTCGCAATTCATGGCCCCGGTCATCCTCTCCTTAATACAGTGCAGTCGCCCTGTCCCATGTGCAGAAAAACACCCCCAAAGCATGATGCTACCACCCCCATGCTTCACAGTAGGGATGGTGTTCTTGGGATGGTACTCATCATTCTTCTTCCTCCAAACATGGTTAGTGGAATTATTATGACCAAAAAGTTATATTTTGGTCTCATCTGACCACATGACTTTCCCCCATGACTCCTCTGGATCATCCAAATGGTCATTGGCAAACTTAAGACGGGCCTTGACATGTGCTGGTTTAAGCAGGGGAACCTTCCGTGCCATGCATGATTTCAAACCATGACGTCTTAGTGTATTACCAACAGTAACATTGGAAACGGTGGTCCAGCTCTTTTCAGGTCATTGACCAGCTCCTCCCGTGTAGTTCTGGGCTGATTTCTCACCTTTCTTAGGATCATTGAGACCCCACGAGGTGAGATCTTGCATGGAGCCCCAGTCCGAGGGAGATTGACAGTCATGTTTAGCTTCTTCCATTTTCTAATGATTGCTCCAACAGTGGACCTTTTTTCACCAAGCTGCTTGGCAATTTCCCCGTAGCCCTTTCCAGCCTTGTGGAGGTGTACAATTTTGTCTCTAGTGTCTTTGGACACCTCTTTGGTCTTGGCCATGTTAGTAGTTGGATTCTTACTGATTGTATGGGGTGGACAGGGGTCTTTATGCAGCTAACGACCTCCAACAGGTACATCTAATTTAGGATAATAAATGGAGTCGAGGTGGACCTTTTTAAGGCAGACTAACAGGTCTTTGAGGGTCAGAATTCTAGCTGATAGACAGGTGTTCAAATACTTATTTGCAGCTGTATCTTACAAATAAATAGTTTAAAAAATCATACATTGTGATTTCTGGATTTTTTTTTTTAGATTATGTCTCTCACAGTGGACATGCACCTACGATGACAATTTCAGACCCCTCCATGATTTCTAAGTGGGATAACTTGCAAAATAGCAGGGTGTTCAAATACTTATTTTCTTCACTGTATATGGTCAAAACCAAGATGAAATCCTGATAGTTTGCAATGTAAATCTATGAGATCTTTATAACATTATAACAGCTGTTATTCTACATCTGCCAATAATATGTCAGTAAGCTGATATTAGATGCTGGACTCTCATGTGAAGGTCATGTGATGTCAGTATTCATCATTGAGTGTACCTTACTGCAGGCCAGATGCATTGCTGTGTTTCTGTGTGTATCCTGTAATGTGAAGTCAGCTTTTGCGCTGCTCACCAGCACCTCTGCAGAAACAACACACTCGTCACAATCACATCAGCTTTCAGACAGATGTGTACAGCAACACATCTGGGTTAATGATACACAAACTCAATCACCCTCTAGATCCACAGCAACTCAATAACATTAAATTAAATAAAAAAATACAATGAAATTAGATGAAAAGTCTTATGACATTAATGATGTTTAAACACTGTTTGGCAGTGTTGGGGAATGTTGTTTACAAAAGCAACATTACATTATTACAAGTAACTAATTTTTACATTTCTATTGCATTTGACAGTTAATAAATAGAACACAAGTCTGGGAAAGAGATACACTAACGTTTAAATGTTTAGGGTTGAAAAGATTTTTATTTGATTGGAAAGAAATTAATTATTTTATTCAGCAAGGATGCATTAAATGGACCAAAATACACTGTAAATACATTTATACATTTAACATTTATATTTCAAATAAACACTGTTCTTTTCTATTCATCAAAGAATCCTGTGTTTTGCCAACACTGCTAATAATCAGAAATGTTTTTTGAGCAGGAAATTATCATATTGATAATGATTTCTGAAGGATCATGTGACACTGAAGACTGGAGTAATGATGATGAAAATTCAGCTTTGATCACAGGAAATATTACAAATGTTACAGATCCCAAGCTTTTGAATGGTAGAATGTTACTTTATTTGAAACATTTGTTACTTGTGCCGATTTGCTGTTTAACTCTTCGTAACTGAAGAAAAAACACGTCTCACCTACGGCGTTGGTTTGCCCGTTCTCGGCCGCCATCATGAGTGCTGTTCTTCCCAGCGTGTCGATGGAGTTGACCTGAGCGTTGTGACCCAGCAGAAGCTGCAAACACTCCACGTGATCAGTGTAAGCGGCGGCGTGCAGCGGCGTCCTGCGGGACACACAAAACACATCAACGGAACTATATAAAGCAGGGCTGATCCTATAGAAACCCTGTTCTTACCTGGACTGAGAGTCTGTGGCGTTCACGATCGCTGGACCTAGAGTCTCAATCAGCATCTCAGCTGCAGATTCATTATCATTAATACTGAAACACAGAGAGAGAGAGAGAGATGTGATGCACTTGTTCATCCAGCAGGATCAGATCACATGATGTGTGTTTCTTACACAGCGCAGTGCAGCGGACTGAAGGAGTTTCCCTCCATCTGCCGAAACACGTCCTGCTCTAGGAGCAACTCCACACACGCGTCGTGACCTGAGATCGACACAACAGGATTCTTTGGTCAATGGAAAGTTCAAAAGAACAGCATTTATTTGAAATGGAATCTTTTGCAACATTATAAATGACTACTGTCGATTTTTATTATTTTTTAAGTACAGTAGTTCACTTCAGAATTTAAATTTCCTGTTAATTTACTCACCATTTCATCCAAGATGTTCATGTCTGTCTGTTTTCAGTCGTAAAGAATGGAAAACATTCCAGGATGTTTCTCCGTATAGTGACTTCAATGGGGTCCAACGGGTTGAAGGTCCAGATGTGAGTTTCAGTGCAGATTCAAAGTCTCGACACGATCCAGCCGAGGAATAAGAGTCTTATCAAGCCATCGTCATTTTATAAGAACAAATAAACATTTATATACTTTTTGACCAGAAATGCTCGTCTTGAACTAGCTCTGTGATGCGCCACACATTACGTAATCACGTTGAAAGGTCAAAAGGGTATACGTTAGTGTGAAAACATCTAATTTGCTCCTACAACTTCAAAATCGTCCGAGATCATTGTATTATTTTTAATTTATTTAATTTTTTTGTAAAGGGCGTTTGACTTAGTCTTTGCATGTTCGCTTTGTAAACACTAGGTCTGTACTTCCGCCTACGTCACGCGTGACCTTTCAATGTGATTACGTGTGTGGCGCATCACAGCTAGTGCAAGACAAGCATTTGTGGTTAAAAAGTATATAAATGTTATTTTTTTTTAATAAAATGACAGATGGCTTGATAAGACTCTTATTCCTTCGCTGGATCGTGTCGAGACTTTGAAGCTGCACTGAAACTGCAATTTGGACCTTCAACCTGTTGGACCCCATTGAAGTCACTATATGGAGAAACATCCTGGAATGTTTTCCTCAAAAACCAACTTTCTTTACGACTGAAGAAAGACAGACTTGAACATCTTGGATGACATGAGGGAGAGTAAATTATCAGGAAATGTTCATTCTGAAGGAACTACTCCTTTAAAGCATCATTGTGATTGGATGGCGGGATGTTTACCGTTATAACAGGCCCAGTGTAGCGGTGTGAACCCGCAGTTGTCCTTGAGGACGAGGACGGTGTTTTGGATCTTCAGAAGGGCCCTCAGGACCCCGACGTGACCGCAAGCGGCCGCCAGGTGTAGAGGAGAGCGTCCCCTGCCGTCCTGAACCCCGAAACTGGACCCGTGCTGCAGCAGCGCCTCCACACACGCCTCGTGACCCATCACTGCCTGCGACACAGTCAAGAGGAGACATCATCAAGCTCTTCTTTAGATAGATCGTCATAAACACCGAGGGAGAGATATTCCAACAAGCTATCTTTAGTTAAGTGACACCCTAGACACAAATTAGCTTTCTTTCATCATATTCTGAGCTCGACTGCTATTCTGTACATGCTAAACACCAAACAAATAAAGCTTTCCGAGTTAGTTTCCCTGAAGTCAATCATTGTAACTCATCTTTGATCAGCAAAATTACATATTTTTTCCTTGAAAAAATTCTTCATGCCTTAAAATAGCTTGAATGTAACTCTACACTCTTGCCTCATTTAGTAGTATACTGGATCCGTGTGTCAGGTCTTAAAGTGACAGCAGCCTAATATACCTGCTGCCAAATTATCAGATAATATTAAAGTAGTAGCCACAGTGGCTGGTGAGCAAAAAAGTTATAGCCCTGCATGTATAACAAACTTTTTGTAATATATATTTAAATTATACATGTATTTATTTGTACATGTAATTGCATTGATGGACCTTAACTTAAAGAAAGCATTTGGGTGAAAGGTGATTTTTAGTAGTTGTTTATGGGATGTATTTTATGGGCTTACTGTATGTCTCGGATACTTATTTTTAAATTGTTTTTAGGTTTGTAAACTTGTGTTTTGTATTGTGTTTATCATGCCTTTGTTATTTTTTCTTAATATTGCTTATGTAAAGCGCTCTGAGAATTGACTTTTAAAAGCGCTATACAAAATAAAGTTATTATTATTATTATTATTAACTTGTATTAAAGCCATTCCTTTAAAACTGAAAAATACAGAGAAGAAATAGAGAATAAATAGACACGGAATATGAAGGCGTATTTCTCCATTGAGACATTGGTGTTGATGTGTGTGTGACTGACCCCGCGGTGGAGGGCTGTCCTGCCAAATTTATCTCTGGCCTCCACAATGGCTCCTTTACTCAACAGAAGATACACACAGTCTGTGTGTCCGCCCAGAACCGCCAACATCAGAGGAGTCCTGTTACAACAACACACAATTAACCTATTCATCAGACCGATGCATTCATGCATATAGCCGAGATACAGAAGCCCTGAAACTCACTGTCCCTTTCCATCACGTATATTGACGACTGTTTGCTGATCGGCGTTATGGATGAGCAGACGCAGACACTCAGAGTGACCGTTCATGGCTGCAGATGGACAGAAAACACACGCAATAAAATAACACACATAATCTGACCTGACCTGACACATCAGCTCATGTACCATCAGTCTCACTCAATGCGGTTTCTATTCATCCTGAAAAATAAAAATGTATCACAGTTTCTAAAAAAATATGAAGCAGCACAACTGTTTTGAATACTGATAATAATAATCAGAAATGTTTCTTGAGAAGCAAATCATCATATTGAATAGTTTCTGAAGGATCATGTGACACTGAAGACTGGAGTAATGATGCTGTAAATTCAGCTTTGATCACAGGAATCAATTACATTCGTTTACAATATATTCACATAGAAAACAGTTTTTTTTTTAAATAATAATATCTCACAATATTACAGTTTATACTGTATTTTTGCTCAAATAAATTCGGCCTTGGTGAGCAGAAGAGACTTTTTTTCAAAAACATCAAAAAATAAATCTTATTTAAGAAACTCTCTTAGAAAATATCCTTTATCAGTGCCTCAAACAAACCTGTATATGTAAAAAAAAAAAAAAAATCAAAATCTCAGAAAATTTGAATATTACATGAAATCAAAAAAAAAAATGTAAATACAGAAATGTCAGCCCTCTGAAAAGTATAATCATGCATATGTATATAGTTATATATACTAAATATATTAGTTTCACCTTTTAATTTGAATTACTGAAATACATGAACTTTTGCACGATATTAAAATTTTTTAAGAGTTTCACCTGTATTTATGTATGTATGTGTATATATATATATATATATATATATATATATATATATATATATATATATATATATACACACACACTGTTTATTAAATGGTGGTAATCTGTAAACTATGTCAATCCATCAACTAGATAAGCCAGTCAATTTATAATACGCATCAGGTGATCAGGCTGTCTGAGGCTGAGACTAGTGTCTGATGTCATAAGTGTGTGTGTGTGTTGTTGCTGACCTGCGGAGTGTAAGGCGCTTCTCTTGTGTGTGTAGTCCTTCAGCAGCATTGACGCGCCCTGATTGATCAGAATATCCACACACTCCACATGACCATTAAACGCAGCCAGACTCAGAGCTGTGTGACCCTGAGGCGTCCTCACGTCCAGATCCAGCAGAGACTGGACCAGCACCTCAAGAGCATGGTGGTGACCGTGATACGCCTGCCAACACACACACACACACACACACACACACACACACACACACACACACACACACACACACACACACACACACACACACACACACACACACACACACACACACACACACACACACACACACACACACACACACACACGCTGACTTTTAACTTTCATGTTATTGTTGACAATCAAACCCACACTTAGACTAATGAACAATGTTATTTTTGGTTGAATAGTTTATTGTGGTTATTATTAATATTACATGTAATTATTTAAAAAACATTTGTGCCTTTTATTTATTGAATTTCCAAGAGAACATCACCTAACTGAGGCAAAAAAATTAAATAATAATAATATATATAATATATTAATAATTATTATTGTTTAATTTATAATAGTTAATATAAATAGTTAGGTAAAAAATAATTAGGTAGTATAATAATAATATTAGTTAGGTAGTAAAATAATCAGTTAGGTAGTAAAATAATAATTATATATACAGTACTGTGCAAAAGTTTTAGGCAGGTAAGATTTTTTAAGTTTTTAAAAGAAGTCTCTTCTGCTCACCAAGGCTGCAATTATTTGATCAAAAATAAAAAAAAAACAATTTATTGTGAAAACAAAAATATTGTGAAATATTATTACAATTTAAAACAGCGGTTTTCTATGTGAATATATAGTAAAGTGTAATTTATTCCTGTGATCAAAGCTGAATTTACAGCATCATTACTCCAGTCTTCAGTGTCACACGATCCTTCAGAAATCAGGATAATATGATGATTTGATGCTCAAGAAACATTTATGATTATTATCAGTGTTGAAAACGGTTTTTACATTTTTATTTCATGATGCTATGATGAATAGAAACTAAAAAAGAACAGCATTTATCTGAAATCTAAAGCTTTTGTAACATTAAACTCTACCCTTTAAAAGTTTGGGGTCAGTAAGAATTTAAATTTTATTTTGGGGGGAAAGAAATATAATAAATCAATACTTTTATTCATCAAGGATGAGTTAAACTGATCAAAAGTTACAGTAAAGACATTTATAATGTTAGAAAATATTCTATTTTAAATAAACGCTGTTCTTTTGAACTTTCTATTCATCAAAGAATTTTGAAAAAAAAAATTGTACACAACTGTTTTCAACATTGAAAATAATAATTAATGTTTTTTGAGCATCAAATCATCATATTATGATTTCTGAAGGATCATGTGACACTGAAGACTGGAGTAATGATGATGATAAATTCAGCTTTGATCACAGGAATAAATTACACTTTACTGTATATTCACATAGAAAACCGCTGTTTTAAATTGTAATAATATTTCACAATATTACTGTTTTTTTGTTTTTTTTTATCAAATAATTGCAGCCTTGGTGAGCAGAAGAGACTTCTTTTAAAAACTTAAAAAATCTTACCTGCCTAAAACTTTTGCACAGTACTGTATATTTAATTTTTTTGCCTCAGTTAGGTGGTGTTCTCTTGGCAGGAAGTTAAATAAATGAGAGGCACAAATGTTTATATATATATATAGTTTTATGCTCTTTTTGAGTGACTCATTGTTTTATAAATGGCTGAATTTTTCAACTGAACTAGAATTATTCCACTGTGCATATATATATATATAAATATAATATTCGCATGAGATCTGGATCTGTAACTCACCGCTAAGTGTAAAGGGCTGACGGGAGGCTGGACGTCTGTGTCGTTTAAGAGACTTGATGCAGACGTGTTCATCAGCTGGAAATATACATGCATTCATGGTTTTATGAAATTACACAATTTAAAACAGCTAAACAAAGGAATAAGGTGAAAAAATATTATTTTTTTATACTTGAGGATATGAAATGGCATTCAGAATGCATGCAATTTAGAGAAAGAATTTATTTTATTTTATTCATCAGAATGATATTGGACCATGAAATGTTAGGCTATTGTTATTAATTACTATTATTATTCATTAATGGTATTTATCTCCAGTCTTTGCTTGTTTATATTATCAACAGAAAATGGTTTTGAAGGAGAAAGGTATTACATTTTGATAGATTATGAAAGAATGCAAAATGTTTTTCTTCATGCACTGATGAATCACACATAATAAGAACAGATTTATCAGCACAGTACACAATCTTGAACTTTATGTGGCCATTAGAGGGCAGCACTAGCCAGATCGTGTGTCATTTTGTTCCATCCACACAGACAAACAGATACTCACCACATCTAATGGTGTTTCGTTGGCGATCTACAAGATAAAACACAGAGATGAACCCTGAACACAGAGCCATGTTGAGGAGTGTTTAAGCTCACTGCGTTTAAATGATGAACTAACCAGCTCCAGACACACTCGGTGGCCGTACGCTGAGGCGTAGTGAACAGCGCTGTATCCGTCTTTATCCCTGAGACCTGGATTCGCATCATTCCTCAACAGATACTCCAGACACCTGACAGACAGAGACACATCAGCTCAAACATTCACTCAGTGAACAGACGGAAGTAAAACTCCATAGAGAAATTGATTTTAATGATAACTTGCACAGTTTTGAAGACAGACTTGCGGTGAGCTCTGAGGTAGTTAAACGATGGTATTAGTTCTTTATTTCACTTTTTTAATTTTTATAATCTCGCTTAACAGCGGAACAACTACATTACCCATGATGCTGTATAGACAATTCTACCAATCAGAGTCGCGGTGTGCAAATTGAGCCAAGAGTTCAACATTTGCGTTCCAGAAGTAAAAACTCCATAGTGTGTTTACAACACAGCCTTGTACCTTTGTCTTAGTCCAATTTTCTAACTTTTCTGCTTCAAATCAAGTTTGTAATGTTGTGATTCACCTCGTAGCTGTTTGGCTTGGTTCATGGCTTATAAATCTTTAACGAAGACTTTTTATAAACCTTATGGGAAAAATTCATGTACAAAAGTACCTTTCATGGAACTCCATACACTCCTCAAAATACTAATATATACACACTGTATATATGCTGATTTTGCAATACATTTAAAATACGTTCCTGAGGAAATAATCGACAACTTTAAATGAATAGTTTTATATATCACCATTGTTTTTAATTCGATTATGTCATACGCAATGATGATGATGTCATACGCAATGCTTCATGGGATTGTAGTTCTTTCCCTCACTAAAGCCATGAAGTACACAGTTATTTCGATTTCAAATGCTATTTTGCTTCGAATCAAAGTTTGTAATGTTGTGATTCTCCTCATAGTTTTTCGGCTTGATTCATGGCTTATAACGCTTTAAAGGAACACGCCGATTTTTTGGGACTTTAGTTTATTCACTATATCCCCCAGAGTTGTTATTTGTATATTTGTACACACTGTGACTATACAAATCACAACATATAAATAGGAAAATGTTGGCGTTATTTTGTCACTTATTGGGAGCAGTATGCTAGCTGGACCCATTTACTTCCAGTGTTTGTGCGTCAGACAGAGTTACGGCACACACGGAGATGAGAAGGGTGTGTGTGGACTTATCTAACTCTGGGGGATACGGGGAATAAGATAAAGTCCCAAAAAGTCTTTTAACAAAGACTTTTTTTTTTCTCTGTGCTAAAAATGTATGCAAAAAATACTTCAGAAACAAACGCACAAAAAGTGTGTGTGCATAATGTACTCTATGGCACATTAGCTCATATTTGTGAGATATCTATACATAGCAAACACATTTTCTGTGTGCCTGTAATACCCGGATCGGATGGACCTAATACATTTGCGGATACAGTATGTCCATCTAGAGCACATTACTTAATGTGTATCCATATCCCACAATGCAGTGCGCTTGACTCGACCTTCTGTTTCCAGTGCGATGAATGCCAGTGTGTGTGTGTGTTGATCACCTGCCGTCGGAGTCGGCCGCAGCCGTGTAGTGTATTGAGCTGCAGCCCCGGACGTCCCGCTCGTTCACACTGGCCCCGGAGCCCACCAGAGCAAACAGACACTGGTAATTACAGTTAGCAGCAGCGTAATGCAGCGCCGTCCTGAGAGAGAGAGAGAGAGAGAGAGAGAGAGAGAGAGAGAGAGAGAGAGAGAGAGAGAGAGAGAGAGATCATACATGATAAACACATTCCTCCTGCAGGATTCCTGTAATCTGTTTTATCACTATGATGGGAATCTGGAGGAGAATATACAGTACATCCCATGCTGCTTTAATAAAACCAGCTGACTGTAAGTGTGCAGACTGTCTGCAACATGTCTGGGTCATATCTGAACGCAATACTAAATACTCAAATATTGAGTAGGAAATCAATATTTTAGAATGATTTCTGAAGGATTATGTGACACGAAGACTGGAGTAATGATGCTGAAACTTCAGCTTTGATCACAGGAATAAAGTACATTTAAAATATATATTCAAATAGAAAATTGCAATAATAATACACAATATTACTGTCTATGGAGTATTTTTGATCAAATAAATGCAGCTTCTTTCAGAAACACACACACACAAAAAAACTTTTGATCATCTAATGCAGTGGTTCTCAAACTCTTTCGTCATGCCCCCCCTTAAACCTTAAAAAAAAATCTGCCCCTCCCCCCCAAAAAAAGAAAGATTAAAAAAAAAAACACTTTGAGAACCACTGATCTAATGTAACTCACCTCCCAAATCTGTCTTTCCTGTTAAAGTCCGCACCTGCGTTGAGCAACAGATTTAAACACTCCAGATTCCTGGAAAAGAGAAGGAGAGACGGACCATAAAGCATCCAGGCCACGGGGGGAGCCGACGAGCCAATCAGAGAGCAGACTCACCCTCCCGCAGCGGCCGCATGCAAACACGTCCTGCCAAAGTCATCCGCCGTATCGATGTCAAAACCTGAAGCAACAGATAACCGTTAATGAAGAGCAGAACACAAATGCACTTCCCTAAAGACTCCTCTGATCCTAGGCTAAAATCTGAAGTCTGATCGTTAGTTTGACATGTTCACCGACAGCCGATTAATGACCGTTCAGATCAAATTTGACCTGGCAGTGTCAGAAGATTTGACTCGCAGTCCTGCAGTGACTTCTCCTAAATTTTCTTTATTTTTCAAGACAAGCCGTGACCAAAATTAACGTTAGAGATTTCTCTGTAGCCACCATTTCAATCCCGCGTGTAACGCAGCTCACATCACCGAACGAGTCATTGACGGATGATGTAAAACTCCGGTTTTCTTGTGTGCGTCTGTTTTTAACACGTAGACTGTACGACAGTCTGAGATCTTACAGTGTGACATGGCTTACAGAGAGGATCATGTTCGTACAGTCTGAATAGCAACGATCTATTATAAATCCTACAGTAAGGACCCGTGTTAAGAGAAGGAAAAGCTTGTTTTATACTCAGGAATCAATTTGATAACTGCTGTTGTAAAGGCCTGGATGAACATTAACCTTTATGATAAATGTGTCTCACCCGAGGAGAGCAGTTTCCGGCAACAGTCTGAGAATCCGCTCAGCGCCGCCAGATGCAGCGGGAACATGCCGTGGATGCCCCGCCTACAGGGGGTGGAGTCACAGTCACATGATCAGCTCAAAAATCAGGCCTTAAAGGATCAGTTCACTTTTAAAAAAACTTTTGCTGATAATTTCCTCACCCCCATGTCATCCAAGATGTCCATGTCTTTCTTTCTTCAGTCGAAAAGAAATTAAGGTTTTTGATGAAAACATTCCAGGATTTTTCTCCATATAATGGACTTCAACAGGACCCAAACGGTTCAAGGTCCAAATGACAGTTTCAGTGCAGCTTCAAAGGGCTTTAAACGACACCAGACGATGAATAAGGGTCTTATCTAGACAAACCATCGGCATTTCACAAATAAATAAAACAGTTGAAGTTTTATAAGCACAAACGCTGGCCTTGCTCGGTTCTGTGATGCGCGTTCGTGACTCACGTAATACGCAATTACGTTGAAAAGGTCACGCTTCTGTCCTGACGAACATGTTCTTTTAGCCTTTTTAATATTAAAACACCCAGGATACGCACACGAAATGGGCATTTAAACGATAACCTGACACAAAGACATTTGAATATGTGTATATGGTCCTCCTTCCTCACATTCGTAAACACCGCCGACGCGTGACCTTTTCAACGTAATTGCGTATTACGTGAGTCACCAACGCACATCACAGAACCGAGCAAGGCCAGCGTTTGTGCTTATAAAACTGAAACTGTTTTATTTATTTGTGAAATGCCGATGGTTTGTCTAGATAAGACCCTTATTCATCGTCTGGTGTCGTTTAAAGCCCTTTGAAGCTGCACTGAAACTGTCATTTGGACCTTGAACCGTTTGGGTCCTGTTGAAGTCCATTATATGGAGAAAAATCCTGGAATGTTTTCATCAAAAACCTTCATTTCTTTTCGACTGAAGAAAGAAAGACATGGACATCTTGGATGACATGGGGGTGAGGAAATTATCAGCAAAAGTTTTTTTAAAAGTGAACTAATCCTTTGACTGTGTAAACACACGTCCTGTCACTCACTTTGCCGTGTCCGCACCGTTGGTTATGAGCGTGTTGACGAGCAGCTCGTGACCGTATCGAGCCGCTATATGAAGCGGAGAGTTTCCGTTCTCATCCACGGAGTCGATCTCTGAGCCTACAAACCACAGAACAGAGGATGAGGAGAAACTGGAGAGGAAGACAAACAAGAAACAGCAGAATAACAACACACTCACCGTTCTGGATGATGGCCTGTGATCGGGAGTATCGCCCGTGAATGGCCGCCATGTGGAGAGGAGTTTTACCATCTTTACTCTGGAACGGAAGTCATTTTAGTATTATAAAATAATTAATTTCATTTCTTTCTTTTTTTATACCTACACTTTAGAATGGTGTAGTAGTTAGAATATATTTTTCAGAAATATGCAAAATAGAAGCATTTCCACAAGTGGTTTTGGATTGTATCACGGTATGGTTGTAGCTGTTTCCATACACCTATTTTTATGCGAATTATGGGATATCGGATAAAAAAAAGGCTGGATGGAAACGGTAGGATGCGCATTCATTCGAAGAATGCGCATAAAAAAATTGCATGCGCTCAATCGAGGTGAATATTTTGGAACGATGGAAACACATTTACAGAATAAATTCCTGCGCAACGGAAGATTCTGTGACTGAACAGAGGATGTGATTGGATAACTGGAATAACCAGTGGACCAATCGTATCACACATCATCTCAAATGTTGGTTTGGTCATTCTGAAAAGCCTAAGCCAGTCTGTCTGTCATCAGAATGATTTTGTGTAATGACCTCCCAGAAGCGTCTCACACGATCACGTTCACAAACACCAGCATCCGAACATGACAGTGTTTACTGCGTTTCGCCTGCGCGCTCTGAGACGCAAGTGATTTACAGTATATGTACTAAAAAAGAGAGTTTCTTCCCCGATTACAGCCACTTCCATTTTTATTACAGATGTTTTGCTCCAATTTCCCAGTGTTTCCCAGAAGTGACGATTTTGTTCTCTTGAACACACGGGAAAGAAATGCTGCTTTATTCGCAAATGTTTTATCCGATATTCCAATTTTGCAACTTTGTATGGAAACATAGCTTATATCAGTGCATTAACATGAGTTACATTTATATTATCAGGGATGTGCACTTTCTGTATATACTTCATTAAAGCATGAGAACAACCAGACTTTTTTGTTTTACTTTGCTCTTGTCTGCTATTCCAATTATCCATTTCAAGTTATTGCATTATTAATTATTAATCTGCATTCATCCTTATGATGATACTGATCTCTTTACTCAAATATATGCAGCCTTGGTACAGATTAATAATTAATAATAATGCAAGATATCGCAATTTTAAAGGGCCGGTTCGCACAGAATGCATTTTTCCATTCCACTGCGATGTTTTTTTCTTTGTTAAACATGAACTAGATAGATAGATAGATAGATAGATGGATAGATAGATGGATAGATAGATGGATAGATAGATAGATGCCTTTATTCATCCCCACAGGGGAAATTCAAATGTCCATCAGCATATAATGTGTGTTGTCTACCAACAAGCATTCTCACCGCAATACACTCCCAGATATTTGTACGTCGTGTTTGACTTATGCACTTCTGCACTTCTGTTCCACTGACCTGCGTCTCATGTATTTAACCACAAAAACGAGTTGTGTGTGAACCATTCAGAGAAGTGCCTGACCTTGCGGTTGACGTTGGCCCCGTTGGCCACGAGCAGCTCCAGACACAGCGCCCCCTGGCGGGAGGCCGCGGTGAAGTGCAGCGGAGAGAAGCCCTTCTCGTTCACCTGATTCACATCAGCGCCTGCTTCTATGAGCTCGTTCACCACCACGTCCTGCCCGTTAAAACACGCCAAGTGCAGAGGACTGTTCCCATACGCGTTCGGCTCGTTGATCTAACAGAGACAGATCATTTCCTTGATGGTTCAACAGTTTTTTAAATCTTAACTGTAATAATAAACTATAACAATGTATAAACTGAACACTACAGTAGTTGATTTAAATTGGTCATGACATGGATTTTTTTATTATTTGAATATGTTCACTTATACTGGTAATAAAGTTATTTGCACCAAAATTATTTTCAACCTTCATTCTGACCCTCTGTCTGAAATGATCCGTTTTTAAGGCACGACTCCTTTAAGGCTCGTCAGTAAACGCCCACTGTTATGATTGGCTTACGTCATTGCGTAGTAAACCGTACCAATGCCCAATCGCTATTGCACACGAGTGTTTTGTAAACATTATTCATATAAAAAGCATTATGCAAAATAAAATGAGGGTTTGTGATGCAGCTGCTGTCAGATCCAACACAGTCGGCTGTTTTACCGTTTAATAAAAGTTTCTTTGCGAACTCTGCATTACACTGTGCCTCAATTATAAAACAATCTGCAGTGAAATTCTCCGAACAAACATATAATCCTCAGATGGAAACATAAACAATCCACTTGTACCTGATGCTGGGATTGGTTAAAAAATACTTTGCTTTTAATGAGGACATTTTAAAGGTATTGTAGGTAGGATTTTTATAAAAACTTTTTTCCAAATTTGTTTAAACTTTCTATATATATCAATGCATAATTAAAATGTAAGTACTCTGATAAAAGGAGTATGAAAATCGAGTGACTCTAGACCGTTTAATCTGCACTAAACACAGCTCATTATTTCCAATTCGGGACGAAACAACGGATTGGCTTAGGCGACTGTCACTCTCGCGCAACCATGGCAACCGCCCTTTTGCCACACAGGACCTGCCCACTTGCACGTACCCGTTTGATTTGAGTAGCCTAATTCAAGAGCACGGGCGTCAGTTTGGTTTGAAATGTGGTGGGGACAGAGACGCATTCGGAAGTGCATTTTCAAAAGTGCTGGGTACAAACCATTGTCTTTAAAAGCCTTTTGAGCCTCTCTGCTGCTCAACCCGTAAATAAATCCATCGATCCGCAATATTTGTTTGAGTTCTTCAGTGGTCTAGTGGCAGAACTTTTGCCAAGCGTGTCAGAGGGTACGGGTTCGAATCCGCGTCGGGTAGAGTTTTTTTGTCTCTCATCAAAACCGAATATGTTCATCATTGGTTACAGTCTATATCAAGCAGGAACACGTTTGTGTGGGCATTTTATCTTGTGATTTCACCGGAATGAATAGAGAGTCTCCACAACTGCGATAGATTGAGGAGCGCGAGTAAAGACTGCACACGCCACAGAGAACAGTGCTCATGTAGTCCTCATCAGAGTCAACAATGTACACGAAATTCATCTTCATCACAGTGTAAATGATGGCAATGGAAAAACGTTTATCATGCAACCTGTTTTTTAGCTTTGCCTTATAGATAACTAGCTCGTTATCTAATCAATAAATATATATTTTAAACTTTACCAATATCAATATGCCAGCTTGATAGTGAGTACTAAAATACATCCTATTTGTTTATCTTCAGAATGATAAAGTTAAATTTTTTTTATTACATGTGATTCTGACATTATCTCACTATGCACTGCGCTCCTTCCTCTCCGCTCGTCTCAGGTAAATAATGCATCTTCAGCTCAGCGGTCGGAGTCGCGCGTTCATGTGTTTTGGGGGCGTGGCTTTGGAAGGAGCTCAGAAGGGAGGGGGTGGAGTGAATGGAAATTATGAGCTGTCTTTAAAACAGTCGTGAGAGGTCTACAGACACTCGATTTTTATACTTTCTTTTTCAGAGTACTTACATTTTAATTATGCATTGATATATACACAAAGTTTTAACAAATTTGGAAAAAAGTTTTTTATAAAAATCCTACCTACAATACCTTTAAAGCAGCACTATGTAACTTTTTCAACCTTTATCATATTTTTCCAAAACCCTTGAGATGGTACATTGACTTACAATAGGTTGAATGACACGTCTGCCATAGCCTGACGGTGTCTGTATCGCTTTTACTGGCACTATGTAACTTCGGGTTTCGGGTAGGAACCCAAGCATAAAAAAAACTACAAAATTCGACTGCTTTACGGCATACCTCACTTCCTCAAATTCTGACGTGAGAGCCCAACGAGCGTTTTTTTTTTACCTCTGTATGTTGTCATGGCCGAAGCAGCAAGTAAAACCAAGAAGCCAAAGGTTTTGTCGGAGGACAGTAGAAAGAGAAAAAGGGAGAGTGACAAAATAAAAGGCTGGATGAGGATCAATATTGGTCCAGCGTTCTCTCGCTGGCGTGAGCTAAAGGAGGAGGAGGGGTGTGTGCCCGACCGATCAGGGCCGTCAACAAATAAATAAATGTCTAAATGTCTAAACAGTGTGTACAAGTTTGGTAGGGGCTACATTCTTGCAAGTAAATAATACGTGATTATACGGACAAAATAATCGTTAAGGATAACTATCCTAATGTCTGCAGGCTTGTCAACAAATGCACGCGTGTATCCCCTGGTGTAACCATGACAGATTTTATGACAGTAGTAGAAGACAATACTGTTTCCCAACTGTAGGGGGACCCCGAGAGCAAAATGTCAACAGTTACATAATGCTGCTTTAAGCTATGAAACTTGCAGGATAATTTCATGGTACAAACTAAGACCTTTTACATGTCCTTTTGATATGTCAAATTTGATTTCTCATGTCATAATGAACCTTTTAAATTATTTTATGATTTAAGGAAAATAACAATGTGAGTTCTATGAATGTTTGCATGTAGTAACTAGTGTATGGTATTTGAACATTTGTAGCTTTGGCTACACAAACGGATTGTGCTCTCCATATAAAAACAGGAACAGTTTGTTGTGACGACAGAGGGGCGGAGTCGTAGGTGCGTGTGGGCGGGGCTTACGTACGTCAACTCCCAGATTCAGCAGGTATTTGACCACATTGATCATTCCACTGGAGGCAGCGGCGTGAAGCGGAGTATACGATTTCTTATCCTTACAGCAAAGCTCGGCACCATGAGACACCAGGAACTTCATCACCTCTAGATGACCTGAGACAGAGAGGGAGGGAGTGAGTGACTTCAGATCAATGACAGAAACATGTTTTCTGTGTGTTCTGATGTTGATGTTTTTCACCCATGTATGCGGCCCAGTGAACAGCGCGTCTGTCCTTCTTATCAAAAGCGTTGATGTTTGCACCTCTGGACACAAGCAACTGAACCATCTGCAATGACAGAGAAACCAAAGATTTCACATGCACACATGTCCCTTTTGATGATTTTAGCTAGAGTCATGATGGGAGGTACAACTTTTAAATGCAGCATTTAAATGCTAAAAGTGTCATTTTAAATTCCAATAAAATTAAATTCATGTTAGTTGACTTTGTTTAGAGACCTGAGCTGTGTTTAAAATCACTACCCTATACCCTCATTCACTACATTACTCCCCTAATACAGTTCACTTGAAGGAGTGGATGAAAACGAGTGAGTGAGTTCAGACACAGTGCGCCGGACAGGCGGCCGCTTTTGCATAGTTTGCGCTTTCTGTTTAATAATCATTTGAAACGTAGAAAACTGGCAGCTCCAGTAGTAATGAAAAGATTTATCTTAAACTCTGGAAACTAGCATGTACAAACCTCAATTAAACAATTTAGTAATCAATTAAAAAGGACTTTGCACCTGTATGATATTATGCTGTGGCCACAATTTGTAAAGATGGATGATGGATGATTCAGATGCGGGCGCCATCTTCTGGTCAGGGGCGGGAATTCATTCAGCACAACCCTCACAGTGCATTATGGGTATTCTCTAGCCATTGAGTGTGCATTGGTTGTACACTCGTTATTGCAGTGGATTATGGGATTGAATGAGTGCACTCGATAATGTCCACTATGGTTATTTGACATATTTTGGGTTATTTGAGACACAGCCCTGGTTGTTTTTCCCTAGCCTGCCTGACTGATCAATAATATATCAGCGTTTGGGTCATGTGTCCGCTAGCGGCACTCTAGACAGAGCTCAATCTGTTGATCTCAGTGAAGAAAGAAGATATAAAAGAGCAAAAAGAAGGGCAAAGTTTGTGGCAAGTAATTGATTAGTTCTGAGGCTGTCAACTAGCCTTGGATCACATGACTTTTAAGATGTTCTGACTTTGTTTGGAAAGTTAAAATATAAATATACACTAGCTTTCAAAAGTTTGAGGTCGGTATGATTTTTTTATTGTTTAAAGTCTCTTCTGCTCACCGAGGCTGTTTACTTGATCAAAAATACAGTAAAAACAGTAACATTGTGAAATGTTA
Organism: Semotilus atromaculatus; assembly: GCA_031834385.1. Taxonomy (NCBI): domain Eukaryota; kingdom Metazoa; phylum Chordata; class Actinopteri; order Cypriniformes; family Leuciscidae; genus Semotilus; species Semotilus atromaculatus. Next base: position 4,036,113 of record JAULUF010000022.1, read on the forward strand.
CTAAAATTTAAAATAGTTTTTTTGTATGTGAATATATTGTAAATTTTTATTTATTCCTGTGATCAAAGCTGAATTTTCAGCATCATTACTCCAGTCTTCAGTGTCACGGAAATATTTCTGATTATTATCAGTGTTAAAAACAGTCGTTTTAACATACTTTGTGGAAACAGTGATGCATTTGTTTCTTAGATGAATAGAAAGTTCAAAAGAACAGCATTTATTTGAAACAGAAATCTTTTGAAACATTGTAAATGTCACTTTTGATCAATTTAATGAGTCCTAAAAAATTGTCTGTAGTCTGTAAAATGTGAAAAATACATTAATGTGAGTGAAATGTTTATGATCAGATACGATCTTTCTGTATTTTCCATTGAATCAAGTGAACAACAAGACTTTCTTATTTCACCCTTGGCGTCAATATGTCTGTAATACGCTTCCCCTTTTCTTTAATTCTTTGTGTAAATGTGTCTGGTAACCTCAGCTGTGAGTGTGCAGCTGTTGATCTGTGTTGACAGTGCGAGTGAGCGTCTGACCTCCAGGTGTCCGCTGAAGGCCGCGTGTTGCAGAGGCGTACGCCCGGCGCGGTCCGACACGTTGACGTTGCTCAGCAATGGGACTAAAGCCTCGGCGCAGCGCACTGCTTTATGGGCCGCGGACACGTGCAGCGGCGTCTGCCAGTTTTTATCCCGCGCGTTGACGTCGGCAGAGTGTTTCAACAACACCTGGACGGCCTCCTGAACACACAACGAGAAAATGAATGAGCCTGAAAGCCTTTGTTTGTCTGTATTTGTTGTTCCGTGTCGTACCTCGCTACAGGACGCTACGGCCCGGTGAAGAGGAGTGAGCCATTTATTATCTTTGGCATTTACTCTCGCCCCTGAGAGAAAGGATATGCAAAGTTATTAATGTCACAGTTGAAGCAGGATACATGGAGCTTCCTATAAGCCTGTTTAAAATAAACTCCCACAATCCTCTGGGATCACATCTGTTGCTTAAAATACAGCAACACCTGTTACTTTTACTCTGTCATTCATAAAGACAACTCCCCTTTACACACGTACATACTGGAAGTCATTCAGGAAGTCACATGATGTGTGTGTTTGTGTGTCAATGTAGTGCAAAATCTAGAAAGGCTTCTGGCTGATGTCATTTACATACATTAGGCATTTTCTATTATATACAGTACAGAAAGTCAGAATGGTGTTGTTAGTGATTGCTAAGGGTTGTTTAAGGGCTTGATATATTTTATTTTAGATAAACACATTAAAAAGATGTTTTGGTGACACACTATCGGTCAAAAGTTTGGGGAAGGTAAGATTTTTTTCTTTTGTATTTTCTTTTATTCAGCAAGGACGCATTAAATTGGTCAAAAGTGACAGTAAAGTTTATATTGTTAACAAAGATTCTATTTCAAATAAATGCTGTTCTTTTGAACTTTATATTTATCTAAGAATATTGGGAAAATAATCATGGTTTCTATAAAAATATGAAGCACGACTGTTTTCAACATTGATAATAATCAGAAATGTTTCTTGATCTGCAAATCATCATATTAGAATGATCATGTGACACTGAAGACTGGAGTAATGATGCTGAAAATTCACAGGAATAAATTACATTTTACTATATATTCACATAGAAAACAGATATTTTAAATTGTAAAAAATATTTACTATTTTTACTTTTTCAAAAATATTTAACGAATCTCACAGACCCCAAACTTTCACAGTTTTGAATATCACGGCATTGGAAATGATGCATTGGCTGTCAGTAGATGTTGGAACATATACGAGAGGTCTGCATAGTGAGCATATTCTTCTTTCAAATCAGATGATACAAAAGCATTGGTATATGATATGTGTGAACGGCCTCCATACCCGACAGGATGAGCAGCTCTATGATCTCAGCGTCGCCCAGGTACGCCGCAGCGTGAAGCGGTGTCCTCTTCTCACTGTCCTGAGGATTCACAATCACAGACGTTAATGAAAACCACGTCGAAAACTCACAGTAGCATCGCACAACACACACACTAGCGTTTAAACGGTTGGGTCGCTAAGATTTCATTATGTTTATAAAAAGAAGTATTTTCTGCTCACCAATGCTGCGTTTATTTGATCAAAGATACAGTAAAAACAGTAATATTGTGAAATATTATTACAATTCAAAATAGCTGTTTTCTTTGTGAATATATAGTAAAGTGTAATTTATTCCTGTGATCAAAGCTGAATTTTCAGCATCATTACTCCAGTCTTCAGTGTCACATGATCCTTCAGAAATCAGTCTAAAATTATGATTTACTGCTCAAGAAACATTTATGAGTCGTGCTGCTGCTTCATATTTTTATGGAAACTGTGATACATTTTTCAGGATTATTTGATAAATAGAAAGTTCAAATGAACAGCATTTATTTGAAATTAAAATATTTTGTAACATTACAAATGTCACAGTCGTTTTGGATCAATTTAATGCATGCCTCCTTGCTGAATAAAACTACTAATTTCTTTCAAATTATGTCTTGACATCAACAAAACAAATTCTACAACACAGACACAAAACAGGATAAAGCTGGCGGTTTTACACTCATCTGCTGTTTATGCTACATCAAAAATGATAGTTTTGTAATTTACCTCTTTATTTGTATGTGTTTTGTACTCCATTTGAAAGCTTTGCTTTTGATGCATGTGCGGTTTCAGCAGGGTGTGTGATATATGATACACACAAACACACTGGATTCTTGCGCATGGCACAATGATGCATTTCTGTGTGTGTGTGTGTGTGTGTGTGTGTGATCCACACTGATCAATGCGGCCACAGATCTCTTGAGAGAGCATGCAGGAACATGAGACGCACACACACACACATTTTTCTGTTTCAGGTCCCCGAGATCTTCTGCGATCACTGTAGCTTTAAACATTCCTCCAGATGCCTGAGTAAAGCTCCTTCTACATTTCCATCAATAAAGGCAATTACGAAAGAGCGGCAATCATTCATTCTCCATGTCATGCCACCCTGCAGGCTTCTGTTTTCCATCTGGTCTGGAATGAGAATGGAAAACAGGAGGCCAAGCCACACAGAGTCATGTGACCCAAAAGGCCATCACTGATTGGTTGGCAGTCAAATGGGAGTCGCTCCAGCCCAGGCCTGGCATTGGCGATGAAAACAGACTCCTCATAAACAGTGAGCAGTAAAATAACCTTCTTAAGTCCAAATGCAGGCTCATAACAGCGCATCAACCTCTCAGATGAACATCCATTATGAAACAGAGTGATAATGTACAGAAACTGCCAGTGTGTCCATTTCAGAATGGTTTCCAAGACCATCCATCACTGAAAGATCAATGAACTGGTCTCAATACCCGGCCACGTGCAATAAAGACTAAAAAGGCCGCATATACCGAGAATTTCAATGGGATTTAATGGGAAAGTTCACCCAAACAATAATCAGTAATGGACATTTACCTGTACATTGACATCTTCTTTCTTGAATATGAGAGAGCGAACTTCATCTGCGTCCACATTAAATATGGCTTTTATCAGAGAGGGCTGTGGAGAAACGAGAGAGAAACAGTTAAATACAACACTGAAGAGAAACAGCATATTGATCATATGGCGTCCGTGTTGAAAATGATGAAAAGAAGATGAATGAATGAAACATTGTGTTTTGATCTATGCAGAAATGAATTCTGAGAATCAAACGTCCAGCGGTTTATTATATTATAGACAGCAGAAGAAAGGAAACCATTGATTCATCGAGACGCCAGAGAGGAAAATCCATTCAAGCTCAGGATGAAATAAATGTATTTAATGATTCGGAGTTAAACTGTTCCTTTGTGCTCAGTTACTTTACTTTAAACAGAATCATCTCAACCGTTTATATTCAGCATTATTAGTATAACAGGTCAAAGGAATACAGTATGATGGGGATGCATTAGTACATAGAGATTTTGGGTAAAATATGTTTACATTGTAGCTGATAATGAGAATTAGGGATACACGATATATCGGCCTCCATATCGGTACCGGCTGATATACACTACCGGTCAAAAGTTTTAGATCAGTAAGATTTTGTATGTTTTTAAATGAAGTCTCTTCTGCTCACCAAGGCTGCAATTATTTGATAAAAAATACAAAAAAACCCAGTAATATTGTGAAATATTATTACAATTTAAAACAGCGGTTTTCTATGTGAATATATAGTAAAGTGTAATTTATTCCTGTGATCAAAGCTGAATTTACAGCATCATTACTCCAGTCTTCAGTGTCACATGATCCTACAGAAATTATTATAATATGATGCTCAAGAAACATTTATGATTATTATCCATGTTGAAAACAGTTTTTTACATTTTTATTTCAGGATTCTTTGATGAATAGAAAGTTCAAAAGAACAGAATTGATCTGAAATGGAAAGCTTTTGTAACATTAATCACTACCATTCAAAAGTTTGGGGTCAGTAAGAATTTATTTTTTATTTTTGGGGGAAAGAAATTAGAAAATACTTTTATTCATCAAGGATGAGTTAAAATGATCAAAAGTTACAGTAAAGACATTTATAATGTTAGAAAAGATTATATTTTAAATAAATGCTGTTCTTTTGAACTTTCTATTCAGCATAGAATGTTGGGGGGAAAAAATGGTACACGACTGTTTTCAACATTGAAAATAATAATTTATGTTTTTTGAGCATCAAATCATCATATTAGAATGATTTTTGAAGGATCATGTGACACTGAAGACTGGAGTAATGATGCTGTAAATTCAGCTTTGATCACAGGAATAAATTACACTTCACTATATATTCACATAGAAAATCGCTGTTTTAAATTGTAATAATATTTCACAATATTACTGTTTTTTTTTTTTTTTTTTATCAAATAATTGCAGCCTTGGTGAGCAGAAGAGACTTCATTTAAAAACATACAAAATATTACTGATCTAAAACTTTTGACCGGTAGTGTATGTTCATTTTTAATGTTATTGTTATCGCCCCGATAAAAATCTTTGGCTGATATATTAAAGCAGATAAATAATGGATTATTTTCTTCAGATGTGCACTGTTCGCCATGATGGTTTTGAAGTACTTGAAATATGATTGAAATCACTTAAAAAAGGAAAATACATAAAGTCATAAACAGTCATATCGGCTACATCAGCTTGTTCATTAAAACTATAACAAAACATGTTTGTTAATTGAAGTAAAGCTAAAATAAAACAAAACAAATATTAGAAGAAAAACTGAATTAAATTAAAATGTTACTAATTTACTGAAATTATACTCAAATGAAATAAAAACTGATAAAAACATAAATAGTAATAAAAAATAAATGGTAATTAAAAATAGTATGTATACATAATACTAAAATACCACTGTAACCAAACCGATGAAAATATGCCATAAATATCTCATTCAAGGTTATTCCAAATAAGGCCAGGCTACATTACAGCCACACCCTGTTTGGCCCCGCCAGAGCCCGTCTACGGAGAGCCTGGCCACTCCCTATTAACTCCTATTGTACCGAATATTGGTTGTAGTTCCACCAGAGTTCCACTGGGGGCGATCGCCCGAGTGCAGAATGAATGGGAGTCTATGGAGCTAGACGATTTGATTGTAGGTTTTGCAAGTTCAACATGGGTTATAGGTCGAAAGTTTAATGAACGAGTACTTATGTCCTTTCGACTTCTTACAGGTTGAGTTGTTGTTGCCCAAAACATGCTAGCATTCTGCTAATGAACGCTGATTGGTCAGTGAAGGACTGATTACGACCAGAGATACCGCTTGATGGCATCGTGGCATCCGAAGCGGGACCAGAATGTTAAGAACTTTAGTTTAACAAAAAATCTTCTAGCACGTGTGTTTACCTGTGTCAGCTGTGTTGTGTGTTTACCTGTGTCAGCTGTGTTACCTGTGTCAGCTGTGTTACCCGTGTCAGCTGTGTTACCCGTGTCAGCTGTGTGTCAGCTGTGTTATCTGTGTCAGCTGTGTTTACCCTGTGTCATCTGTGTTACCTGTGTCAGCTGTGTTACCTGTGTCAGTTGTGTTACCTGTGCCTGTGTCAGCTGTGTTACCTGTGTCAGCTGTGTTACCTGTGTCAGCTGTGTTACCTGTGTCAGCTGTGTTACCTGTGTCAGTTGTGTTACCTGTGTCAGTTGTGTTACCTGTGTCAGCTGTGTTACCTGTGCCAGTTGTGTTACCTGTGCCTGTGTCAGCTGTGTTACCTGTGTCAGCTGTGTTACCTGTGTCAGCTGTGTTACCTGTGTCAGTTGTGTTACCTGTGCCCGTGTCAGCTGTGTTACCTGTGTCAGCTGTGTTACCTGTGTCAGCTGTGTTACCTGTGTCAGCTGTGTTTACCCTGTGTCATCTGTGTTACCTGTGTCAGCTGTGTTACCTGTGTCAGTTGTGTTACCTGTGTCAGCTGTGTTACCTGTGTTACCTGTGTCAGCTGTGTTACCTGTGTCAGCTGTGTCAGCTGTGTTACCTGTGTCAGCTGTGTTACCTGTGTTACCTGTGTCAGCTGTGTTACCTGTGTCAGCTGTGTTACCTGTGCCAGCTGTGTTACCTGTGTCAGCTGTGTTACCTGTGCCAGCTGTGTTACCTGTGTCAGCTGTGTTACCTGTGCCAGCTGTGTTACCTGTGTCAGCTGTGTTACCTGTGTCAGCTGTGTTACCTGTGTCAGCTGTGTTACCTGTGTCAGTTGTGTTACCTGTGCCAGCTGTGTTACCTGTGTCACCTGTGTCAGCTGTGTTACCTGTGTCAGCTGTGTTACCTGTCACCTGTGCCAGCTGTGTTACCTGTGTCAGCTGTGTTACCTGTGTCAGCTGTGTCACCTGTGTCAGCTGTGTTACCTGTGTCAGCTGTGTTACCTGTGTCAGCTGTGTTACCTGTGTCAGCTGTGTTACCTGTGTCAGCTGTGTCACCTGTGTCAGCTGTGTCACATGTGTCAGCTGTGTCACATGTGTCAGCTGTGTTACCTGTGTCAGCTGTGTCACCTGTGTCAGCTGTGTCAGCTGTGTTACCTGTGTCAGCTGTGTTACCTGTGTCAGCTGTGTTACCTGTGTCAGCTGTGTTTACCTGTGTCAGCTGTGTTACCTGTGTCAGCTGTGTTACCTGTGTCAGCTGTGTTACCTGTGTCAGCTGTGTTGCCTGTGTCAGCTGTGTTGTCGATGCCTCGAGAGAAAAGAAGTGGAGCGCGAAAGCACCAAAGCGACCGAAAGATTGCAGTAAAGCAGTATTTCTGGTCGTACGACGTGTATGACGTCTTAAAGCAAATAAGTGACTATAAAAAATCTAACACCCAGCAATGTGTAATTTCTTTGCATCTCCTTTTGAATACAACATTCAAATTACTAGACAAAAAATTATATCCTGAGGAAAGTGGATTTTGAGGGGTAATATAGCTCCATAGACCTCCATTCATTCTGCACTAGTCCTGTGAGCGCCCTCATGAGGAACCAGAGTGGAACTGCAACCAGTTCAGAAGCCGGAAGTTACTGCGAGTGGAAGTTTTTCCCTTATAACTTATAAGACATTATCTGGCCCTGCCCACCAGCCACACCCTGTTTGGTCCCGCTCACATTCTGTTTGGCTCCACCCACCAGCCACACCCTGCATTCTCAAATGTCATTATTACAGGAAACTGCAATTTATGCAAGAGAGTAGCAGACACTTACTAAATGTACTCAGACACACACAAACACACACACTGCAGGTTTCCTGTGAATTCACTTCACAAACACATGAAGATGCAGCAGCAGAAGGCAGACTTTGTTTTTAATAACAATGAAGGAAAGACGGGAGGGAATGCCATAAAAGAAAGAATGCAGGTTTCATCTGTTCAAGGAAACTTGGCTTGTTACAACAGCAAAAACTTCAGTCTGAAGGTCCTAAAAACTGCCTGAAACCTTCAGAACTACTTAGACAGGGTGCTTTTAACTATTAAAGGACAAAACCTGCCGGCAAAATCCACAGAACTGAAACCTGTCTGGTTCTGCCACTAAACTGCTGATTCTCCTGCTAATGTGTCGAGAGTTCCCATATACACACCTGCTGTTGTCACTGATCAAGAACACTTTTAGCTACACAAGATGCATTTTGGTCTGAAATGTGAGACCACAAATCATAATGAAAAAAACATGTAGCATTCTCAACACTGCTATTGAGCATTAGCATAAAATGTGTTCCTCTTTTATAAGCGTTTTTAGGGGGACTACAGCCATGGCGGAGAAACAGTTTCAAGAAAATCTTGAGTTTTACTTTTCTGAATATGTTTAGCTCCATGAATAATGGCCTAGACATGTGAAGGTAACTACACACCCAGGTCAAAAAAAAAAAACAAAAAAAAAAAAACGCTTTTTTTTAAAAAAGTTGATCTTTTAATAAATACAAAAATAAAAACAAATAAATATTAGAAGTAAATTAAAGTAAATTGGGATAAAGTAAATTAAAATGTTGTTCTTAAATAAAAAAATAATAAAAAAATAAAAAAACGATTAGAAAAAAAACATTTTAAAAATTACATGAGGTTTTTAAAGTTTATCTTTTTGATGAATGAATAAATACATGTAAACGATTTATAATTAATAAAAAGTAAATGTATAACTAATTTAGATTCAAAATATTAAAAGCTTTTTCAAATTTATCTTTCTTAAATAAAATCTAAAACTAAAGCTGAGCCTAATTTAGTGAATATCTTTTCATTTGAATCCCAGTGAGAGCATGAGGTTTGTTTACGTCTGCATTACAGCTGATTCGGCCTGAGGCCTGTCCACACAGAACACGTTCTTGCATTTTACTGCAGCATTTTGTAATTTTTGATGGACATCTTTGGCCTTTGCAATGCATCTCACTGTTTTTCCAGCATCTCACATTAAATTTGTAGAAACGCCAATGTCTTTTTGACTGTAAGAATGTGTTAAAGCATGTTAAGCGGTTGTGACATTTGCGTCTGACAGCTGCGTTTCCGTCCAGAGGTCAAAGGTCACCAGGTCAGATGATTTTTGGGGAATTTTTGGACCTCAGCTGGCAGCACCAAAGATCTCCTTACCTGGATGAACATGTCTGTATCTGTCTCAGATAATAACGGGGACAGATCATGACATGCAACTAAATCAACCGAGTCATTTAGCTTTTCTTCCCTTTCACTCTTAAGTGCACACTGATACCTGCTGCTGTAGGCTACACACACACACACCAGATAAACTATATCCTAATAGTCAAATCAGCCACCTCACCTTCTCGTCCTGAGAGGAATTCTGGGAAATGTGGTCCGGAGTGGCTTTGGAATGCAGAGAGGAAGGTTCGTCATCTTCAACCTCCTCCAGGACCACGATACACACACGACTCATGCGCTCCGACCGCATAGCTGCCTGTCTCTTTCACTCACACACTCACACACGAGCGCCGCTCTTCAAACAAAACGCCCCCTCGACGCGCGCGATCCGACAGCGATGTTCGGGTCAGGTTCCATTAGTATCCGTTAGAAGCGTTCAATCCCTCTTCCAAACACACACATCCCAGCAGGGAATTCCTTTATTCCTCAGAGCAGGAACATCAGCAGTGCTGCAGTGAGAAGATGCGTGCAGCGTCCTCACACACACACACACATACACATACACACGCACACACACACACACAACACACATACACACTGTGATCTGAGAGGACAATGGTGTGTGAGCTCCAGCCTGCTGAAACCTGCACTTTACACATAGGCTACACACACACACAGATCCAACCCCCACCGGCCGCAATAACACACCAGCCAACCCTACTGCAGCGCGCGCGCGAGAGAGAGAGAGAGAGAGAGAGAGAGAGAGAGAGTTTTTAATGAGGCAGCGAGCGAGCTTCCGACAGCACGAGCCTTTTACACAGTGAAATATGATGCGCAGAGCTGATGTGACAAACACACTCAGGAACAGATCAAATTATTCTTTGTCAGGACGAGGGACAAGGTCACTGTGTTTTGTTTTTTGTTTTTTTACTTTAGAGACAAAATTGTTTCCAGAAGTGGGTTAAATCTGGAACCCTTTGTGGATGTCCTTGAACGTAAAAGTGAAGAAACGTATTTATTATTATTTTTTATTGTATAAAGGAAAGCTGTAACAGATTGCTATTTGGGTAAATCCCATCAAACCTGCCAAGAACACATCATATTACACATCAAAAGTAAGAAATAAGAATTTAAGTTTGTTTGCATATGGAATATGAAGCCTGATTTTAGGACAAAAAAAAAAACATATTCAGGGCTTGTTCAAGCACATTAACATTCAAGTTCTTGTTAATGTAATTGAAAAAAAGTTGATATATAATACACATTTAAAAGTAATTATACACCATGGTAGTATTTGTTGTTCTGAATTTTATTAATTATTAAATATAATGTTATTAAATCAATTAATTAAATTATTTTCAGTAAGTTCAAGTCAACTTTTCAAATAGGCTATAAGTCGAATTTCAGTAGAAAATATGCTTAACTGTCAGCAAATAATATCATAAAATAGGCTTCACTTTCTTTACACAAAACAATTGTGTGAGTGTGTGTGTCTGTGTGTGTGTGAGTGAGTGAGTGTGAGAGTGAGTGTGTGTTTGTGTGTGTGTGTGTGTGTGAGAGAGAAAGTGTGTGTGTGTGTCCAGTCTCTATGAGATCGTGTCTGATCTGTGACTCATTCTCCAGTTATCTTCATCTCATCCCCCTCCTCTTCCTCCTTCCTCTCTCTCTCCATCCCTCCACAACAAACTGCTGACAACCTGACACACTCGTTAATGGAGAGACTCAACACCCTAGATGACTTTTGCATGAGTGATTTTCTTCAGAGAAGGTAAAAATGAAGTTTTGAGTAATGAGATTGATCCGATAGTCTCCAGAACACAATGGACGCCTGTTAAGATTCTGATGACCATAAAATGAGCATGAAAGCGCTTCATCGAAGTCTGAATCACACACACGTGTTCTCTGTGTCTGAACATATTCCAGAGGTCAGGGATACTGTAACACACCATCACCGTCTGCAACATGAAACGCTTATTTAAGAAACTTTCCACAGATAATGTTGAAAATAATATAACAGTGGGCGGTGAGGAAATGAAGCGGTCACACACTCATTATGGGCTGGTTTGGGACCAAATGTTGCTTTGTATTTTAGTCATATTTTCATAGGATATTTACCATACAATAAAGTAAATTTTCCACAATAACTCTGAGAACGAGGTCGAATGATTAAGCTTGATGAATGAATGCAGGCCACACTACAATCTGTGACGAAAACGAGAAAAGGGATTGAATTATTTACTTGTCTTCATTTGATGTGTTTATAATACAGTAGGTTTGTTAATGTTGATGTTAGATAATACTTCATAATGTCTCTAACAGTTATATCACATAGGATTTTTATTTTATTTATTATTGCTATAAATAAAGTAATAGAACATCATTTTCCCCAGCAATTCAGGAAAAGTGTCTCATTACATGAAAATGTAACAGCTGTTCAGCTGTGTAAAAGTAACTTAAAAGACAAACTAATTAAACAGTAATTCATTTACAATTAATGCCTTGACAATTAATTATGACTGCAATGCATGATGGGATGCCCACTCCCCTAGCAAAATCTGTTTACATTTTTGACATACTGATGCAAGATACAGAAAAACAACTAAAGAAGAAGTTGTGTGTTCCTCAACTAATTCCTTTAAGAACAGGTTGGATGCATTTCGCCTGTCAAAAGGTGTTATGTATAATTATAAAGCTCGCCAGTGACTAATGTAAGTAATTTTATGTAATTTATTTAGGATTGTTAAGAAAATTTCTATTATAATTTATAAAATGTTAAAACGTGAATTTTATGTAGCTATACACTTGTTGTGTTTTTTAGAGTCTGGAATAGAGGATTGCGTAAAGATCCTGTACCAGAAATATTTTCAATAAATTTCAATAAAAACATTTTCCTCCCTGGAGTCTAAAATTGAGTTATGAAACAATAACTGAAAATGTGTAGTTCTAATGAATTGTTCAACGTTCACTGAAGACGTATCTGTAAAAACCCGGCAGCATTGAACAGTCCTCTAAGCTCCGCCCCCTGAGTCCCTGCAGCCAATAACGAGCTCATCTACCCGAGAATGCAACCAATGAAAACCTGCCGTCACAAGCAGCCTGCCAGATACAGGATCTCATTACAGACACTCGGACAGTTACTGTTATATGGCTGATATTATCAGTCTGATTTGCCACTATGAAACACTGTTTATGCTAAGACCCAGAGTAACCTGAATCAAGAGAGATCAGGCATCAAAACAAGCAGTTTCAGACTTTTGAAACCTGCCATATAGATAGACTTTAGACTGAATATGATTTGTTTAGTATCAGCCAAATCTCAGGATATGATGTGCAGTTCTGAATGTGACCTTCACTGACAAAAATATCATGACACAGGCAGATCCCTACGTTTGTGACAGATGTGTGCTTAAAACTGGATATATAACGTGGAAAAGTGGTGATGTGTATGGAGATTGCAATTTATCAGGTGAGTGTAACCTATTTTACATACTAAAACTAAATGTAAAACTTACACAGTAACTACATTATTTACTGTGTCCAAACTGAAACACAGTTCACACTGAGAGTCTATACTGCCACCTGTTGGCACAGTGGTGTAACTTATAGAACAACTTTTGTTATGTCGAGATCACGAGAAAATGGAATTATTGAAAACAAGAAATAAAAATAAAATAATCCATGGCCTCTTAGGGCTTCTGTAACCCGTCAATGAAATGACAAATATACAAATATTATTTTTCTTATACATTCATTTAAATTTAAAGTTAAAATGTTTATGTTGCAAAAAGTTAAATGTCCATGTTATCCTATTTTGAGCACTACGCAGATAATACGCACATACTTTAAGGGTATGAAGGGTAAAAAATGAAATGCTAGGTAAGCTGAAAATGAACCCTTAAATAAGCATAGAATGCATTAATGCAGCAACGCATCAGGCCATTTACAGCAACAACCCCAATGCTGATGGACCTCTTAAACATGCACTTAGTTACGGCTGTTTGATTCACACTTTCCAGCTCTGCGCCACGAAGCAGCACAGCCTGAGCCTGAGCACAGGTGAGGTGAGGTGAGGTGAGGTGAGGCTGTTTTCAGGTAACTGATGATCACAGACCTGCTCTCGGATCCGCAGCAACATCTTCTTTCTCCTCCAGCACCGGAATTTATGCGCAAATGAAGCCGGACTGGCGCTTTAAAAGCCTAAAAGAGCCCGAAACATCTCCGACAGCCGCGGGATAATGTTCTGCCGCACATGCCAGGGCTTGAGTTTCCTCTCCTTTTCCTGAAATAGACAAACACAAGCGGCACAAAGACACAGAAGCTGCAGGAGCTCATTCCTAGAGTCTCCACTCCGCGGAGGGATACTCACTGCGGTTACAGCCGAGGGCGAGAGAGGGCGCAGAAGACAAGCTCATGTCATGAAATATTATTACGAAAGTCAATTTATCTCAGTCTAATTCATTATGGAGCCAAGTATTACATACACAAAATGCAAAACAGCTCGAAAAATTGCTAGAACTTAAATAAAATATTAGAAGGACTTTATTCTTTTTTATTTATCAGTGATACATTATTAGTGATATGTGATGTTCTAATCATGACGCAAAAAAAAGAGAAAATATTCATATTGATTTCTAATAGGCCTATTTAATTTTTTTTTTAAAGTGGGTTGCTAAAATATATAGATATTCAAAGTACAACGTTATGGTAATACACTAGGCTACTTAAGAATTATTCATGTTAAACTCAAACGGGACATTGATCTGAATAGGCCTATCTAATGTTTGACAGCTTATCAAAGATTCTAGTTCGTTTGACTCGATTTCACTCAATCCGGAAGTAAAACCAGAGTGGAAGTTCTTTTGTCGTCTGAAAACATCTATGGCTGACATTCCACAACAAAGCCTAATCGAGGACGCACCTGATTGGCTGAAACCGAGTGCGATGCGCAGTGAAGTCATCGATGTTTCCTTTCCTACCATATTGTTGGTTGTTTTTCTAACCAAACCGTCCAGAAACTGTTCAAATATATTCCATCCAATCTGAATGTTTTGTTCATTTGCCTCGTCTTAGAATCAGTTCATTTAAAAAATAAAAAGACCTTAAATTCTACAAAGGAGTTATTTATTTAAACAATATACATTTAATACATGCATTTTATATTTAATAATAAAAAAAATATTCTAAACAAAATAATTAGATTGTAATCGAATAAATTAAAATAAAAAATAATAAAAAAAAGACAATAAATTCTACATAGGAGTTATTTATTTAAACAATATACATTTAATAAATGTATTTTATATTGAATAAAAAAATAATCTAAACAAAATGATTAGATTGTAATCGAATAATTTAAAATATAAAAAAAATAAAAAAAGACCATAAATTCTACAAAGGAGTTATTTATTTAAACAATATACATTTAATAAATGTATTTTATATTTAATAAAAAAAAATAATCTAAACAAAATTAGGTTGTAATCGAAATATTGAAATGTTTAAAAATAAAAGAGACAATAAATTCTACATAGGAGTTATTTATTTAAACAATATACATTTAATAAATGTATTTTATATTTAATAATAAAAAAAATCTAAACAAAATGATTAGATTGTAATCGAATAATTTAAAATATTTAAATGTTTAAAAATAAATTAAAATGTAAATAAATAAACGTACATTTCCCAGCTCAATACAGAGGTGATAATGTCTCTTGAAAATGTCCAGATAAACTTACTAACAACACACACTCAAGCAGACAGCTTTGGCACGTGAGTCTGGAGGGTGCAGTGTTACACAGATGCTCATTAGGAAACTCTTGAGCAGATCAAAATACTACAGCTCTGAGTGTAAAAATAGCAGAAGTGTCACCGAACCACTCTGGCCTTTAGATGTAAGGAAGAGCCTGAGGTCTTCTTCTCACAACCTGACATTTGTATAAAAAGTTCCTTCCCATAATAACCACAGTTGAATATGGACATGAGCGCGTTCATTACTGTGTGCTCTGGCGCCACCTTGAGGTCACCAACAATAATGCCAAGCTCTGGAAGAAGAAAACGAGCAGCTAAAAGTGCTTTAAAGGTCAGTCATTGATTTCGGAGAAACCCTGTTGATATTTGAAATCACCAAAACAAACACCCACGATTTATGGCAATAAGTGGAATAATTATGTCTGGAACTTCAAAAATAAATAAAAAATCATAATAAAGTAATATGAATAAACACTCTACTAGAATACACAAATTGTTATTTTATACATTTTCATGTAATTTCTTTAATTGTGGTTGTTGTTGTTGGGAGAATTTTCTTTGCATTCAGAAATACTATTCTTGGTATATAAGATGTTATATATTAGTTTAAATCAAAAGGAATAAAAAAATAAAAAAGTGGGGCATTTGAACTCTTTCCTGTCAGCATTTTTGATAATTTTCATAAAACTTCCATGCCCCCCACAATATTTTATTGTATAGCTTAACATATAATAGAGACAACAACACTCTTTTTATTCAAGCTCCATGCATTCTTTAACACTTAAATGTGGGTAAAGTTTAATTTCCTGTCCTAAACATCTTTCTGGGTCAACATTTCATTTGGTAATGTTTGGCAGCTTTGATTTATATGTTTGATGATGGATTACACATGCATAAGCAATGCTTTTATCACGTATACAAGTATATATTATATAAGCAGATCAGATTAGGGCTTATTGTTATAATTATTTAATAATTTAAAAATGAAAACACTACACATTTTTCTATTTGAGTTTTCAAATGTACAAAACACCTAATCATATTTTCTGAAAGATTTGAGTTGAGTTTTGAAAGAGACTAAATGGTGTATTTTCATCTTCCATAACAATAACAAAAAAATAATAATTTAATTCCTCACAAAAACAGTTTCTGAGATTTACTCTGGTTAAAAGATCTTAAATCAATGCAAGAATCAATTTAAAATGGTTTAAAACAGCCCACACACACGTTGGTGCGACAGCATTACGAGGACTCTCCATAGGCGTAATGGTTTTTATACTGTACAAACTATATATTCTGTCCCCTTACACACACACACACACACACACACACACACACTGCCCCCGTCCCTAAACCTACCCATCACAGGAGACATGCTGCATTTTTAATTTTTAATAAAACATTGTTTTTTATGTTTTTTAAGCCATTTGATTTATGAGGACTTTTGAAATGTCCTCATAAACCACCCATAAGTTGTAATACCAGTGTAATACACATGTCATTATACACATTTGTGTCCTCATAAATCACATAAACAAACCCACACACACACACACACACACACACACACACACACACAGTGAACTTTTCAGACTTCCCATGCTTAATTCTTAGTCCAGACTCTTTATTTGTGTCTCGGTCAGACGTCACTCACACACGTACAGTAAATGACAGCAGTCTCATCAGGGCAGTGAGTTGGAGTTAATTTTATTAGTGTTATACTGAGATAAGCTGCTCAAAATTAATGTTTTAAAAGCATACTGCAAACACTCTACTCCTTTTAGAGTCCTTTTCAGTCTATTAAAACGACCATGACATTCAAATCGACTTACTTCGTTAAAGAAAAATAAGAAAATATAAATCGACAGTACATTTAGGCACACCGCTGACACACTATACACCAATACGCAGTTCAGTTTCATAGATTCATACAGACAGGGATTCAGAAAACAAATCGGATGTAGAGTCTGAAACATTTGTATCAACCATTGAGTGAATTTAAAGGGGAAGTGTGCTCCCGTGTGACCAATCACAGCAGAGTTTAGCTTCTCAGTGCCAGCCAATCACAGAAGAGGAAGAGTAAACCTGCCTGACACTGGCCACAGCAAACAGACACAAATAAGAGCAACATAAATAATGCTCAATAAAGAGTTTAAGTGCTATTTTATTTTAAAATCACACAATTAGTTGTTGTCTATTGGCATCGATATCTGCAGGTGTCAAGGATGAAGCTCATGACGGGTCATATTCACTCCAAAATCTAAATAAATTATATATTTGCATAAAGACAAAAACTTGCTTTTTTCCCCCCCATGACAATTTCTGATCCAATTCTCATTACTTAAATTGAAAGAAAAATTAATTATTATTACATAATATGAAAAATAACTTGTTTAAAAATGTACATGTACTATTATTATATAATAATTTATTTTAATTGTAATATGTATTTATTTCACATTATAGTAATGAGAATTAAGGAAGGAAATGTGCTTAATCATCATAAAAAAAAAAAAAGATGTTACAAAGCACAAAAAAAGGCAGAATTTCCTTTATGCAAAATATAAGTTACGTACTTTTACATGAAATATGACCCGTGCATGTTTTTGCAATATATACGAAGTGTGTCTGGAGAGTGTTTAACCTGTGTGCTCTAACGCCAGACGACCTCTGACCTCCTCTTTGCATGTTTTGAGCCTCCGTTCACCTACAATGTGCTTTCACTCGCTCCTAAAAGCAAATCACGCCAAGAAAACGGCAGCAGTGACGAAACATTAAAAAACAAAAGGATCCCCAACACAAACATAAAAGCCAGACTTATAAAACAAGTCCGTTAAAACAAGCCATTTACAACAACGGAATGTTCTGGTGGTTTTTGAAGAGTTTCGTGTGGTTTTGGATTCTTCACTCGAATATACTTGAAAACTATCCCATACACGATATAATTATAGAACATGCATTAAAGAAACATATTGCACAACAAAGAATAACATATTCTCTGATTAGGCCAGTCAAGATGTTTGAGGGGAAGCTACACGTCTCTTGGTCTTGGATTTAAGGCTCTATATCTCACACGCAAACAGTCTTCGGCATCGACAGTTGCAGTTTAGTGCTACACTTGCTATTCTAAAATAAAGTCGTTTTAAAAAATAAACACATGTACACGAGCCTTTGATTGAGTTATAAAAACAGGACACACACACATCGGCTCACTAGAGACGGGTACATTCGTTTAAAGCACATCTCCGTATGCGCTGAACTCCACGTAGCCGCCCATGCACACACACGCTGTTTGAATCCCACCATCTCTGTCCCTAATTGATGTGTTTGAGGGCTTTAGATAATGATTAAGTATTTTTAAGTTCTATGTAAGTGAAAGGATGAGGGGCGTGGCCTGTTTTAAAACCACACCCACTCTATGCAACCGATTGGTTGGCTTGATAACATTACGCTTATTTTAGTGTCAGTGCCACATAATGTTTGTAAATGAAGATCATAATGCATTGCTGCTGACCCTCATCATACGGTTCTGCTTGTAATGAGTGTTTAAGGTGCATAGGTTGATTCGTTCACCATACTGTATTGACGATGAGTTCGACCACTGCCGAATACAAAACATGGTATGCATCTACACAGTGTCATCCAAACAAACATCCAAACGGAGAGAACGATCGCTCAGTGTTCAGTCTTTAGTGGTTCGGCGGTGACCGAAGTGTCGGACAGTGCGCTTCATGATGGTACAATGAATCCTCTATGCTACGGCCGTGTCGATGCAGTGCTTTAAACGAGAACACTGAGGCCTCGCTGATTCCTCCTCTTCTGCGGCGCGGTCCGTCTGTCACCTCTTGTGCAAGCTGCGCAATTTTAGTGAGTATTTAAGAACACGCGGCGAGCGCGAGTGGAGCTTCACGAACAGGTCGGAGAACTTGTACGAAGGAAACAAGGTCTCCAGGAAGCCCTCTAGAAAGACGTAGACCAGCCGCCGGTTCAGAGACTGGTGCTGGAACATGTCGAAGACACGCAGGATGCCCTTGCGCGTGGTGTCCGCCCCGATGATGTGCTTCAACTCATCTGATGGCAGGAGGAAACAGTCAACATTTCAAGTCAAATGCATTTGTATAGCATAGAGCTGCACGGTTAATCGCTAAAAGATCATCACAATCTCGAGTCACACTAGGGCTGTCAAATAAAAATCCAAATTCTGAATATTCTTCGTAAAACTTGCACATTCAAATGCAAAAACTGTGTTTTTGGTGTGTCAAGACCAAGCGGCAACAATCTGAAAAATGAAGCCTACCCGGAAGTGCGAAAAACTGCAATACATCAAACATCCTCTAGGGGCCGGTCCCAAAAGGGAGCAAATGTCCATAGACCCCCATGTTAAAATGTCCGTTTTCACAGCATAAATTCATGTTTTTACACTTTTATTGTATTTTCCGATAGGTTCCGAGTGCCTGACAACTGTGAGGGGGGCGAATTTTTTTTCTAACTCGTTAGTTTACATCGTATTTAGATATAAAATGTATGACAAATAAGGGCGTGGTTAACTTTGATTGACAGCTCATAACGGGCTGCGCCGAGTGGAATCCCTGAGAAATGTGACGTCTCTCGGCCGTGATCTGACACAACACATCACACCACCTCTGTGTCCTTTCTGAACATTTGGATTGAAATATCGTACATAAAATGGGTTGCTCTGCTATAAACTGCACTCACCGACACTGTAGGAGGACTTCGCTCCGTTTTATCCGGTAAGTGACATTCCACTACTATTTCACGTAGTTAGCAATATTTAGCGGTGCAGTGCGGCTGCGTTCGTTGTTAATTTGAACAAATGGTGGAGAAAGGCCACCAGCTGACGAAAACCCTCTCGGTTGGGAGCAAAAATCGTGCAGCGACATACTTGACCATCCGCTGAAAACATTGTACACTAAAAGCACTCGCCGCAGATCAAGTGGACCGTCGGGTGTTTTTGGTGAACAATATGTAGATGTGTAGTGAGTATAAGTGGATTGTTTCTGAATGGCAGTTTGCTATTTTGTTGTGTTCGTGTATTACATTATGCTGTCTGTTAAAGAGTGTTTTCTCAGGTTACTGATGCACTTACACAGTTTTATGCATTACTGTAACCTAATTTTCCTTGCATGCACATTATACTGAATGTACTTTTAAAAAAGTGAATGTCATTTCAATAAAAGATAAGATGCTTGATTTGGTTTATATTTGATTATTGTGCTCGCTTGCGTCCTCTTGTGGGCATAAGAGACAATACAGTACTTTTTTTCCCTCTGACTTCGAATTTTGCTAATATTTAAGAAATTCAAATTGAGCTTTTCAGCCATTTTGACAGCCCTAATCCAAACACTGACGCGATTTCATTCCTAAATGACAATGATTCTCCTGTGTCTATAAACCCTATAAAAAGCAGTTATGTATGAAAGAGTTTTACAAACAACCACTTCATTTCAACCACACAGTATTGTTATTTCTGTGTTAAAAACATTCAAATTATTATTATTAAAAGTTTGTTTTGGATATTTGTGGGTATATATATATATATATATATATATATATATATATATATATATATATATATATATATATATAGGGTTATACACACACTGAAGTCTACAGAAGCAATCAAAATAGAGTAAATCAACTTTTTAAAGTACATTGATGCTTCAAATAATGATTGTATCCATAACATTGTAACGCCACTAGGTGGTGAAAGTGACTGTTAAAAAATGTATTCATTCATTCAAGAGATTTGTTCAAAAATGCTGATTCATCCAATAATGAAACAAGTGAAGTCTTTGAGTGAGTCATTGAATCATTCACTCAAACATTTTTTTTTTTTTTTAAATAACTCAGATTAATGAAAAATTTTAAATGGACTACAGCAATTAACATTTGTTAGAACCTCTAGTAAATTACGTTATTTTGTTTAGTTGGTTCAGAATCGTAATCTTTATAAAATAAAAACGTGATTCTTAATGTATCCAGAATCATACACTTTCCACAATATTCCTAGTAAGTACCTGGCATGATGCCCAGGAGTGTGGTTTTGGCGGCGACCCGCGTCCTCATACGGAGGCTTTTGTCTCTGCGTGGCGGCGTCTCGGCCAGAATCCCGTTCGGCCAATAAGAGTCTCTGAGGAGTCAAAAACCCAGTCAGAAGAAGAACCAGAACCAGAAATATTTCAGAACAGACATGCAATCATCACCTGAATCTCTTCACATAATCTGACACTTGCTCAGGCGAGGTCATGTTCTCGACATGATCCACGATTTTCCTGCAGTGAAGCAAAAACATTTGTTTGCCGTTGAACAGAGAGGAGAAGCACAAGTCATAGCGCGCGCGAGTGCACGTGTCCACCGCACCTGTTGATCGTGTCTCCATACGTGGCTTTGATGAGCTGCTGGAGGAGGTTTTTGATGTTTCTCCGCAGCCACTGATTTCTCTCCTTCAGGTCAAACACTTCGTCCATCAACAGCAACATCACCCTCAGAGGAATATTATCATCCACCTGAACAACAAAACAACATTTATGAAACTCACAGATCCAACTCCAAAATATGATTAGATGGACCACATGCAAAAATCACTGAATTACCAATAACCAAGGATGCAAACTAATCGGGGTAAAAAATGTGACCGAGGCAAACTCTCATAGAAGGGTCTGAGGTCCAGGAAGACCTTTTTTAAATATATATATATTAGTGCTGTCAAACGATTAAAATATTTAATCGCGATTAATCGCATTAATGTCATAGTTAACTCGCGATTAATTGCATTTAATCGCACATTTTTATCTATTCTAAATGTCTCTTGATTTCTTTTTGTCCCATTATTTTTTTCTCATTTTAATGCTCTTATCAACATGGAAAAGTGGATCGGCTTGCTTTGTGCAAATGTTTTTTACTGAAAACAATATTGGCATATATACTGTTCAATTTCACACTAAAACATTCTCACTTGGAGCAAATAATCTCTCACACAATGTAACACTGTCCATCAATAAAAGGGTGAAAGAAATACTGACGAGGTCCTGATATTGACGAGGGGGCGGAGAATTCGCATCAGCTAGCTAGATCCGCTTGCGCTTTCAAAACGTCCTCGCGCGGCGCAAGCCATTGAAATGAATGGGTTTCATAGCGCAGCGCCGCGCATGCCACGTCCTGGTGCAAAAGCATGTGAAAAAAAACTACAAAGTTTGCTAGGCCAAAAAGACAGTTAATCGCGCGATAAAAAAATTAACGCCGTTAAAATGGGTTTGCGTTAACGCCGTTAATAACGCGTTTAACTGACAGCCCTAATATATATATATATATACACAAAGCAGCATATCACCTTTAAAATGTGGATTTTGCATTAACACAGCTGTTATTATGGTACCCATTCAAAATGACTATATTTGTTAAATTATAAAAGTAAAAATCAATAAGTACATTACTATGCTAATAATACTATTGCACTGTAAAATAAATAAAATTCTTAAAACAAATTATTATTATTATTATCATTTTATATAAATTCTATCAATTAAAGTATTTAATAATTATAATAATATTATAAAAATCATTTAAGATATACATTTCTATGGTTATAATAATATTGTACTGTAATTTTTTTTTTTTTTATAATAATAAAAAACATTTTGTTAAATTATAAAAAGTAAAAAAGAAATATATTATAATACTACTGTACGGTAAAATAAATTTTTTTATTATTATTAAAAGTAATTTAAGATATACATTTCTATGGTTATAATAATATTGTACTGTAAAATGAAAAAAGTATAATATAATATAATAATTATACATATTATTAAGTATAATAATTTTTTTTTTATTAAAGTCAAGTCAAGTATATTTATATAGCGCTTTTCACAATACAGATTGTATCAAAGCAGCTTCACAGTATCAATCAAAAACAACATAATGTTCGTTTCTTAGTGGAAAAAAACATCCACGTTTGGTAGAGCTGATCAATGTATTAATGATTGGTTAATTGATTTGAATATTGAATATTAAATTATGAAAAGTAAAAAAAAAAAAAGAAAAAAAAAGAAAGAAATATATTAGTGTATTAAAAAATAGTATTTAATAATGTCATTTTAAAAATGTAAAAAAAAATCACTAATATTAATACAACTATCATAATTTCTTTGCTTTTAATCCTTAAACTATAAACCTTCTACTAGAATTGTTTATTTTAATGATTAAAATGAATGTCATTATTGATCAGTGCCTCATAACCCATTGCGCTGCTATATAAGAACACAAGCCTCTCGAGGCGGTGTTAGTTTTGATGTGATGTTGCCTTACGTTGTCGTCCAGCTGTGCCGAGACGCGGCAGTGTTCGGGGTCGATGTCAGACTTCTGGATTAAAGGAGGAACCTGTGGAGCAGAAACATCTGGAGTTCATGACGTGCATTCACTGATAAAAATGAATATATTCAAATAACGCCAGTCGAGTGCTTAACTTTGCCTACATGTGTCTGGCACCTGCTCCGCTATGTGAAATTACTGACTAAATGCAGAGACAGAGTTTCCCTGTTATACAAAAATAGGCTAAATAAAGAATGTATGTAAAGCGTCCAGTTTTTGAGGTCTTTCGCATTTCTCGCTGTGTTCTGTGATTCTCTAGTCGTGCTCTACCTTAAATATGGATTGTTTAATATCCTGGCCAATTTTCTTAAAATCCTGGCCCATGTCCGCCGAGACTTTGGACACTCCCTCGGCCAGGCTGTCCGGCAGTGACTTCACGGCATTGGACACGTTCCGCATGGAGCTCCGGAGAGGATTCACAAACGTGTCCATCTGTCCGAGTCCAGAGAACAGGACAAATTTACAAAAACTGCGAATCCCATCAGACAACAACTATGCCGCTCCCCTCTGGATGTATACATCGGGTTGCGTTCAATTTAATCACTGTTAGTCGCTATGTTAGTATCCAACTGTATCAAGACGTGGATCATGGGAGCTTAATTGTCTTTGCCACTGCTAATCCTGCTCAACTTTCCCGCTCCACCAGTGGTTGCTTTTCCTCGTTGTCCAGAATCGCCAACTCTCATCGAATTGAATGACTTTTGCCAACTCCAAAATGGTGTTTGTGTGAACGCACCTTTAGTCTGTCAATCTCTCCATCCATCAAAAGTGTGACAAGAATATCAAGTCCGACACAGTTTGTGTTTTAGTCTATGGGTTTTTCATTTTAAATGTATTAATGATTTCTGCTGCAGTGCGTTGGTACGAGTAGGTTGCAAAAATATACACCTCTGTTAAAAAAAATTTAGGTCAGAATTTTTTTTTTCCCCCAGCAAGATTTAATCAGCAAAGGATGCATTAAATTGATTGGTAAATTTGAGCAGC
Source organism: Semotilus atromaculatus (assembly GCA_031834385.1). Taxonomy (NCBI): domain Eukaryota; kingdom Metazoa; phylum Chordata; class Actinopteri; order Cypriniformes; family Leuciscidae; genus Semotilus; species Semotilus atromaculatus. The sequence goes on from JAULUF010000022.1 coordinate 4,060,285, forward strand.
AAAAATCATATTAGAATGATTTCTCATTCAAGGATCATGTGACACTGAAGAATGGAGAAATGATGCTGAAAATTCAGCTTTGATCACAGGAATAAATTACATTTGACTATATATTTACATAGAAATCATCTATTTTAAATGTTAATTGTATTTTAACAATTTTACTGTATTTTTGATCAAATAAATGCATCCTTGGTGAGCATTAGACTTCTTTTTATTGATGCATTGAAATAAAAATGATAAATATTATTCTTTCTTGTGATTATTTTGTTAAAAAAAACAACATGCCGAGATTGTTTTATATCAAGAGATTTCTGGCTATATCTGGATATATACATGTTCACTGATTATTCAGAGCATATTTTCTGCATGTGGCGTTTCTCACCTTGCGTGCAAAGTCCCCTTTGCCTTTGCTGTAAGCTTTGTTTTCCAGGAAGTCATAGACATAGGTTATCAGCATGGGACTGGCCTTCACCATCTCAGGATTCAGCAGCAGCTGTGGGACAAACTCAGCTCTCAGCACACCTGGATCAAAACACCTGAGCTAGCAGAATCCCTAATAAACACACGTCCTTATCTGACCCACCTGTAAATATGTGTTCAGGTCCTTCTTCCTTTTCTCCAAAAACTCCCTGTCCATGTTGTTAAAGGTCTTTTTGCCAGGAAGCTTGAGAATCGGACCAAGGCTCTCAAACTAAAGATAGGAAACAGATCTCAGCTCCACTGCACAAAACAAAACAACTCCACAAAAGCCATTTAGGTCAGAAAATGACTTTGTTTACACTGGCAGCCCACATTTTTAAGCTTATCCGGACTAACATCTTATCCGGAATCTGTGTTTGCAGAATTAAAACTACCTTTTCTATACTTCCTTTGTTCCTTCCATGTTAGTTTAGTAAATATTTTGGCTAGTTAATTATTCATCCAAAATCAGCACAGAAAATGTAGAAAAATGTTGATTAAAACCTGATTTTTACAAAGCCAATACAAGCTACATCCATATATATTTTACGATGTTTAAATTCAAATTGTTGTGAATTTTCTAAAAAACAACCAAAATTATAACAATAATAATAAAAAAAAAACTATTTTGCTTATAGAGAATGAAAATCTCCAAATTTCAAATTGTCAAATAAACACAACTAAATATTTTTTTTATTACTAGTTTTTAAATGAGAGCGGTTTAGGTGAAATTACATTCATCATCATCACCATCACATTTCCCCCCAAATCTCATTTATTTTGCAAAAACAAACATTAATTTCAATTGTCAAGAATTTATACATCAGGGTGGTTTGTTGTACTGCCTTTCAAATTATACAGATTACATTTTTTACTATTATACAGTAAAAAAATAAATTAAAAAAAAGGTAATGGAAAATGGCAAAAATACATAATTAAAAATGGCAAAAAATAGTAAAAAAATTAAATCTGCATAACTTACAGACAGTAAAACAATCTATCCTGATCGGTGACGCCCGATGTTCATTTACAGGTAATCGCTCACCTGCTCCGTGATGCGCATGTGGAAGTCGTGAAAATCGCTGTAGCGGCGGTACGTCTTCCAGATGTCCTCACTGCCGTCTGAGTTCTTGCGTATGACGGTGACGGTGTAGAGGGCGTACGTCTTCCCATGATCGTTACAAACGCCTGCCATAGGAAGTTGGTTTAGAAAAGCATCAACTACAGGGAGGCAGGAGCGATGGAAATGAAGGAGCAAGAGAACGAGAACGACAAGACAGACATACAGCAGAGAGACAACCATAGAAGACAAAGCAACAGAGGGATAGAGGGAAAGAAAACGAATGTAAGAAAATAAAGAAATAAAGTTGATGGAATGATAGTCACAAAATAAGAACGAAAACAAAGTGGCAGGAAAAGTGTCGGATTTTTCAAATAAACGAAGCTTGAGAATGAGAAGAAGTGATCAAGAACACTGAACATCTCTTTAAATCAAACAGACTTCGACCTTATAAGTAATTACTTATTTCATTACAGCTCTGAAATAACACGTTTAATAGAAGAACTCGAAGAACGAGGCCAGAGGTCATATTTCAACCCAAAATCAAAAATGAAAAAATAAATTATATTATGCATAAAGAAGATGAAACTTATTTTAGGAGCATTAGGATATTTGTGACATTTAAGAACATTTTTCTCCTCCAAGGCACATTGCCTTCATTTTCTTTAGCATTACAAAACCTGTTGTTTTTTCCTTTTGATATTAGGGTGAAATATGACTCGGTTATATCTCATTAGATTCACCTCTGCAGATTTGTGTAAGCATGTGCAATAGAAATAAAGACACAAGCATTGCACATGGTTACAACCATGCTGATTTAAGTTTATGTCCAGCCATGATGAGCGATAATAAGCAACAAGACAGAAATGACTAGACGCATAGATAATGATTAGGACACAATGTTGAACTCTTGAAACAGTAAATTTTGGTAAAAACCTGTAAACTTCTCACCTGTATCAGAGATAAAGGCATGAAGCTGAGCAGACTCATCCACGCTCCCGCTGCTGAGATCATCTAATGACTACAAAACAGACATCCATTAGAAACAAATCGAATACATTCAGCAGTATGCATGTAAATATAGATATGTTTTATTTAACATACTAAATTAATGCTTCCTGTTGGAGACCCGTTGAATGACTCTGGAGAAACAGAGAAATATTAATTAATTTCATGCTACGGTTACACAAATCTAGATACATTCGAAAACTCATCTTTTGTCTACGTTTTGGCCTTTCGTCCACACTGAAGTGTTTATGTCCTACAAAAACTGAGGTATTTGAAAACGATGACGCATGTTTAGTCATGTGACGCATATCGTACCAATAGATATCTATGTTTATACCAGTATGTACCAACTATGTGACTTTGTTCAATCTTCATATTACATTTCTGCAAAGATGAGAGAAAATGTACATGTTTTGCCTTATAGACCACGCATGAAGTGGTGATTGAGTTCGACTTGAATGCATCAGTAAGTGGTGAGATATTTTGCAATTAAAATGATCGTGCCAGAAGAATAAAATGAGAAATGTATTATGTCTGATCTCTCGGTATCATCTCAGTGAGCTTTTATTATATTTCAGCGTGTGCATTAAGATGATTTAAGCTTCAGTGTGAACGAGAAACTTTTGGAAAACGCTTGAAAATGCTAGTGTGGACGGAGAACATTTTGAAACGAAAATGTCGTTTTAAAATGTATCCGGATTAATGTAGACATAGCCTTGGAAAATGATGCTTAAACAGACTCAATGTTGCCGACATTCATGACGGATGTGATCCCGTGTGGGTTTCTCACCTCCGTCCCCATCATCAGATCCCCTGAAACTGGGTTCCTTCAGCATGTCCAGCTCGGCCAGCATCCGCACATACAGCGGGTGCTGCCTAAAAGACGGGTAATACCGCTCATCCTTCAATATCATATCATACACCTGAAAAACACAGTCAGCTCAATTAGTGGGTTGTAGGGCTGTCACTTTTGAGAAAAATCTAATTCGAACGGAAATCAAATATCAAGCAATGTATTCGAATATATTCGAATATCTATGAGACACTACTTTTTAGATGAGTTGGGGTTGTAATTGTGTGCTCAGGCTGGCCGTTCTGCGCGTTATCTTCCATTTTCAAAACAGGGAGGCTATTGGCTATTATTGGCTTGATTTGGTCATGGGCCGATGCTACAATACGTTTAGAGCGCCCACTCCTGGATGAGATGGCAAACAATAAAATAAAAAACAAACGGTCTAATCATAGACTGTAAAAAATGCGCTACACATGGCACTTTAAAAACCAGATAGTTTATTTATAGTTCGATTACAGATATTTCACGTCATGTTCGGATGCATATTCGAATATCGAATAAAAAGTGACAGCCCTAGTGGGTTGTTATTGGTTATACTGGTCAGAATACACAAATTACACATATATGCACAGAAAACGGACCTTTCTCTGGATCTCATCAAATATCTCAGGAGTGGGATCCTCTTTGCTGAGTTTTTGAGCCAGTCTGGTTACGGACGCTTCATCCACCTCCACCCTGGGAGAGGCCTGTTGAAAAAATAATCTGTCAATTATCACTTCATGGACCTACTAGACAGGAAGTGACCATCTGACTGACATGTTATGGAATGGGCGATATTACCAAAATCTTATTTCATGATATAAGAACATTTATTTCACGATAACAATATATACAATATAGTTATTTCAGTTATTCAAAATACAAACAAAGAAGTAAATTACAAATACAATAGAACAAAGACACAAAATAAAGTTTGTCAGTTACAGTAAGTTTGCTTAACATATACCACAATATTACCGAAATAAAAAATCAAGTCATCACTGTATGAATTATGAATACATTGATTCTTAATGCAGTGATTTTCACTTTGTCTTTCATAATCAGAAAGAGGGTTTATTCGCCCTGAATGCTAGTACAGACAAGGAATTTAATTTGGCAGGAAGGTGCATACATATAACATACAGCATATAGGGTACATGATATAAGAACACAAAAATGTGCACACATGGCACCTAGTAAGGCAATGGTGCAAATATGACAAAGTGCAAAAATAGCAATAAGCTTAGTTTTTTTTAAAGCTAAGAGTTTTTAATTTAAGGTCAGTGCAACTATGGAATATTTAAAGTTTATAATAGTCAATTGATTTTGTTGTTTGATTAACATTAATGACACAGACGACAGCAGGTCTTATTTATTAGGACAGGTATATGCTGTCACTTAAAGAGCTAAAGCACTGATCTAATAATGCTCACACGATGGCCATTCTGACACAAATGTGTGTATTTGACAAAAAGATCTGAATTTGTGATCGCATGCTGTCTGAGAAAGGCGTTTTTCTGCATGCTTCAGCGTGAGTGACAACATTTGATTCTTTTTTCATGGCTTACTGCACTTAATACATTTTTAAAAATCTGTATTTTATCATTCATGCATGTTTCTTTATCCCTCTAATGTGTCAATAACTTTATGTAGTACTGTGCTGCACGGATATATTTACATACCACAATATAAATGATACAGCGAAATCTCTAATGATAGACACTTCGCTCTTAATATCTTCGCTCGCCACAATATATTGTGTTATACCACTAGGGCCTATATGTGACAAACCTCAGTTGTGTTTTTTTGTGAATTAATGAATGAATGAATGAATGAGGCATTTATATAGCGCTTTTCATATGTACTACTGTACACCCAAAGCGCTTTACAATCATGTCGGGGTCTCTCCTCAACCACCACCAGTGTGCAGGATCCACTTGGATGATGCGACGGTAGCCACAGTACAACGGCGCCAGTGCGCTCACACACACACCAGCTACAGGTGGAGAGAGGAGAGAGAGTGATAGAGCCAATTCAATGGATTGGGATTATTAGGAGGCCATGATTGGCGAGGGCCATTGGAGGGAATGTGGCCAGGACACCGGGGTTACACCCCTACTCTTTACGAGAAGTGCCATGGGATTTTTAATGACCACAGAGAGTCAGGACCTCGGTTTAACGTCTCATCCGAAGGTTTTTTTGTGAAGTTTAAGAACCGGTAAATCTAAATCACTAACGATATTCGAACCGAACCGAAAAACCGCGATACACCACCCACGATACGTATCGCGATACTCTTATGGTGTACCGAACACGCCCCGCCGTGTTTCTCATGTCTTATGTGTACACAATGAATACAGCGTTGTAGCCTAACCACCATTAACCACATATAATCGCAATAAGCTCAGTGTTTTGTTACTTTTGATAATAAGCAAGGTGTAATCTTTCAAATAATTTGATCACGAAATTCAAACATTAAATGCCGTTTTGGCGCTCTGTGTTGTGGCGTGTCAGATCACTGTATAGGCTCCTCGTTTCAAGCGGCAGCGTGAGTAAACACGATCATCTCTTCCTCAGTTACAGAATAATGTAATGGATACCCGAAGGTATGTTGAAAGATACAGTATACTTACTGAAAGGCATCATAACTCGTGTAATCGCTCAATCAGTGTTTCAACTGCGGAAATACGTCAATAAAACGCTTAGTTTTTCACATAGCTTTATATTTACCTCAGCAGAAGTCATTCAGTGCCCAGAGCTTGTTGGTTCCTAGAGAAATTAACTCTTGCACTAAAAAAATTCACTATATTAGCCAGCCTATATATAATATTTTACTTAACCCGTTAATATCTTGATTATTTAATGTATGTTTAAAATATCTGTCATGAAAACAACAGCAACTGTGTAAATTATTATATTTCAATAACAAATTAGAGTAAAAACATGTTAATGCAAAAACTGCCTTATGTGCAGTTTACTGCGAAACGTTTACTTGCAATTGAAATAATTTAAAGACAAGGACACAATTTGTTCATTAAAGCACTGTTGAATAAAAAAAAAGAGCAATTTTAGCTTTCTAACCCCCCCCACCCCACCGAAATGAACCGAACCGAGACGTGAAAACCATGGGACGTACCGAACCGTCAGGTTTGTTTATCGTAACACCCCTATAAATCACCCCACCTTCTCAGACAGGTACTGGTCGTAGACGCCCACCGCAGCGGCCCTCAGAAGCCCTTTGGTTGTGTGGCTGCTCTGCTTCTTCCCGTCTCTCTGGCTGCTCTGTAGGACCTCCAACTGCTGCTGTGCCGTGACCCGGTAACCCTCCACCGTCAGCCAGAAGAACAGAACCGCCTGACCACCCATGTGCTGCATGTAGTCTACAGAGGGAAAGATAAAACGCAATAAGGGACGAGCTGATGTATTTCAAACGGAGGACAGTTTGTGTGCATGCGTCTCGACTCACCCATGAAGAACTGCAGAGCGATGTTGTGCACTAGGATATGTTCCAGCGGAATCACACACAACTTCCCAAAATTAGCTGCGAGTTTCAAAGCGTCAACTTCCTGTTTGGCAAAAACAACCAAAACATGTTAGTCATTCTGAGGGGACAACTGATATAATTTGTTAATAATTAAGATGATTAAAAAAAGTTCATAAACAGTCATTTTAAATAATAATGAAATGTTGAAAGTCAAAGTAACATCCAATAACGGTTATCATGTATTATTTTATTTGTCTGTATAATTATTTGTATAAATGTTCTTAATTTTATAAAACAAATGAAACTCCCACAAAACAAATGCATTAACAGTGCAGACTGAAAATGCATTAGGAGCAATTGTTTAATGTTTAAAAAAATCTAATAAATATTCCTTATTAATTCTTTTTTTTTTTAATTAATAAAAAAACTATTTTAATGAATTATAAAACAGGAAGTGTAAATGAAACAGGGGGATTTGGTTACCTTTCCTGATTGTAGCCTTTGTATCCGTGTTTCACATACTTTCTTCACAAAAAGCAAACTATTGATTTGATTCTTTATTATGTTGATATCTGTGAGTACAGAGAGAGAGAGAGAGAGAGAAAAAAAAACGAGAGAGAGAGAGAACGAGAGAGAGAGAGAGAGAGAGAGAGAGAGAGAGAGAGAAAGAACGAGAAAAAAACAAGAAAGAGAAAGAGAAGAGAGAGAGAGAGAGAGAGAGAGAGAGAGAGAGAGAGAGAGAGAGAGAGAGAGAGAGAGAGAGAGAGAGAGAGAGAGAGAGAGAGAGAGAGAATGAAGAGTAAACAATGTTTGTTATTATGAAGCCCTGACCTTGAACTCTCATATTTTCCAAAATAAACACCAGAATTCATTGTTTACTTTCCAAACGAATAAAACAGCATATGTGTGTAAACATAAGTGTGTAGCGAGTGTGTGTGTGTCTACCGTCTGCGCCCGTGTCCAGAGACCGGAGATGCTGAAGCTCCTCCAGGACTCGGTCTTTGACGGCCTCCAGCTCAGGCGGTTTGTCCGTCAGCTTTAGGATGTTCATGAAGGACTCGTAGTTACAGCTCGAGTCACGAATCTAAACACACAAAATGTTTTAAAGGGAAAGCATAAACATATACAACACACTTCTCTACTATAAGAACAGAGAGCAGGTCTCACCATCCAGATGACGAACTGATTGATGTAATCCGGGTCACTGAGCTGGTTGATTAAGGGCAGCAGAACTCCTCTGGCCAAAACTTCCTGCGGGACATCCAACAATCAATCAATTAATTAATCATCAACAAGTTTGTCCAGTTGCAAAACACCAAGGCTGGAGCTCTAATCGTGTAGTCTCAGCAGCACATAAGCCACTTCATGAGTTCATAAGTCCTGATCTCTTCCTGTAAATCCCAGATCTGGTGTCTTAAAGGATTAAATACTACTTGAGCTCTATCAACAGCATCTGTGATATACTGTCAATAACCACGGATTATTTAGGCTGCATTTTAATGGAATATAAATTCACAGCAGATTAAAATGCAATGAGTGTTATTTTATATATTATAAAAAAAAATTTAAATAACCTTTTATTTTTGAGTTATTTAAATGTTAGTTTAAGTTTTAGCAATTTTGTTATATGCTTTTGTCATTTTTATATTTCTATTTAGCTTTACTTTCTTATTTCAGCTTTAGTTTGAACAATTTTAGTATTTCAACTAATTTACTTCAGTTAGTTTCCAAGGCAACATTTCTTTTTTTTATTATGTTATCTAATTCTATTTTATTTGTTTATTTTAAACATATCAAACTATTTTAAATAGTTTTAATAGGAAGGTAACAAGGTTTTCATAAAATGTATGTTTTATGGTTTCCTTCATGTAAACGCTGGATTACAGTATTCCTCCCCTGTTCATTTCTTTATCCAGCCATGACTAGTTGAAAGATACTATTTGGATGCATTTGGGACTGATTTAGCATGTGTGTGTTTATGTCTCACCCTGAGGAAGTATCTCATGTTCTTGTTGTGGAAATCTCCAGAAGGTAGTAACAGGTACAGCAGCACTTCACAGAGATCCCGCAAGTAACCTGCACCAAAAACACACTACAGTCAAATCTACAGCACAGAGACAACAAACAGAACAGACTTTTTTAAATTTTTTTTAATCAAATTTAAGGCTTTTAAGACCTTTTTTAAGATTAGCACAAATAAAATAAATACTGCATGTCAAATCAAAACAAACCAATACAATCTGAAATTAAATCACGCATCTCAGAGTCTTTTTCTTAATTAAACAGGCTGTCGCACACATTCAACAAGGACTTAGTACTGCTTATCAGAACAAGAGGGTAACTACAATCATAAAACAGTCAAGACATGTTTTATTCAATACTGAAAAAGGTTTACCGGTGTGTACTAACATATCCATACATACGAATTACAGATTACTGTGCCGATACTAGTAATAACTATATTGAATGTGTTAAATCATGTTCTTAGTTTTCCTTTCAGTGACGGAGAGAGAAGCTACAAGAGTTCACACTGAATTCGATGCCAGATACCATTAATAACTTTCTTTTTTTTTTGCATAATGTGGAACTTTTAATTATAAACAAGCCTGAAATACTCTGGAAACTTATTTTGAAATGTCTAATTTAATTCTGCGATCTGCTCAATCAAAATATGAGGGAGATAAAACTATCACAACCATTTTCAACATATTACAACATAAACACCATTGTCTTGCTGTCAAACAGCACTGTGTTTTTACTTTGAAACTTGCAGTGCTCACATTTATTTAAATCATATAACATATCAAAAGCTGTATCACAATTTTTCCATCCAAATGTCCAAATCTAAGAACTTTTAAAATGATAATTAAGAGTTTACCGGGGCGCTCTCTGCTCGTCCTTCAGTTAAACATGCGCCCTGTCACATGCGCAGCAGTTCGTCTACATTACTCACCGATCAAATAAGACTATGGTGGGACAAAACTATGCTTTGGAGCAGGAGCATCGATAAGAGGACTTGTTAACATCGAGGGCATACAATATCGATGGTTCATAAAACTTAGACCCGGTTCTCGAGTGGAACCGGTTTTCAATTCCCATCCCTACAAGGAACATACACACACCACCACCAAGTGTTCTTATTTTTGATTGTCTGTCAGTCACTAAAGCGTTTTCAAAGCATTTCACTGTATTAATGACTGGGTGTGTGTTTGTATTTTTTGTTATTCAAGTCTTTCAGCTTGTCTGCCCTAGAGAAGCATGTACAAGTTATTCATGACTATAGTTGACATTAAACATGCCTTGAATCACTGGCCTGGAGTCTTTGATCTGTCTATAGACACAAATCTGTGTTTGTCTTACCTTCTTCATCCTTGCGTGACATGCACACCATATCTCTACAAATATTCCTCTCCATTTCCACCTCCGCCTCAAAAAACGAGTCCAGCAGCTCCTCTGGATCGTCACCTGCCGCAAACACACAAATAAGGTCATGCACATGCTCACATTATGAGCCATAGACCTTATTCACTGCAGCGCCATCTTTGATTTGTAACAGGAATGAAAGCGAGGCTGTGAGGGATAGACCTCCATCTCTTCAGTGGGTTGTACTGCTATTAAATGTGTTTGTGGATTGTTCTGCTGACGAAACCATGCAAAAATATGTTTCTGAGAAATTCCAGTAGACCAAAAAATCCAGACAATATGATCTGTTTAAAATTATAAGTGATCTAGGAGCTTTATACAGCGGATCCCATTGAAAACACAGTAAGTCTATCCCTCACAGCCTCACTTTCATGCCTGTCATGGCGCTGGTCTGAATAAGGTCTATTAAAACCAAGTTACAATTAAAGCCCTTTACTCAGTAATTAAGCATTAGGAAATCAACTATTGATTACAGGCTACAACAATTTGAGTCCTGATATTGAGATCTTTCAACATTAACTAATGGGGCCTTTTTATAAAGTGTAACCATTATTGCTTTTCTTGGCTTAATCTGTCTAATGATAAATGTTTTGTCTAGGGTTTGTAGACAATGTTAACAATTACGTTGTTTAGGATCTTCTCTCTCATTCAGCCTCTCTTGAGCTTTCCTGAAAACACGGAGATGAGTTGCAAAATCATCCACCAGTCTGGTGGTGAAATACGGCTGCCAGTCCACCTCTTTAGACCTGAGGAACGGAAAGATTGAGAATCAATGAATCATGGGAGTTACAGTCTCCATTGCAACATCGTGTTTACCAAGGAAAATGAGTAAGAACATCTGAATGCAGTGTTTGGTTTGTGTTTAGGTGTTGCATCAGAGCTGGAAAACCACAGTGTCGTTCACAACCGTCTGGAACAGTGATTTTAAAGCAGGTGAACGGGCCGGACGGGTGTCTCACCTGGTGGAGAACTGGACGAGGGCGTTCTGGACAGTCTGACGGATCTCCAAGAGGAACGTGTCATCATCACTCAGTGTGTAGTACCAATACTGGATATAGTCCCTCAAAGCAAACTGGATGACCTGATGAATGACATGAGAAGAGGATCAGAACAGGACACTATTCACTTAAATAATGTCAACAAGATAATGAAATGGGGTATACACATTAGGGGTGAGCGAGATGTATAATCTATGATAATACTGTAATTGTTGTTCTAACGAAGTGGAAGCTGACCTTATCTAGTAAGTCACACACTTAAAAAAAACATGCCTTGAGAGAGTGAACGCTTTCACTGCGTGGTACAACCTAGTAGACTGCAGTTAGAATGACACCAAAATTCATTATATGGGGCAAAAAATGCCACATATGATATTTTGTCTCTACTTTGATAAAGTATAACAATATCACACAAGCAAAAGTGCTGTTTTTCCCAATTGTCAGCACTATCAGAAATGCGATAGTTTTATACAACAATTCCAAAGTAACATTTTAGACACAACATTGTCAATATTATCAGTTTTTTTTGCTCCATTTCGGCAATGAAAAGAGTTCCAGGCAAAACCGCAACAGAAACGTTCTGCATCTCCGAAGCAATACACAGTGGTGTTTCGTTCCTTGAATTCATCTATGATCCATTCGTAAACACATCTGTTAATGAATCAGACAGTTGAATGAATCGGTTGAATGAATGATTCAATGACTCACTCATTAAGACAGTGACTTTCTGCCACCTACTGGCGGTTTTATTTTCATATTTAAAGAACATTTACATTTATTCATAATGACTCTTATCCAAAGCACTACAACATCAATAAGCGATTCATTTTAAGAGGCAATAAACATGAAAAGTAATAGCAATACGTTTCAGACATCGTTCAGATAAAGTATTTAATTTAAAAAGACGATGCATACATCTAATAAAGTTAAAAAATTGCCCTTATAAAAGGTAAAAAAAAAAGCCCCTGTAAATCAAATTAAGGTGGAAAATATCACCCCATAGTGAGAATGTTATTTTCTGTCAAACTCTTAATGTACATGTCGTGAGTGCATACGTGTGTGAAAAACATCAGGCACAAAGAAATGTATTTTTCTTGATCATGTGCCCTGAATTCTTCTTGGCACAGACACAATAACCCATAGCTTCTTCCACAAAGGGGTCCACACTGGACAGAACAGCTTACAAACCTGCTGACACACTCTCATGACTTTTTAACTTTAACACAATTTCCTCAAAACGTTAGACTAGTTTAAAATGAGTTGCATAATGATTTTGGTCATATACTATGGTTTTAACAGGGTCATATCATGAAAAAGGCAAACTGGGGATGCGGTTCAACACAGTAGGTAACTTGCCGTCTAAGATACCTTGTTTTAGATCATTTCTCAGGCAGACTAATCCAAAATGCACTGCAATGATTTAATTAGAAATGAACAAATTATTAATGTAAAATTTATTGGAAATTGATTAATTAATAATAATGATTTATACAACTAGATTTAGTATATCCAACTTTACCCGGATACATACAGCACAGTCATGTTAAGTGATATATACTACATAGCAAATCAAAACGGCTTGATTCTTACATTGTCGCAAAATGTAAACTATATTTTTGCCCAGATCTCTATATTAAGTTGTGTGTGTAATATATATATATATATATATATATATATATATACACGACTTAATTTGAATGCCTAACATACACTTTTTTTAAGCATAATATGTGTATTGTGAAAAAAATCTCAAATGCCAGATATTTTTTCACCCAACTCTAATCAACTAAATATGACTATTAGGCTTTAAGATATTAAGATATCATAAACATTAACATCACTATTTTCTGCAAAGCTGCTTTGAAACGTGTATTATAAAAATGTTTATAAAACACTAAAAATGATAGCTCCATCTAATTAAAATAAACAATTTTATACAATATTGAGTGTACTCCAGTATTGAGTGTACTTTGAATTGTACGGTGCATTTTAATGCTTCCTGGAATAAATCATTAATTTATAAATGAGCCTCTTGTATACTTGTGATATTTTTGGCTCACAGAGTTGCTGCTCATGTAGAGGGTTCTACATCATGGTACATGACAGTAAGGATGGTGTCTTAGATGCTATCTGTCTACGCAGGCAGCTCATTAGGCGTGGGAACGAAGACATTCATGTACAACTGCTCATGTTTTCAGTATTCTGCAAGTGACACTGGTACGTCATTTACATATCTAAGGTGGAGTAGTAAAACAACCTGTTTTCTAAATGACAAAAAGAGAGTGGAAAATGTTCATGCAACATCAATAGGAACCTCTTCGACTAACAATAGAAGTGGGCTTTAGGGAAGCAAAAAAAAAAAAAGCTAAAGTGTAGAAAATGGTTCCATCAAAAAAGTGACACTTGCAGAATATATGCATTGTAAGCAGACTCAACCCTGATTCAGTAAAGCATGTGAGAGCACTGAGTGAAGACAAGCTGAAGCAAGTGTCATGTGCTCATCAGTTCTATGAAAAAAACAGTTCAGCCTAAACCCTCAAACTAGCTGATCCAGCGTCTTACTCATGTCACATGCAAAAACAAACGACTCGACAGTCCGAGAAATCCTCATCAGTAGAGAAACCACAGGTTCCTCACACACACAATCTGTGTGTTTGGTTTCGTTGACAGTACCTGCTGCAGTGGCTCATCTATGATATTGGATCCTGTCACACGACGGTCTATCTTGATGGGTTTGGACTCTGTTTTCATCTCCTCCGAAACCTGAGGAACAAACACAAAGACTTAAAACTCAGGAGTGGAACACCAGCACAATTTTAACATTTCACAATTTCGTTTGATTTAAAACTATTGTCATTTCATATACACAGAAACTCAAAGATCTTCACTACAACCAACCAAAATAAAGTTATTACAATTATTAAAACATACATTTTACTTCTATCCTCTAATATTACCAGTAAACCTCTGTTTAAAGTGCAGCACTTTGTTGAATTTTCATTTGATTACATTTTAAAATATTAATTGCATTGTTAGGGTTTCATGCCTTCATTTGATTACCAATGTTTTGATTAATACATTTGTATTCAATTATAAATCCACTTCCCCAGTTTTTGTTTTACTACTAAAAAACTGTAACATTTCATAGGGCTCTATTATTGTAACACTGAAAATATTAAATTGTTAAGGTTTATGAAAAAAGCTGCATGACATACTTTATTGCTTAAATGCATTACAAATGCGTTTTCGTGTTGTGGCAAACATAACACATGAAAATGCAATCATAAGGAAGACAGACGCATGTGTTTGCACACCTTCAGTATGGCCGTCTGTGTGGATGGCAGGTAGGAGTGTTCGCACCTTTCCAGGTGTTTCTCGGAGTTTGTCTTTCCAAATAAAAGCAGCACTACAAAACCCCTGGAGAGAGAGAAGAAGAGATTGCAGCATCATGTTAGAGCTTCAACAGGTGTTACAGATCATGGTCTAATTTGGGATCCACTCACCCGCCAATGAAACAGAGGATGTAGAAGGCCAGATAAAAGATGGCAAAGGGTCCAAATGAGATGAGGAAGAGGACGACTCCCAGACCCCCCCATCCCCAGATGGACAGACTGGCCTGAAACACACATAATTAACAACATTATTTATTTTATTTGGCTCACTGTGAGGTCTCATTTTGAAGGACGTTAATGGATCAGAACGAAAGCAGAATGAATAAAGTATACTTGAAAACAAAGAAGAAAAGACACGACTCGGACTGCAGCTTCTGAACAAGTCAAATTGAACATAAATCATCATCATCAGGGTCTAAAATGTTTTTCCAAAAGCGGTTGAGTTCACGGCTATGAAATTGTATTTTGTACTATTTCATTAAAATAATCTTTTATCTCTTCTAGGATAAAGACATTGTTTTGCTGCGAGCACCTGTCACAAAAACATTAAAACACATTGTGATTTTTGTTTGCATTTACATTAATGTGTAGAAAAAAAAAAACTTTGCTACAAATGTGAACATGCCTGAGCTTTTCTTTAACATTCATATTCTCTGATGTGATTCACTCTTGCCAGATAAAATCAGCAGCGGTCAGATCATCATTTTTGATCTGTTAAAGAACAACACGCCAAAATGCAAAAAAGTTGCATTTTTCTCCTAATCATCATCATCATCATAACAAAGAGACGGGTAAAGGTTTTTAAAAGACTATCCGAGAGATGAGACGGATGAATTGAGTGTGACAGAGAATGTGTCCAGGTTTCCTGTTTTTTCCAGGACAGGAAACTCAGTGACCCAATCTCTGCCCTTTCTCTTCCTCCTCCTGAGACGATCACACACACACACACACACACACACACACACACACACACACACACCTCTGTGTGCCTCAGATCTGAAGGGTCGGACCTGGAGTATGTCCTGCTGACGTGTGTTAAATAAACATCACCCAGAAATATGATCAAAAAATGTTCACGGACCCTTTTCACAGACTGCGATGACGCATTTCCACAGTTATTAAAGTCAGCATAAAACAGAAGTTGTTGATAGTCTTTATTTCCCTATTGCGACGTATCTCCGAGTGAAACGGCTTCTGGAACAAGAATAAATGTAGGGCGGGGCTTGATTTGGTTCCCATAGGGAATTGATTGGTTGTGGTTTGCTATTGGTGGATCTCATGTGAGTGACAGGTTGCCCCGCCCACATATTCAGAGAAGAGATGCTGCAAAGGAGGGCAAGTTATTCTGATTCAAGATTACGTGACACATGAATTTAACAAAATGATAAATCATTTATATTAAATACTGCAATATTCCTTAAAAAACAACAATTGTTATTTTGATTTCTTGGTAACTTTAACAGCAAAAATCAGCAACTATGGCTGTGCGATATATAATGTTTCATATCGTTTGGTATCAATAATAATTTACATTTTTTATAACCTTTTTTTTTTAAGACAAGTAGAAAAGTAGTTTTTTTAAAACCATCTTTTTTTAAAAACATTTTTTATCTTTTATTTATTTATCTATTTATATAATTTTGTTATATTACCCTGGCATTAAATTAACGAGAAAAATAGTTCCCAATACAACTAATGTACGTAAATTAACGTTTTATGTTTTTTTTTGAAAGTCATAGAAACTTTTTCTTCTTTTGCAATTGGAGGAAATGAGCATGTAAAAATTATATTTGTTGTTGTTTCCGTTCATCACTATAGAGGTTTACAAAACTACTACAACTTCTGCTTCTGAGAACCCCGGACACGTTCATAATGAAGAAAACAATGAGAGCAAAAGAAAATAAAGTGCAAAAAAAAAAAGAAATGGCAAAGGAAAGAAAAGAAAGACTGCAAAATAGTAAAAGGAAGCAATCTAGATAAATATGATTTCAGATAAACCCACCCCTATAACAAAAAAGCAGAAAGTCAATCAAAAGTCAAAGTGTGCGGTTTTTGTCCAGAACGAGTTGTAATGTTAAAAGTCTGGCTACACAAGATCACGTAAAAGCTCTGATTCATTCCAAGACCACAAACCCTAGTCCTGACCCCTGTGACCTGTGAATCCCTCTGTCCACAGCACATCATTCATGACTTGTGCTGACATCATGTGGATTTAGGCAAAAAGCATAACAAGCCCACTCTGGATGCGGCTGTAGCGTTCTAGAGATCCTCCTAGCCACAGACACAATGCACGTATGTGTTATTAAAGGGACAAACAAACAGGCTTTCACATGTGTGGTGTGTCACAGGACTGCAAAACAGGGCGCTGGCAAACTATTCCAGCTGAAACACCAGCTCACACACAACACAACGCTACGGTGGATGCTATTAGAGCAAGACAAATTACATTTGAACGATATATCGGTTTAGTTATATCATACATGACCCTGGACCACAAAACCAGTGGGTTTTTAAAATCATCTGAAAGCTGAATAAATAATCTTTCCATTAATGTATGGTTTGTTAGGATAGGACAATGTTTTATATCTTCATGGAACATGATCTTTATTTAATATCCTAATGATTTTTGGCATAAAAGAAAAATCAATAATTTTGACCCATGCTATGTATTGTTGGCTATTGCCACAAATATCCCATGCGACATGTGATGTGACTGGTTTTGTGATCCAGGGTCACATATAATAATATATCATACACTTTCAGATTTGTTTATTTTTATGATGATGATTGCTTAAGACTCAACATATAAGAGTATTGCACCCTCAAGTCTCTGGATCTTTTGTCTCTAGACATGGCTTGGGTCCATCCTTTAGTGTGTCTGTGGGATTTTATCACCGGTTTAATTGTTGTTTTATTGTCCAGTATGTAAAAGCATGCATCTGATTACTTAGTGAAGTAACAGCCTATCTCTCCTCAACAGACTCATGATTTGAGAAATCAATCATATGTTTGTCTTTCAATTAAAGGAATAATTCACCCAAAAATGAAACTTCAGTCATAATATATTCACTCTCATCATGTAGTTCCAAAATAGATTCTTTCTTCCATGGAACACAAATGAATTTCTGTAGAATATTCTTATCTAAAATTACACACAAAAAAGCACCATTAAAAAGCACCATTAAAATTGTCAACACAACTTCTGTGCTGATATTTAAGTCATTACCAATAATGTTTGCACCAGTTCACTGTTAATTTGAGGGGAAGATTATAACTGAACAATGACTTAAATTTTGATCAGTTGAAATTAAAGATGCGTAAAAAGTCATAGGTGATTTTTTTTAAAGGTGCTTTTGTGCTCATTATGAAGCATTAAAGTTACAGTCAGTGAGCAGCATATTATTCAAACTTTCTCCTGTGCTCTGTGGAATAAAGTCAATCATACAGAACAACATAAGCCTGAGTAAATACTGAACAATGATCAATTTAATTGATTAAATAGCCAGTGTTGTGTCTACTAAACAATCCTGATGTTTCTACCTCAAAGTGATGTACAATGAACGTGTCTGCTTTGCATTTGGTCTCAAAGTGTGCAAGTAAACGTCATCAAAACAGTGACACCAGACCACAAAACAGAGAAAAGGTATCAGGTATGAGGGAAAACAAGAGATCTGAATACAAAAAACAAAGACAAAGTTATCCACTATATCAATCAAACAAAATCTGTTCTGAATCAACATTCACTGGTTTTATCAAAGTTCAAAAAGTCTAACAATATATATGGACCAGTTAATATTAGAAGTTTATGCATTGTGTTTTTTAGATAAGATATTTGCACAAACGCACACATACAATCTGACTGTTTGGAAAACGTCCTTGACTGGGAAGTTTTCCGTGTGCTAAAAAACACGTTTCGGCCATTATCGCCACCAAACTTTCCTCTAAAGGAGATAAAAGCAGATTATGACATACGGGGAATAGAAAACCAAAGCTGCTCTCTGTCGTCAAACACACACTAATCCAACAACCGTTATCTTTAACATGTATGTTTTCACATCACAGAAAATCACATGAGGGCTGCATAGATATAAGCATTAAGATTAAGATTTAGCATTGATATAATGATGTCAAGTAAAGGGATCGTACTGTAGTTGATCCGTACAGAAATTGGTTTACGATTTTCTATGCAGATTCACTCCCCTACAAAATCACATCAATAATTTCCAAATAGAGCTATTCAAGTCATCTGGTGAAACTGTTTTTATATCACAATAAATATAGCAGAAAAACAAAATATTGCAATATCGGTTTTTGTCCAATATCGTGCAGCCTAACATGAGGCGAGTCTCTATCCAGGACGACAGTGAGTTTGAGGACAGACTCAAGGGGACATTATTAAAATCTAATAAATAAATAAACCAATTTAATTTAATCATCAGGCTTTCATATGAGACAGAAAGGTGTAAAGATGTAATAGGGCTCTTAACAGCAATGATCTCACGGTGTCATGTCAGAATGGGCCACCAAAGACCTCAGCCACACTGTGGTGTGGTGAAGTAAATACTACAGAAAAAAAACATGTAATTTACATGAAAAAGTTAGCTAGTTCAGGCAAGAATTTAAAAAACGAAGAGAAATTCTTTATTAGTACTCAATTCAAGCATGTAGAAATGAAAGCGTAATTATCAACATTATAAAATTACTCAACTTTTCTGATACTGGTGTTCTCATCATGCACAGGGCCTTGAATAATTAATGAGGTTGATTTCTCACTGTTTTCCAGCTGTTTAAAGCATCATTGCTTTTGTTGTTAGGATTAGCAACTTGTCCATCAAATAAAACAATCCATCAAATGTTACTGTCATTGTGTATAGTCTAAGTATTGAGGTCTCTGCATTCACATCACATTAACTTCTGATATGTAGATATGGTGTCTCACACAATATCTATTGTATAAATTATATAGATGTTTCTAAGTAAAGCATATTCTTTAAAAGTGTGGTTTAATTCAATGTTGTTTGAGTGAAATTACTAAGACTAAATAGATGTTACTCAACCTTTTACTAGCCAAGTTAAAATGACTTATTTTCTTTGTTACTTTCACTTAACTTAGTTAAGTAGAGTTTACTTAATTTCATATGTGAAATTTACTTTAAAAATATGCGTGTGAAATTTACTTGCATGCAAAAACTTGCCAAAGATTAGTTTTACTTGTTTTTTTTCAGTGCAGGTTAAGATTATTATATCCAGCGACGGTCATTCAATCATCTGCAGCAAACAAGCTCCACCTTCTTAAGCAAACCGCAAAATTAATTCACATTACGCTGCATGGCCATGCTTGCCACGGCTAACGGCGTGAATACACGGATGTTTCCAGATCATGGTTCTCCGCTCAGATAGAGGGTGACTCGGCACTGAGAAGAGCTCATAAGACGACATCCCAAAGGTTTCAAGAGTGATCTCGCACAAAACTCCTCAGACTTTGTCGTTTAATTCAGGCTGGTCACCGAGGTCTATTTTAAGACCGGTGTAAATACCCCAGGCTCGAGTGCTGCTACCCAGAGACCAAAAGCTCTGTGTATAATCCAGATACATGCCATCTGCACTTATATATAAAAGAGTTAAAGTTCTCTACAGACCAAAATACTACTGCCATGTAAATAAAATATTGTTCTTAAAAAGCTTATTTGAAACATGCAAGTAGTTCTCGCTCTAACGTTAACCTAGATAAATGTGCGCTATCATTAGGCGCATATCCAAGTGTTTGATAACAGTGGAAACTACTTAAAATACTTATTTTTGGTAATGCAGACAAGACTTATACATCATTACTCTTATTTGTGTAAACTCACAATAACAACAAAACGTTGTCCCTTAAAATAAAGAAAACCAACAGGATGCGCTTTCTGCTGTTGAACTGCACCGAAACTCAGCGTATACTTGCCATACTTACAGACAGGAGAAATATATCTATAGAAAGCTTGAAATGTCTACAAACTAGAAAACAAATGCTCTGATTATGTAATCCGTATGAAATAGAGTTGTCAAAAAGTACCGACTTCGATACCAGTCGGTACTGAAATTTAAAAAATGTGTTTGTCTGTGATTGGCTACAAATCTGTCGCTTTGAGCGCAATCGTAAACACTTCTGATTGCCTATTGTACTCACGCGCTCGTCGGATTTGTCTGTGATTGGATACAATGATCAACGCACGGGAGCGTTCGAGAGCACACAGAAGTGAAAAAACGGGAGCGGGAGTGTTTGAAAACACAAGCAGGACCGATCCGCTGATAGTAGGGCTGTAACGATATGCGATATGAAACCAAAATCGCGACACTCAGATCCACGAACCTGTCGTGGTGTGAGAAGGCAGAATCACGACACACCCCGTTCAACTCCCAGTATCCTTCCCGTCCAGATCCAATGCTACCACATCTTTAAATTACTATTAGTATTATTTGAAGGTAACATTATAAAATACGTAGACCTACACCACAGAATAAACATATCTAGTGAGTTTTAACAAGAACTGGTGTAGGCAGACAAAATAAAATGAAGACTCACAAATATTTATTGAAGATTTACCTGTAGGTTTTTCAAATGTTATTTAAAGGTGCATTGCTCAAGTCTCTGAGCTTTTGCAGAACTATGCCCCCTCTGGCGACAAGCGAAACTGCAACTGGAATGAACTACAAGCCGGTCTCTTTTAATCCATCTTCTACTTTTGCCGAAAGTTGACTAAAGTTTTGTGCTCAAGTTGTCTTCGCTGATACGAAGAATGGCGGCGAATACACAAACCCATAGACATCGTGATGTCTATGCACAAACCTGCCAGACATAGCCTGGTGAGCGTGAACGCGCATGACGTCACGCCCCGTCTCAAATTCGAGCCCGAATCCCTCTTATATATTTTACTGTACAGGATTATAGAGGCGATCCCAGTGAGCAGAGAAGGGCTCATTCAGCCCATCAGGCAGTTCTTTAAGCATGTATAGGATAGAAAAACAGGTATTTTTAAGATGAAAAGTTGCGCAATGCACCTTTAACAAAACTATCTTTTTTTTTCTCCCATCAAGTGTGTCATTGATGTATATTTACAACATGTTTTTGAAACGTTGATCATTGTAGCCAATCATAGGCATTTCCGATGAGCACGAGTAAAACAGGCAATCAGAGGTGTTTACGATTCTGCTCAGCGCGTCACATTTTTATATTTCAGTCCCGACTGGTATCGAAGTCGATACATACTTTTTGACAACTCTAGTATGAAAGGCACGTCCACTATACTTCAGCGATGACGAGTCAGCATCGCCAACTTCATCTTTGCAGCCGACACTGACTCAGAAAGCACTAGTTTATTAATAAATAATTAAAATGTCTCCTTGCTATTTTTTTTTATTACTTTGTTTTGTCAGAGCTTTGCAGCAAGCTATATATAGGCTATATATTACACCTTGGCTATATTAACCTAAAGGCTCATTATGGTTTAGCATTTCCCCCAGTATACATTTAAGTAATTAAATATAAATGTGCAATAGGTCGACTAATGGCTTAAATGAACGACTACCAGTCAACAAGAAAAATCTTTAGTCGGGGGCAGCCCTAGTAATCAAATCAGAAATAATATTTTTGCCTGGCAGATGAATAAATGGGTGAAACAAAATCTTATGTCTAGTTACATATAACTACATCACTTCAAAAACAAACAGCTTCCTTCACTGCACAGGCTTCGGTCACGGTGTTACAGTGAAAATAGTCAGTATTAGATAATAGCACCCAGCTAATTAACATCCCATGACCAGGAGCTTCACAAAGCTTTGATAAGGATCAGATAATAAGATTTACATCAGCATATATCTCACAGCTCTGATGGGCATAAACAGGGCACACGCATAGAGCATGCTGGGATAGCTTCAGTGCGCAGGTGAACTGAGCTACTCGTGTCGTAACACGAGTCTGATAGTCAAGTGCTGGACATTTACAGTATGGCATTCCTCTGTTGACACACACAACCCACCGGCATACTGTACAAGAACGCATAGGCTACTTATAATTTACTGAGGAAACAAACATGAAAAACATCTTGTTGTTTGTGCATGAAATTCCTATAATTCTATATGATTCTATTCTATTTGTACTTACTGCAAACAAACGAAATGACCTGTAATATAACATCACATGCGTCACAGCAGGTTGACCTGAAACTCTCTGGTTCGACGCCACGGGCTAGTAAAACATTTGCTGTAGTGCATTAACTTCCGAGGTCCAGCCCTAAAATGCAAAGACAGAGTGAACGCGTTCAAGTCCTGATATGGCAGCAGAGACACGTGAGGACGCTCTTACAGCGGGTCAGGCGACTCAAGAGGATTCGCCTCATCCACCTGTCATCAGGTGACGAAATACAGACACATTTCACCAATGCAATGGACTTCTGACAAATGCACGATTTTCATTGATGAAATGTGGCATGCAACAAATTGGAAAGCTTTTCTTCAAAACAAAAAACAGGTGTTTAAACTTTAAGTTATTTTAAAATGTTAAATAAATGAGATAATCTAAAATAACCACCCCAACACAGGGCAAGTATCACACAACAAGACTCTTTTAGGCCTGTCATGATTAACTATACTACAATATTATTTGCATGAGTTTAAATAATCATTCACAGCTAAAACAAAAGGCAACACACCTATTCACAATATAATCAGGTTTCCAGAATTCTCACAAATTCATTTCTATGACTTTTCCTGTTGTTCTTGATTACAGATTTGATGCTAGAATTGCATACAGAGACAGTCTGCTTATTGCAAATGTCCCAAACAGGAGTTTATAATTAGAGGGTGAATTGACACATCCAGACAGTAAGTGTAATGAAACCAGACTTGTTATCTTGGCATCGTAACCAACCGTACCACAATGTTTGCATAGTCATAGTCACTTTATAAATATGCTCAGAAACTTAAATAAAATCCACACACAAGACCAGCGTCATACAAACAGGCTGAACGTGACCAACTTTATCATCCGACACAAAGTCTGCATGGGTTTAACTGCCTCATAAAGGCAAATTATATGTTTACACTTTACAAGAACATATTCAGAGACTAAAATACCACATAAAATCAGATGATTTAACCAACATTACAATCTGGACTACATTTAGTCAAAACAAGTGTTTATAATGTAGTATATTGTTTATTTTAGTAAACAATACAAATATATCAAAATAATATAAGACAAGTGCAAAACAAACAGAACCAGGCTTCTCATCATAAACAAATTACAATGTATATACAGCAAAAACAGGTTCATGGTTTTACTTTGTATACATTGTGTTTTCAGTATCAACACATCAAGATCAGATACTGATATGACACTAACAAACAAAACCAGTGTCTGTTCTCAGGTATGTCATCATAGTCAACCTTATGGCCTGAACTGCCGCCTTTACAAGGTTTAATTTATCCCATACACGCAAAACTAGCATTTTATTTCAACATACGTTTACAGTGTAAATACATAATCATACGCTCAAATGACACGTACACGTATATATGATAAGTTTAACACATGACACGACGTATCTCAACATCAACAAGCTAAGACACGCAGAAAACACACAAAAAACATCATCTCCACCCGTGGCCCCTATACACACACGACACAACTGTCTCACACACACACACATTCCTCATGTAAACACACATACATGTAACAGGCACAGCTGATGTTAGCTGAGCTAGCTGAAGACTTACTGTCAGTGCTCAGAAACATATAATCCCATCGCATTACTGTGTGTAATCCTGCACACAAGACGCGCGTGTGTGTGCTAATGTGTGTAACTGTGTGTACTTCAGTGTGTGTGTGTTTATTTACCTGCTCAGGTAACACACGGCTAAGCTAACAGCAGCTCAATACAGCAGGAAATACAATAAAATTACAAAACAGACGAGGGAAATCATGGCTTACCTCTGCAAACATTATTTAAAATGTAAAAACGGTTGTTTGGTTTATCCCCGCCACATTATTAGCGTATTTCTTTCTTCTCACGTTCATAAACTGAGGCGCTTCAGGACTGCGCGCGCCCACCCTGCAGCCGCCATGAGCGCGAGCTCGACAAGCAATGCAAACTAGAGCAAACACTCCGGAGCGCTTCTGGGGAAAGGTCATGTGATGAGAAAAGCGGGCACTGATTGGTTGGCAGATTTCAATCACCCGGAAGATTGCCTACGAAGCTACGATTTTGGGAAATATTATAATCATGATTTATTGATAAATATCTTCTAACATTATACACACTCATATATAATTTATTTTTATACTGTTAGTTAGACGTGAGCCAAATGGTATTCTCCTCCCAAGCAGGAGTCTGCCCTGCGCTGTATATTGCTCGGAGTTGTAGAGTGGGCATACTAGTAAAAAAGTTACCTGTATCGTAACCTGTGATTGGTCAGCGTGTGATGATGATGACACAACTTTCTAACCCATGACTCATGAATTATTATATTTGGTCAATTTAAATGTAAAGTGCCTCGTATTGTTGATTTGTTTCTTCTTCTTCTTCATTTTAACGCACTTCTGCTGAACCAGCACTGATACAGCAGTTGACCTACTCAATGCTCTCAATAACATGTCACATAATTAAACTCTAAAAGTGTTCTTGAATAAAAACCTTTTCTTTCTTCCTTTCTTTCGACATGGCATATGTCAAGAACTACACTGTAGAAGTAGAGCCAATTATTATCTGTGTAAACATGCTAACATAAAGGATGTTCAACATGGAATGCTCTTATCTGAACAAACATTTTTCCAGTAAATTAAAGTTATCTGGTCTTTAATAATGTTTTTAAAATGTTAGCACAATTAATTAATTCACTTTAAAAAAATGTTACTAATTGTTTTAGAATGTTTTGAGAATATTCAAAAGTAACATTCCCATGTTTGCAGAATGATGAAATGGTATGTTCCCCTATAACGTTTGTTGTAAAACCAAAAGTTTGAAAACTGGACGTTTTAAACATTCAGAGAACATTAAGAAATAATTTCATAACTTGATGGGAACATAAGCAAAATGTTTTATGACACATCTTTGTTAGCTGGGTTGCGTGGTGTGAAAGCTTGATATATTTTTTTAATATAAATATATTCAATATTAATCAGATATTGCTGCATTGGCATTACCTGTTTCCAGTTTCTCAAAGCCCCGCTCTGGTCACACTGCAGGCAGGGGTGAGGAAGAACCATCATAGGTACTTTAGCTACTGAAGGGCAAATGAAGAATAATCTTCACATTTCTATTCCATTACAGATTCCAGGTAAGCCTATCATATGTCTTCATTTTATAAAGTCCAAGTCAGAAATAAGTATGTTAATGTGTTTCCTCCATAGGCTATCAGTCACACAACAGGATAAAGACCGGCTGACGCGGGCCATGACGTCACACTGAATGATCCTATAAACTTTGGACCTTATTTATGTTTATGACCATAAGTGAGAAGAACAGAGACAGATGAGGAAGAAGCAGGAGTCAGGAGATGAATGCACAGAGTAATGCACATGAAATTGATGTTATGCACACTGATAAGGCTTGTTCTGCATGGGTATATGAGCCTGTGATGATAAAAATGGAATGCATTAAAGAATTGTTTACTCATGCTGAATGTACATATATGCTTTGATGTCATGGTTGATTAGGCATAGGCTATACAGGGCCGTTTCAAGATATTTGGGGGCCCTAGGCAAAAGAGTGAAGTGAGGTCCCAAGTCCTCCCTCTGGAAATTTTTTAAAATTCAGATGGGATTTCTTGTATTCTGGTGCATTTTAAATCATGATTTACTGACTAATTACTGAGGTGGCATTATCAATTGGCACATACATAAATTTAAGCAAAGCACCTAATAAAGCAACAAAAAAAACAAAAACAAAAAAAAACTTTATTGTTGTTCTCGCATATCATGAAAGTGAAGTGTGGAGGATTCGATATTTACTTTACAGGAAAAGAACTTCACTTCCCATAATGCCACAGACAGTAACGTCGTACGGTACAAAGAGTTGAGATATGTTGATGGAGAAGATTTAGAAGGACAAACGCGAAGGAAAAAGGGCATTTTCTCCAGATGGAATAGAAACAGCACCAACGGAAATTAATAGCATGCGTACACCTAAAATGTAACTGGACTTGATGCAGGGCTGGACTGGCCATCGGGCATACCGGGCATTTGCCCGGTGGGCCGAGGTGCTATTTGGGCCGATACATCTCAAACTTAAAAAAAAAAATAAAATAAAAAAGATTTTTTATTTTATCTGACCGGCCCATAAAACTCGTAC
Source organism: Semotilus atromaculatus (assembly GCA_031834385.1). Classification (NCBI taxonomy): domain Eukaryota; kingdom Metazoa; phylum Chordata; class Actinopteri; order Cypriniformes; family Leuciscidae; genus Semotilus; species Semotilus atromaculatus. The sequence continues at coordinate 4,087,273 of JAULUF010000022.1, forward strand.
ATCGGCGGCCCATTCGTTTAGTTTTGATTAATTGGCGGCGCTGGGATCTTTGTACTGGTGTAATGCATTGGACAAAAAAAAAAAGTGAAAAAAAAGTCAGTAGGTTTTGTTTTTTTCTCTCAGACCGGCCCATGAAATGCGACACTGGGCTGGTCCAATCACATCTTGAAACACCTCACCCTTTGGGCTCTGAGCGAGCCGGCAGTATCTGTTTAAATCGTCAGAGCGATGGAGAAGAAACGCAAGAAAAGTGCAGGGAAATAGCGTGAAAAAAGAATCAGGCCCTTCAAGTGTCTGATGTGGAGTGAGGAGGACCAGGAGAGACATGAGTGAGTGTAGAGGACTGTGGTGACCAGAACTAGGCTACTTTAACACCTATAGGCTATGAGTGTAGAACCCATTACATTATTTCCACATCTGCATAACGTTAGTTGATTACGCATTTTACTAGAATTGTAATGAGACGCGTTTGGAAGCCATGTTTTCCGCCAAAATAAAAGTTTGATGCAGTTTCTGTCAAAATAAAAGATCACGTGTTTCTCTATAAGTATAGAAATTAGTATAAATTATGAAAGTTTATTTTATTTTTCAGTGCATTTGTTTTACAATACATGTATATTACTGTCATGGGATTAATATTATAACTATTATTATTATGTAGTAGTGTAATGTAGACAGACACCATTTCAGAGTTTTTCTTTGTTCAATTTGCACACTTAATATGGGTTGGAGCTCTTAATTTTTTACTCTAAAAGTGCACCAGATGGCTGAATTTAACAATAAAAAGCACAAATTTTTCTTTCGGGGGAGCATGCCCCCGAACCCCCCTAGACGGATCAAGATACACCCGCCACAGATTTACCAAAAATACTGTATTAAACACTGGTATTGCTATGCCAATGCAACTTATACTGTAGCTTGTTTTAGGATTCATCACTGTGTAGTGTGGCCTACTTCAATTGTATTTTGCAAATAGTAGGCTAGTTATTTCATCTGTTTAATCTCACTCATTCCTACTCACTCATTATGGCATTAGTGGTTTTAAGGAATAGGAGATTATATAAATATTCAAGGACGTGCAAAGATCGGTTGTGTTTATGATCTTATGTAGTGGGCCGGTCTGGGCCAAAATGCCCGGGCCGATTTTTCGTCCCAGTCCAGCCCTGACTTGATGGATTATTTTACTGCATTTTACTGGACCTAACTGCATGGGAGTCATAGGACCAGCTCATTTAGTTTGGAATTGACAAAGTTTTTAGTGGCCGCAGCCGCGGGAGTAAGTGACAACACTTCTCTAGCTTTTGCCTTTATACATGGCAAAAAAATCTCATGCGATCGTAATCTGGTCTCGTGCATCAAGAGGATTTAGCTCAAAGGAAGTTTTCGAACACTGTAGCTACAACAGTGAAGGGGCGAGAAGTTGTCTAGTATGTATTTAATGCTTAAATTCTGCAAACAGAACAAAGTTGTGTATGACTGGTAATTAGTTGAACTTTTTCACCCTCTAGAAACGGTCACATCGATCTACCGTTGTGTTTGGTCACTGGTGTCAAGGTTTATGTTCGCAGATGTGTGAAAACACGTCAGACAGTTGCATTTGGAGATAATAATGGGTTAGTTTTTATGCGTTTTTTTTTCTTCTTCTTTTTTCTTTCTCTGTCCTTTGGAAAATCCTGAAGGGTATGAGCGCTTCATGATGACATTTTTAAATTTAAATGCCCGCGTAGCGCTGAGTTCTCTTCCACTGACAGCTAGTGGGGGACCTGATGGGGGGTGCGCGACGGTGGATGTCACTTCAACATTATAGTGATTAGGGCACTCGTAGTGTTTGTCGTTGCATAGGGGAAATCCCTCTAGTTTGGGGGGCCCCTCTCACTCATGGAGCAGTACTGAGTGATAGCGCTGTCTCACTGTGGTGGTTTGTTTACAGTGGTTGATACTGTTTGACGAAGGCAGATACACAACCTAAACGACCGTGCGGCCATCGGGGGCCCCCTTCAGCTGCCTACCTTGCCCACCGTGGGCAAATATGGGTAACTTATAGTTGACAAATAACATGGAAATAATAAAGTTTAACGGCTAACAGACAAATCAGACAAAAATATCTCATCTGTGATTTTTCTTTTCTATTTGAACATAGTATTTTTTCAACAGTCCAACTTTATGATGCTAATAATCTAAATAAAATTCAAATAAAGCAAAATTAAAATTAGATTGAATCTTTGATATATGCATTAGAAAGATATAGATGTCACCAATATGTGCTCATGGTCATGGTGTAAAAGATCAAGTCACACTCATTACACTCATGCTATTTTCACTGTCAGCATCTCTTGAGTGATATAAGACAGCATTGTGATGTGAGAAGCAGTCAGTGTGGGTAACGCGTTATTCCACTGCATCTCTTCTGTTGCGCGATGCGCTATTTTTAGATTTCGCGTCTGGATGCTGCACGCGCACGTTCGTCTACGGCGCGCGCTGAAGATCCGCGGTGCGTTTTTATGAATGAGTGTGTGATCGCCATCGTTTCTCTCATAGCAACCCATAAACGAGCAGGATCAGATATATATACTTGTTCAGGTGAGTGCCAACTGAATGCCTCATTTTATCATCCTCTTGTCTTGTCTTGTCTTGAGATAGATAGATAGATAGATAGATAGATAGATAGATAGATAGATAGATAGATAGATAGATAGATAGATAGATAGATGCACTGATTTTTTGTTAAAAAAATTGTTGCCCAAACTTGAATTAGATCATTGCATTTGTGTAAAATTTGATTCATGGATTGATGACATTATGCACTGTAATGCATGTATGCAATTATATGGAATTAATTAGAGCAATTTTACATGAGAATCTATCTCATAAATTTAGCATATATAAGGGCTTATAATACAGTCTAATCAGTACTAATAATAATAAATTGTAAAAACATATAATGCATGATGCAAATAAATCTGAATCATTTTTGTAGTTTTCCGCTTAAAGAAGGGTTTAGAGCTCTTGGTAACAGGTACAGAATATATCCAGCATCGTCTGCTCATAGGATGCATGGAGGACACATCACTGAGCTATAAATAGAACTGACAGCACACACACACACACACACACACACTGAGGACGCCTCACAGAAGCTGTTCCTCCTGAGCATCTCAGGTTTGAAGGCATTAGTTTGCACAGATGAGATTTCACATGATTCATCCACAGGTGAATTACAGCAACAGGGTGAAGATCAGATCCACAGGTTATATCAACAGGTCTGCTATGAATACAAGTGTGAATACAGTATGCCACTGTCTGGCACTATAATTTAACAGCCTATATCACAGTAAAATAATTATGAAATGCAAAATAACTTATGAAACACAATCGGTATAGGAAAAACATCCAATTGTTTTGGCTGAGAGCTATTATTGATCTGCATACATAAGGAGCTGTAGTGTATTCTGCATCTCGGTTATAATGTGTTCTTGCTGTTAAAGGACTCACGTGATGCTTTACGCTCTTCATCATTGGCTGACATCTCGATGAGCTTACACACAGGTACCTCTCCATCACTCACATACACAGAGCTTTATAAATTATGGAATTTCCTATAAATAAATGAAATAAATGTTTCACAGCAATGCCATAGATAGTTTTAAAACAACTGAGTGAACAGTTCTTAAGAGAATCATTTTTTCTTAGTGTAAAGATCTATAGAACCCTTTTCCACTCTAAAGAACCTTTTGTGGAATGAAAAGGTTCTTAATGGAACCATCGATCCCAATAAAGAAGCTTTATTTTGAAGAGTGTAGCTTGACCTTTTGACCTCTCCCATGCTCTCACACACACCTGGACTGAAGGTATATGTCCCTCAGTGATGGCTTTAGCAGACTTTGGATGTGTTTCTGGCTGCTTTAAGGGCACAGATGGACACCCAGCTGACAGGTGTCTCTTTCAGCACACGGATTCTCTCGGACATGGTCTTCGGATCAAAAATGGAAGACCGATTAGTCTTTTACTGATTAAAACAGCTATAGGTTTGATGACTTTATTCTTCTTCTACAATGTGAGAGTCAGAATGGATGTAGTGTGCATCGGTGTAGACGCTGATAACGTAGCCTGCATTGTGAGTCTCGACTGAGAGGTTTTGAAACGAGTTCATGAGTGTGTGTTGAGTGACGCAGATGGTGTGATGATTGTTTGAGTGATGTCAACACCGAAAACTTCAGATTTATATTGGCTCATCCATCCTCAAATCTCCGAGGGTGGAGACCAGCAACATTCCTGACACACTGACATATGCATGATGTTTCCTACACACACACACACACACAGTTACATCAGAGACATACACTTGTGTATTTTAGCCTCAAGATGGCGCTGTTGCAAGCTGACCATAAAAGCTCCACCTTAAATGAGTGTGTGTATTTTTATGTTTGAGCATCTAAATGTGTTTACAGTGGTGCACGTCTATCTGTGCCCGTCCTGATGCCTCTCGTTCCTTTAGTGTATGTCGCGAGGTTTGATCTGTAGGGTTTCCGTCTACTGTGACCAGCCTCATTTCATAAGACTGCAAAAACTAAAAATCAAGAAGGCAAATTAAGAATATTTATTTGATAATCAAGATTATGATCTGGAACTGAATTAAACAAGTAATGTAGTGAGTAGTGACATCACGTCACAACAATGCAGCTGTTTGAAATGTCGCTCATAAATGCTTAGTTTCACACATGACATTATCATCAGGCCTGAGATATACTCTTACTACACAACACAAGCACTGTCACAGTAACACAAGAAGCATTCACAACTGCATCTTTCTTACTTTATATATAGAACTACTGTGCAATATGCAGTTGTCAGTGCACTTGTATTCAGAGAAACCGCTGAAGGTCTTTATAGATAGAACAGGCTGTTTTGCTGTCGTGGTTATTTTTATCTGCCCCCTTTTACCTTGGGAGTGTCTGTTTCTGTCAGACCTGTGCAGATGACCTATTTAACAACACTGCCATTGTTTTGTCTGGAGAGGAAGAGCAGGAAATCTATAGGTCTGTGTGTGTGTGTGTGTGTGTGTTCAAGACAAGAGCAAAGCAATCAGTACACTTCACAATGATGTACTGTAGCGGTGTTTGCACAATTCACAGCCACAATGCTACGCAGTTGCCAAAGGTGTTGTGAATGGTTTTTACTTTCAGCATGTTGTCATGTGGTTGCTAGGGTGTTCTGGGTGGTTGCTAGGGAGCTGGGTGATGTGTGCCTTAGCAAACATCACTAAAAACTGCATGCTTGAGAAAATAAAGTTGTGATGCCATTTGTGGCCACAGAGGAACTTCATCTCTGTCATGCATTAGGAATGTCTCACTCCTGGGAAATGTGCTTTTTCTGGATTACAAAAAGATTTCCTCTGTTTCCTAATTCATTCGGCAGCCTGAGGGGATTCCACGTCAGGAGCCAGTGTTTTATGTCCTATTTTTCCTTTAAACTGGACGATCGTCAGGTGTTTTCCCCACAGGGAAGTTTAGTGGTGCTTTCATGATGTTGTTTAAAGAGCCCATGAAATCAATCAATCTATCTATCTATCTATCTCTCCATCTATCTATCTACAGTATATTGCATTTTGCATTGTGATATTATTGTGATTTCGCATTTTCATTGCAATGTGAAAAACGGTGATATATCGATTCAAATATAACGTACAAAAACATTTAAAGTATTTGTCACAGTAGTATTTGTACTGAATTTAAAACAAATTAAAATTATATTCATATTTTTCATTTTTAAATGATTCCTTTCTGGTGTAAACCTACAAGCTGGCAAAAAATAAACATTTAAAATAAGGAATTTTCTAACAGTGAAACATTCCAAAGTTATTGATGACTCGAACTCAGGTCAGAGATTTTTACTGTATCCAAATATTTGTTTAATGCTAAAATGTAGACTGATAAAAATCCTCCTCATATCGGCCACAGCAAAAAGCAAAAAAAGTGAATTAAAGGTTTTTAGCTATTTAAAAAAGCTCTTTTAATATGTTTGACCCAATTTCACGTTTCAATAGGAAATACATCAAATCTGAGCACAAATCTGTCCACGCTACTTGTTAACAGCAGTACCAGTTGGCCCATTGGTATTTAATCAATATTAAATGTGTATTTCATTAGGGAATTTGGAGGAAATAATAATCACAAAATAAATAATCACGTTTCTCCTAGAGAAATAGGATTAAATGGAGAAGAAATGGAGACATTTCCAAAATGACTTCAGTATCTCCTCTAGAGTTTCAGAAGAAATCTCAACAACGTCTCAAACTGTGATCAGACTCGAATTTGATGATTTATGATGTGATTAATAAACTGGAAATTGTACACACCAGATTAATCACAAAGAAAGGAACCAAATTCTTACTATAAAGTCAAATATCTCGAGCAAAGACACTTTTTATCTGCAAAGTCAAAGTCCAAATCTCTCTATTCTGTGCATTTTAACCGAAATGCCGTTTTGCAGATAGAAAATCAAAGCCTGTTTGTTTACTGAGGAAGGTTTGGGAAACAGGAAGTCGACTGCTTGATGTCAACAGAATGTGTGCGAATCTCCCTTTGAAATCGGCCTGTGTGATGCTGATGCTTTTACTGAGATTAAACCTCTGAGAGAAACAGGTGAAGAGAAGAACATGAGACAGACCCGTCTGAAAGAGTGTAAACTGATAAGAGGAAAGATCAAACAGAAGAAGAACACTCAATGACAGAACGATTGTCCACAGGAGCTTGAGGGAAAACAGTCTGACAGGAGCAGAGAGAAACAGAGAGAGAGAGAGAGAGAGAGAGAGAGAGAGAGAGAGAGAGAGAGAGAGAGAGAGAGAGAGATTCAAAGGGTCATCAGGAGAGGGAACCTCACCAAACCTGTCAAGATCTCGGCCAGCTCATATTTTACAACCAGATCAAAAGAAAGAAATCAAGAAATGTAATAAAATTGTAATTCAAAATAAAAAAAACACATTTAAAAAAAAAACAAAAAAAAAAAATATATATATATATATATATATATATGCAATGTGACATTATTGTGACAGTTAATTGTATTTCTCCACAAATGATCATTTTCATTTCTATTACTTCAATTATAAAGTACAAAATATGTACTAAATTTATTTACAATAATAAAATAAAATGAATTACAATACAGAAAGTTAAATTTCATTAATATATATAATATTACGATTGATTTAATTTGAATATTTTTTTAACAAATTACAGTTATGAGAATGAGAATTTCATTGCTCCAATATAAGAAATTTGAATATATATATATATATATATATGGCTTCAATCATAAAGTACAAAAATGTGTACTGAATTTAATTCACGTTGATTTTAATTTAAATTACAATATTAAAATTAATTAAATTACAATATAATTCATATTTTTCATTTTACATTTACTTTTATTAACTGCAAAATAATTACAATAATGAGAATTGTTCTTGTGGAAGTAAAAAAATGTTTAGCTATTTTTTGCATTAAAGTAATGAGAGTGTTTTTTTCTCGTTTCAATATTTCTCATTCGTTACACCAATAATATTTTTTTTTGTGTCACAGTCATGAGAATTTAGTAAGGTGAAATGTGCTTAATTTCCTTTCAGGCTTCATTTTCTTGACGTAAAACCTAGTTGCCTAGTCCTTTCTTTTGGTTTTGTGGTGAAATACGAGCTGGTCGTTTTCTTCATGCGACTCACCCATGCAGAGATAAATGAAAGGAGAAAGAGAGTGCGCAAAGAAGAGATGAAGGCAGACAGCTGTGTTTTTGTGTTGCTATTTTGAGCGTCTGGCCGCTGCTCTACTCCCCTGGTCTGGCCCGGCCTATTTCTGTCCTGGGCTGGTCCTGCTGCTATTCTTGGCACCTAAGCGAGAGAAAGAGAGAGAGAGAGAGAGAGAGAGAGAGAGAGAGAGAGAGCGCAGTTAGGAAGAGTAACAGAGAGAGAAAGCGTGAGACAGACAGAGAGAGAGTTTCCTGTACAGAGGTTGAGAGGCAGGAACAGAGCTGACGTTCTCACCTGTGACGTCTCCTCACTGATCTACCTGATGAAACTCAGCAGGGACAGCTAGAAGAACACACCGAGGAGACCCGGAAACAGCAGAACCACTCTGCAAGAGAGAGACGGATCAAAGGAGAGGAAGTTGGGACGCTGAGACCGAGGTCTGAAGCTCAAGTTATGCTGCAGACCATTTATGAAGCTGACTCCAGCATCACTGCAGAGTGGAGGAGGAGAAGCCTGGACACACACGCCGCTGCCATCGGATCAGGTACAACACCTGAACACACACGTCCCAGAGCACGCTTACTTACACGAGCAGCATCATCTCAGATGCTTCTCTGAGAATTCCATCATTGGAATTTTAAATTGATGTTTCTCCTAGAATTCCATCATTAAGATTCCAAGAGACAAATGTGTTGTTGATGTTCAATATAGAGCTATTTTATCAAGTGAAACCCTCAGACGCATTTGCTCTCCATTAGATCTGTCTACAATGCAAATGATTTGCTTAGTAATTTTCCTTTGATGTTTTTCATAAAAAAAAAAAAAGTATTATTTAGTATTTTGCAAAATGACATAATATGTAAGCCTTTTTATCAAAACTTTGTGAGTTTATGCTTAAAACTAGAACAAATATCTGCCAGTGGGGTAAAAAAAAAAAAAAGTGAAAACTATAGTTTTCACGTTTGACACTATTGACAGATATTTGTTCTTGTTTTAAATGAGGTAGGGCTATATGTAATAATTGTCATGCTTTAATCGCGGTTTTTTTTACTGCCAATGTGTGAACAGCTTGTAATATAACTTAAAAACGAGACATCAGAGTGATTTGTGACTCGGGACGTTTTTCCCGGGAAAATCAAAAGGATGCGCCTCTCTTCAATTATATGAAACATGAAACGAATGCTTACAGTGTTCAGATCAGGATAATGAAAGAGCCATTGTGTACTGTACTGTCAAAGTGTCATGCAAAGAAAAGGGATTCATTCGAACTATAGTCTATGTCTAAAATATAGGCTATTTTATATCATAATCAAACTATCATCATAGCGGTGTAATTTTAAATACCTCATCTGTCGACATGATGCCTGTGACCTGCAGTACTTGAGCAAACATATCCACATCGCAGATGCTCTTTGCTGTTTTCTCACCGCTGTCATTTTTGTTGTGTGTTTATTTTGTCATTGAGAGGAAAGATCGCAGAATATATTTACATCGGCTAACGTTACTCATCTAAACACCGCTGTCAGCAGTGGACGGCGTCAGGCCTGTAATTGCTGCAAACTTGTATTTCCAACTTTTTTTATTATTATTCTAAGCGAAGTATACGCGTGTGTGACCCGAGTATATCAGGGCTTTTACCGCGATCAGTCTCTTGTGCGGAATGTGCGTGTTCACGAGCACGAGCGGTAAATTGCTGTCTGCAGTTCACTTATCGGCCACCGGTGTCGCTAAAAACAAGCGTTTCTGAATTCTACATATATCCGATTTAAGTATAAATTCGCTTCCCCATTTTATTTCTCAAGTAAATGTGTTTTAATTAAAGAAATGTTTTAGATAATTGTCAGTAATACTGGGTAAGACCATCCTTTTCTGCAGTGTACCAGAAACAACTGAGATATTAAGGAGATGATCAGGTTGGCCTATCACATGAGGCAAGCTCAGGTAAATTGTGTTGCTCAAATGTCGCTAAATGGTTAGTTGTCCTATAGTAAGAGTAAAGAGCTTTAAAATGAATGTGAAAAGCAGCTCAGGTCATATCCTCTTGGGAGAAGTCGATGAGAAGTGTTTGAGTTCATATCGAGATCTCTACAGTATTCTGTTTCTGTATCACTATTCGTAGATGATTCAAAGGCTCTTGACCAGGTCAAATATATATTGAGATGTCAGATAGTTTAATATATGTCACATAATAATCCATTGTTTCATTTAACAAAAGCAAATGACTTGCATCAAATGATTCGCGCCATGTTTCCTCGTGACTCTGTTGTATAAACACCAGAGACTCATCTTTTAGTCAGGCCCTTAAAAGGATTAGTTCACTTTTAAAAAAAAACTTTTGCTGATAATTTACTCACCCCCATGTCATCCCAGATGTCCATGTCTTTCTTTCTTCAGTCGAAAAGAAATTAAGGTTTTTGATGAAAACATTCCTGGATTTTTCTCCATAATGGACTTCACTGGGTATAATCGGTCTAAGGTCAAAATGAGAGTTTCAGTGCAGCTTACCAGACGATAAACGATACCAGACGATGAATAAGGGTCTTATCTAGCGAAACGATCGGTCATTTCAAAAATAAATAAAAAAGTTTAAGTTTTATAAGCACAAATGCTCGCCTTGCTCTGTTCTGTGATGCGCGTTGGTGACTCACGTAATACGCAATTACGTTGAAAAGGTCACGCTTCTGTCCTGACGAAAATTTTCTTTTAGCCTTTTTAATATTAAAACATCCTGGATACGCACACGAAATGGGCATTTAAGCGATAAACTGACACAAAGACATTTGAATATGTGTATATGGTCCTCCTTCCTCACATTCGTAAACACTGACTCGGTACTTCCGCCTACGCGTGACCTTTTCAACGTAATTGCGTATTACGTGAGTCATGAACGCGCATCAGAGAACAGAGCAAGGCGAGCATTTGTGCTTATAAAACTTAAACTTTTTTATTTGTTTTTGAAATGACAGATCGTTTCGCTAGATAAGACCCTTATTCATCGTCTGGTATCGTTTATCGTCTGGTAAGCTGCACTGAAATTCACATTTTGACCTTGGATCGTTTGGTACCCAGTGAAGTCCATTATATGGAGAAAAATCCTGGAATGTTTTCATCAAAAACCTTCATTTCTTTTCGACTGAAGAAAGAAAGACATGGACATCTTGGATGACATGGGGGGGGAGTAGCCTAAATGATCAGCAAAAGTTTTTTTTAAAAGTGAACTAATCCTTTACGCTAAATTCAGCAGTATGTTGCAGATCTATCAATAGTATCCTCATATTTTTTATGAAGATGGACTAAAAAAGTATTTTGCTTTGTTTTGGCAAGTTTCTTAATGAATACTGTGCATACTGCATTTTGCCTATGCGTTGCATAATTAAAAAAGTAGTTTGAATTGTGCAATGATACACATTTTAATCAGTTGCATGCTAAAGTGTTGTCACATTACCTCAATTATTTGCACATTGAGTGCCATCCAGCATTTTTATTCCAAGTATTTATGCAAAATCTTAATGTTTGGCTTGTTTTCCAGTACAAAATCTAACATTCCTAAATCAAGATTTACTTGAGAATCAAAATGGCTTAAGATATTAATATCTTATGTAATTTTCCTTCTCAAGTAAATATATCTTGATTCAATACTTTTTAGATATTTATACTGGAAACCTGATCAAAAATACAGATTTTTTTTGCAGTGAGAGCAGCACAGTATGCTTCCAAACAGAGCTATTAATCTACCAGTTTGGTAACTCTATGAGTTAGCAGCGTAAGAGTTCAACAGTGCAACTGCTGTTTTTAGCATGTGTGTCGACTGTGAGGAGAATGTTTCTCTTAGACACCTGAAGTCATTCTGCAGGGTATCAGAGCTCGTCCAAGTGTGTGTGTGCGTCACATTTAGCATATTTATACTATGCACTAAATGTATGTACTTGGCTGGTGATGAGAAAGTGCACACTAGATAAAATTGCAACCCCAATTGTCACACAATGTTTGCATACGTATAAAAGTGCAAACGTCTAACCAAATTCATTCCTTTTGAACTTGCATTGCAAAGCTGAATTTTCAGCATCATTACTCCAGTCTTCAGTGTCACATGATCCTTTCAGAAATCATTCTAATATGATGATTTGCTGCTCAAGAAACATTTGATAAATATTTAGTTGTGCTGCTTCATATTTTTTGTGCAAACTGCTACTTTTTCAAAGGATTTTTTAGTAAATAGAAAGTTCAAAAGAACAGCATTTATTTGAAATAGAAATCTTTTGGAACATTCTTTACTGTCAATTGCTGAATAATAGTGAATATCAATAGATTTTCCTAGCAGAATCTAATGTTGTCAAGTGAAATCAGTGTTTAGGAGGTGATGCGTGTTTACTTCATACTTGATTTGTCGTTTCTGAGAAACATCTTCTGACAGTGTTGTGCTCAGGTGTGTTTGTGAGCGGCGTCCCGCTTTAGGAATGGCGTGAGAGGGCAGTTATTTACCCCTCCGCACTCCCTTACTGCCCGCGGCTGCATGTTGAATGTTCTGGCCTCTTGACTTCAAGCTGGCTATTCTTAGCCACCATATTTTGAGCTTAAGGCATTAGGATGCTAAGATTAGGCCCGGTTATCGTTTCGTCTGAGTTAACTCCTCACGTAACAACATACCGGAAGGCTTTATTTATAATGCACGCTTTTTTTGATAACAGCAGGGGAAACAAACAATGAGATGTTTTTGAAGTGAAGGTTTTGAGAGTCAGAGAGTTGTTTCAAGGGTGTCTTTTATTGCGTTCAGAGCACATGCCACAGTATTTTTGGTGTCGATTGACACCTTTGGCCAGTGTTGTGGTTCTGTTTTGGTGGCCTGTGCTGTTTGTGGTTTGTGTATTCTGGGCCGGGGGCGCGGTGGAGTCTCTGTGGCAAGAGATGGTTTCACAACGAGGCGGTTTTTATTTCATCGCCTGAACGTGGACGCGATGCTGATATTCTGAGTCGAATGCAACTGTCGCCTATTGCACGGTTACCCCCATTACCCACCATCAAAGAATAACTGTGTGTGACCAGAGGGAGGTTTTATTGCACCGAGGAATAGAGTATTTAGAGTATAGAGCTACAGTGCGGTATAAAATGAATGTGGAGAGCAGCTCAGAATTAGATACAAATGTTTGAGTTCATATTAAGATCCCTGACATGTGATTGGAGACTTTGATATCTTGTCAAACCCCAGCACATCATTGAGATCTCTTATGGAAGTCCAATTTCAGCCACATAAAAAAAACACTTTTATTTCGATGGTCCACTTTAGTCATTCTAGCTACAAGAAACTTTGCAACTATATGTCAACAAACTCTAATTAGAGTATTCGTAGACTGTCTACTTAAAGGTTGTATCAGTGATTTCAGGCCCAAAAAATGATCACATTCATCTAATCTTTCCTAACGATACGCTAGCTGCCCGCCCCATTAGCATGCCATCCAAAAACCGCGTCTCTGTAGGCAGCCTAGGCTCTGAGATCTGCACACAAAAACAAATGGGTACAACCACCACTCAAAACCAAAACAAACAGTGTTTCAACCAATCACCGACAGGGGCGGGTGTTGCTCCGACTTCGTGTCCAGCCGTGAACGAGCTCAAAACCTCACAACACCCGCCCCTGTCGGTGATTGGTTGAAACACTGTTTGTTTTGGTTTTGAGTGGTGGTTGTACCCATTTGTTTTTGGGCTGCCTACAGAGACGCGGTTTTTGGACGGCATGCTTATGGGGCGGGCAGCTAGCGGATTGTTAGGAAAGATTAGATGAATGTGATCATTTATGTTTCGGCCTTTTTTGGGGCCTGAAATCACTGATACAACCTTTAATATCTGCTAACACGTTATTTTGATGCTCCTCCAACAGACATTCTACTGACTTTGCAATTACCTAACAGTTTACTATAGTCTAGTAGTACTATAATGACTGCTAGGTCACATGTGGTTGCAAAAGTAACTTACAGTTAGTAGAATATCTAGGGTGGAAAATCAAAATAAAATGTAACCATAAAAGAAATCATACTTTGGTAAATCATAATTATGACATAAAAAGTCACTTTTGACATACTATAATTATAAGATAAAAATTCAGAATTATGACTGTCACAAACTGCTCTGAGACAAGAAGTTTGAGGATCCAAATGCAGTTTTATTGAAAGGGTAATCCACAATCGTAGTCGGAAACAGGCAAAGGTCATAAACACCGGGCAATCAGTCCAAACAATAACAGAGGATACCAAGAAAACCACACAGAAGATCGAAAACCAGGACAATGCTTTTTGTTGGCACGAAACAAGACTTCGCAGGGAATGACAGAAAGAACCAGGCTTATATAGGGTGAGCAAACAAGAAGATGAGACACAGGTGAAAATAATGAGTCCAGGCAGGGAATTATGGGAGATGTAGTTTGTGAGGGAATGGCAATAGTCTGTTGTGGAGTGCCCCCTGGTGGCTTTAGACTAGAGTACTCCAGCTGGTGACCTTACAATGACATAAAAAGTAAACATTATGAAATAAATTTCAAATTTATGACACACTAAAATCATAATCATGACATGAGATATAGTCGAAATTGTGATACTAAGTAATAACTTTGAAATTAAGTCATATGACATCAAAATCATGAGAGACTAGTAATAATAATCATAAAAAGGTATATAATTATGGCATAAAAATGAAAAGAATATGAGATAAAAGTCATAATTGAGATAAAGTCAAAAGTATGACAGACTAAGTCAATTATCACAAAAAGTTATGGCATAAAAAATATGAGATAAGTCACAATTATGACATATGACATGATAAGTCATAACTATCACATAAAGTCATAATTGAAGAAAAAAAATGTATTATGACATAAAATGACATTATGACACACTAAATCAAAATTATGGCACAAAAAAAATCTAAATTATGACATAATTCGAAATTATGAGATACTAAGTCATAATGAGATAAACAGTTATAATTATGACATAAAAAATATAAATGAGATACTAAGTCATACTTATGACATACAAAACATTTCTTTTTTTTTTTCTTATCTCATATTTATGTCTTATTGTCTCTTAATAAGTTTTGTCATAAAGACTTGGGATGTCATCATGACATTTGAATCTTATAACCATGATTTACCAAAGCATATTTTCCCTCATGTGGCTGAAATGGACTTCCATACATCTGAAACTCAAGAGGAGACACACATGTCTTACTGGTCTTCTCCTCAGGAGGAACATCGAAAAAACTATTTGAGAAACTGTATATTGATATACTGAAACTGAAAGTCTATCTCACTGTTGTCTCATACGTATGTCTGTGTTTGTGTGCTTTATAAAGAAAACAGCATATGCAGTAATAGGTTTATTAGTGAGGAGATTGGAGCAGCAGATTAAGGTCATGTTTACGAGCGCATTTTTACAGCGCAGCTTTTTTAGGGCATGAGACCAGATCATTCTCTCTCTAAACACACACATATACTACACCAAACGCCTTTCCTTTTTTCACCTGTGTAAAAATACATTAAGTGCAACTCAAACATGACAGTCACACGGTGTCTCGCTTTAGATTGAGCTCAAATAAGATTTCGGCCTCGAACGGGGAGGTTGTTGAAATACCTCTGTGTTTACGCTCAAGGCATTTGAAACGGGCCCCATAAAAAGACCCTCCCTGTAGATTATGCCCGTAATTGCCCTTGGGTTTATTTAAAGACCCTAAAGAAGGGTTTTAATTTGTCATTTTCATGCAGCTAACACTGCAATCCTTCACATATGAGCTAGTCTCAGAAATAAGTTTGCAATCTGTAAAACTGAGGCATTTAAACTGTACTTGTCCGCAAACCATTTGGCTGAAATGAATCAAACTCGAGCAAAGTATTACTGGAAAGTTATCTAATCTCAAGTGTGGCTTTATTGCATTACATCTAGTTTGAAACTCTCTGCTGAGTGTCTCTCTCTCTCTCAGATTCAGAGGGGTTGTCCGCTTCGGGCACTTCTGAGGTCAGCATGTTGGACTGGGACCGTGATTCGGATGACTGGGAGAAGCAGTTACAGCGCGAGCTGCTTCTGATCCAGAGACAGCAGCAGATCCAGAAGCAGCTGCTCATCTCTGAGTTCCAGAAACAGCACCAGAACCTGCTGAGACAACACCAGGCCCAGCTCGAGGAGCACATCAAGGTACAACCATCTAACAGGGCACCTTCCCACAACTTTGGCAAGGTATGCTTTCTCTCAGGTATTAGGGCTGTCACTTTACGTGCGAAAATCAATTGCACAATCGATCGGACCAACCAACACAAGTTTCGAAAACGAAAATAGGGAATCGATTTTAATGTCCTTTTTTTGTTTTTTGTTTTAGACAGATCAATACAGGACACAGAACATGTAGGATGTTGGAAAATAACAATGTCTTTTTTGTTAACAAAATGCTTTTTAATATTCGCTATTACTTCAATGCAATTGAACAAGCGAGCCGTTATTTGTTGCTTAGTGACTTGTGTTCAAGCAAGCCAGACCAGAAATGCGCAGATTCTACGCGATACGCTGTATTTAATATATCAAGAAGACTCACGAGTATTTGCGCTAAATCTGCGCAGCTTTGGCTACACGAACTTCCCCAGCAAAGTGAGTAAACATAGAAACACGCCAAATTGGCTCGTGATTTGACCGCGTTAGTCGTTAACAGTTATTATTAATATATTATTCAAGGAACGGGTTTTTTTTCCTGAAAAGTTTTAGTTGAATATTCATCTAACATTTAAAAAATTTTACTACTTGCTTTTCTACGTTCATTGAACATGGTTTGTTCCCAATGACGGACACCCATGATGCTTTATTTTGTTGACATGTGTGTAATGTTGCTGAATGAGCATGAAAAAGCTCTGCAAAATTACAAAGCACGAAGCGGTTCTCTATATCAGTGTCAGTGTTTCTGAACTCCTGAAACGCCTCCATTGTGGTCTTGAGTTCACTTCCGGGAACAAATGCATCACAATATTCCTCTTTTAAATAATTCATACACAGAATAAAGGGGCGGGGCCTGGTTGAGTTAGTAGTGTGTTGAAGAATATGGTAAGGGGCGTTGACCAATGGTTCAGCCGACCAATCAGAGCACATTGTGCTTTTCAGGAGGAGGGGCTTCATAGAGACAGGAAGTAAACAGAGCGTTACTGACAGACTGGGAGGAGAGGAGCTGCAACAATGGAAAATATGGGGAAAATAATGTGTTTTTTGATCATTCAAGCATGTAAACCTATTCTAGTAGAGCCCAAAAACAAATCAAGATTATGAAAAAGGATATATGGCCTCTTTAACAAAAATGTTTTTTAAAACATTTGAAAAACAAAAGAGAAAATTCAAAAATAACGTTTTCTTAACTTAATTGGAACGGGGTTTTTTTTTACATAATTTGGATACACTTTTTTTTAAGGTGAAGTATATACATTGTGCTGAGTAATATTAATTAACTACATGTACTTACTATAGAGTTACGGTTAGGGTTTGTTTTAGGGTTAATTACATGTAATTATGCATAATTTACTGTTATTACGATGTAGTAACGTGTAACTACACCACCTTAAAATAAAGTGTTACACATCATTTTGTTAGCTGGGAATCAGCCTTTATTTACTGTGACCCCAGATGGAAAAACCACACACTGCAAATAAACATGCAAACTTTACAGTTATCGTACTGTTTAGAAAGGATCATCATAAATTGTTAAACTCATGTGATAGAAAAATCCCCAACCGTGACTGCATTTCCAAAATAGATTTTCCTACTTGGTATTTTTATGTCTTGTTTTCCAGTATAAATATCTAAACAAACATTTATTGAATTACTTAACATTCTGAAACTGTATCAAAATGAAGTGAGTATATGTTTAAAATAAGAACATATCTGTCAGTGGGGTCATAAAAATAAAACATTTAGTTAAGTTTATTTTTCTGACCCCATTGGCAGATGTTCTTGTCTTCAGCAAAAACTCACAAAAAAAATAAATATATATATATATTAGGAAACAATACTTCTCGTTTTACATATTTTTGTATCTCAAGTTATTGATTGTAAATGATAAATTTAGAGTAAGAATGTTTAGATATTTGTACTCGGAAAACAAGACAAATTTTACTGAGGAAAAAAAAAACAGTTTGGCAGTGTGTGCAAGTTTATCTCTGCTAAAAAAAGTAAACCCGGTTACTTGTTATCTGTGTGAGGATACCAGGAAGTTACATGCAATGACGACAATGTGACGTATCCATCTAAAACTCTGTTTTCATTAGAGCAAACTCCACCCACAGACACTGTGACGTTAGTCCATTCATTAGTCAAATCAAGACGCTGTTTGTGTCAGGTATTTGTAGATCGGATGAAGCGGATCTTCTGAAGCAGGTCAGTGTGGTTTAAGGTCACTTGTCTGACCTGCAGGAAATGAATCGATTTAGTCAGAGCTGCTCAGCTGATCTCATTACCTCAGTGTGTGTGTGTGTGTGTGTGCTTGTTTATGTGATTTATGAGGACACAAATTTGTATAATGACATGTGTATTACACTGGTATTACAACTTAAACGTGGTTTATGAGGACATTTCATGAGTCCTCATAATTCAAATATCTTAAAAAACATAAAAAACAATGTTTTATTAAAAATGTATGTTTCCTGTGAAGGGTAGGTTTAGGGATAGGGGCAGTGTGTGTGTGTGTGTGTGTGTGTGTGTGTGTGTGTGTGTGGTGGGTAGGTTTAGGGATAGGGGCAGTGTAAGGGGATAGAATATACAGTTTGTACTGTATAAAAACCATTACGGCGTGTGTGTGTGTGTGTGTGTGTGTGTGTGTGTGTGTGAAGCATTGAATGAGTGCGTACATGCAGAATAGGTCAAATTGGGCCACAAATGTAAGTCACAGAAAATTAGAAGTAATGGTTCATTTTCAGTGACTTTTAATCTTTATCTTTGAACTTTTTGCATGTTTAGTGTGAAAAGTATGTTTTCTGATAAGATTTAGATTAGATCCAACTTGAGTCAATGTGCAGAGTACAGTACAAAGCCAATGAAATATAGAAGCATCTAGCCAGAAGTGCAAATAGCAATAAGAGCCACAACATTATGACCAGTGAAGCGAATATTGTTGATCATATATTAAAGTCCCCCTAGTCAATCATTTGATCCCTTAAAACTCCCCTTTGATCACCAATATGACATATGTAAACGTGTTTTAGTACATGGTTCTATGAATATGCAGATGAGCCCCGCCTCCACTCACTCACTCAGAGATCCACTGGTTGACGATCACACGTTGATCTGATTGGTTACAAGGTCGTTTGTGACGTCAGAAACACCAGCGATTTCACACCGTGTTTTTGAGACTGTCTTTGGTTCACTGCCGTTTTAAGCAGAAAATACTCAGCAATGCTGTCGACTTATGAACTTACACATGGTTTGTCTTTAAGCAAAAAATTTAAAACACCACATAGACACGTAAACTACATTAAAAGCTTGATTTTCACCACAGGGGGACTTTAAGGTCTGAGTAGATTAGATGGTAAGCAAATAATACATTTTCATAATCAACGTGTTGATGCAGGAGAAATGTTCAGGAATAAAGATATGAGACTCCTGATGAAGGCTTATTGGCCTTATTTGTTTGTCACCTGTTTTTAAAATCTAAGCCATGTGTCACGATGTGGGTTTGTGTCCTGTCATATGGTTCCCTGTCTTGTCTATTAGTTATCCCAGGTGTTTCTGATTTCCCACGCCCATGTTATCGTGTCTAGCTCGTTTGTCCCTGATTATTTAAACTCTGTGTTTCAGCCTTGTCTTTGCGAGTTCTTGTTTAATGGTTAACGTTGATGTTGGTTGTTCCTGCATCCTGTTCCTGAGTCCCGAGTCCTGTATCCAGTCTAGTCTGTATAGTTTGTAGTCTGATAAATAAAGCGTGTGCTCATCTGAGCCTCATCTCTGCTTCAACCGCACTTCGTTACACCATGAAATAATAAAGGCTTTTTATATTTTTCTAAAAACTAATACTCGAGTGCCTTGGAATTTTTTTTTCTTATGAAAGATATGAGACACTTTGATGTGGGCCAGATTATGGCTACGACTGGGTCAGAGAATCTCTGAAATGACAAGCCTTGTGTGTTTCTCCCAGTCAGCACTGCTGAGAATTTACTACAGTGTCCAAGGAGGGACAAACCACAAACCAGCGACAGTGTGTTGGGCATGTGGCCATAATGTTTGGTCTCATCAGTGTATATGCATGTTGTGATGTGATGGAGATAGAAATGGGAGATGATTGTCACAATGCAAAGTATTTTGGGGGTTCGTATTCATATTTGTTATTTAATACTACATTAATACATTAAGTGTGCAGTAAATGTCTAAATACTTCTTGGGGACACTGTATGATGTATCCACAGCAAAAAAAAAAACTTTTCTTACTTAGTATTTTTGACTTGTTTCCATGCAGTCCAAATTTTACAAAATTCTTATATCAAGAAGCATTTACTAGATTAGTACAATGACATAAGAAATGATATCTTAATTCAAATGGAAACAAGTGTTTTTGTGGTATTTTTCTTACCCCATTGGCAGATAATTTTGCGTGCTTTATGCTAAAGTTAAAAACTCACTTAATTTAGATTTTTTTTCCCCAAAGAAAACAAGATATAATTTCTCATGTCATTTTACTTCTCTATAGTAAATGCTTCTTGCTTTAAGAATGATTAGATATTTGGACCGGAAACAAAGATTTCAAAAAAAAAAAAAAATCACAAGTATAACTATCATAATTATGAAAAAAATGTTTTGCAGTGTATCACCAATACATCAATCTGAAGTGAGTTTGATCTCTGATATCAGCATCAGCCATGTCCTTTAACTGTGTGTGTGTGTGTGTGTGTGTTATGACTTTCCTCCGCAGCTCCAGCAGGCTCTGCTGACTCTCCGGCAGCAGCAGGAGGTGTTCGCGGAGGAGCGGCGGCTGCTGTGTGAGGACGACCGAGAGGACGACAGAGAGGACGACAAGGAGCTCCACCGGAGAGACACACACAAACACCAGCACGGGCGGAAGGAGCGATCTAAAGAGAGTGAGCAAA
Organism: Semotilus atromaculatus; assembly: GCA_031834385.1. Taxonomy (NCBI): domain Eukaryota; kingdom Metazoa; phylum Chordata; class Actinopteri; order Cypriniformes; family Leuciscidae; genus Semotilus; species Semotilus atromaculatus. Next base: position 4,108,107 of record JAULUF010000022.1, read on the forward strand.
CAACAGCAAAACAAACAGTGGCTCTCAGTCTTTACCAGTTTCAGTTTAGAATTCCACAAATTGGCCCTATAGTTTTTTCTTTAGGCTATACACTTGGAAATTAATAATATATGGCCAGAAACTATTCAGCTATGACTTAATCCTGAAAATGGTTTGATTCACCACTAGGTGGCGCTGTTTCTGCACACGTTGCACATGTAACTTGAGCAGAGAGTGAGAAAATCAAATAATAAAAATGCACTGAATTCATTATAGAAAAATATTATGGCTTATATTAAGACACTTTAACAAAACTTTTAACAATATCAAATTTTATTCGTCAAGTATACTTAGATTAGAGAGAGCACGCAAAAAAAAAATCTTTTAAATTACTGAATTGCAAGGAAAACTATTAGACTTAATTGTAAAATATATTAAATAAAATTGTAATGAATTAATTTCGATAATATAACTATATCGTATATTAATCTTATTTATTATATTAATAATATAATAATTATTTAAATATTATATTTAAATTATAAATACAATTAACAGATATATTTAAATATTAAAATGTAAAATTATAGAAAATTACTCTTTGCTTGAGATAATGACTAGTATAGAGCAAATTAAAAAAAGGGCTTGATTACAAGAATATATATTTCGTTTTAAAAATTACATAAAACAAATATGAACAATTAAAATGAAAATACATTTATTTGAATATATATTAAATACATATATAAAAGAAAATTAAATATACATTTATTTAATTATTTAAAAATAAATTTTAGGTAGCTACATATATTACATGCATATATACATCAGTTCCATATCAATTATATATATCCATTACATATTAAGAGTCCCATATAGGCTGACTTTATTAAGTTTCTAACATGTTTCCCGCAGGTGCGATGGCAAGTACGGAAGTTCGTCAGAAACTGCACGACTTTCTGATGAGTAAATCGGCTAAAGACCCGTCCGTGTCCGGCGCTGGTTACCCTCTCAGCCGCTCAAAACTGTGGTACAGGTACATCATCACCCTCCTTATTCTACCGTTTAGACTTCTTTTCCATGTGAGTGTTTAACCAAATAGAATAGAATGTGAGTGGAATCAAAAGTATCAAAAGTGTAACGCGCTCTCATGATGTCACCACAGCTCCGCCCACCCGGGTCCTGCAGAACAGAGCTCCCCTCCTCTAGGAGAGACTCCGCCCACCTTCAAATACCCTCTGACCTCTGGCCTGGACTACAGAGAGGACTTCCCTCTCAGGAAGACTGGTAGGTCAGAGTTCAGAGGTCACGCTGAAGAATCCTGTCCTATGATCCTTACCAAATCAGTATAATCTGAGACACGTTTGGAGGCCTTCAGGTTTGGGTCTCTGATGGGAAGTGTGTGTGGTTTTGTCACAGCTAATGCTTCTTAAATTTGATTTTATTCTGAAGTCTTAAATACTGTAAGTCGATGTGTTTTGCATATTATTGCTAATGGCTCAGTTTATTATTGTGAGCTGCCTTGCTGTTTACTACATAGGCAGCATGTAGAATGTTTGCCATTAGCGTCCTGCTTAATTAACAATGCAATCTTATATATATATATATATATATAATGGACCTAAACATATTTATTTGTCTTGTTTTCCAGTACAAATATCTAAACATTCTTATATCAAGATACTTGAGAAGCAAAATTACTTAAGTCTTATTTTCCGAGGAATATATAAAAATTAAGTGAGTTTATGCTTAATAAAAACATGAAAAAAAATATCTGCCAGTGGGGTAAGAAAACACGATAATTTTTTTTACCCCATTGACAGATATATTTTTCTTATTTTAAGCTCTTAATTTTAAAGTAAATGTTTTTTTGATGTAAGATTTATTTTAGCAGAGATTTAGCAAGATTTATTTTAATATTTGTAATGGAAACCAAGACAAAAATACCATGTAAGAAAATACTTTTTTTGCAGGACAAACTTTCTCAACGTCATGAACAAACGTCCAGTAACGTAAACAGAGCGTTCATTCAAAGTGATCTGGTCTTTAATAATGTTCTCAAAATGTTAGCAGCACAAAAACATTTGCGCATCATTAGCATACTTTAGCTGGTGTCTAGGTAGGGTGCTGGTTATGTTTTGTAACAGAGCTCAGTGACTCCAGCCATGATGTGTGTTCTCCGAGCTCCTGCAGAAGTGTCACGGGGGCTCGGCGGAGGTGACACTGCCTAAATGTTTGCAGATGAATCTGGCCGATATTTAATCACTGGGGTCAAGGGTCAACTTAGCATGTCACTGAGCCCGGTGGCCTGTGGGCAGAGCTAAATGGGGCCGGTGAGTGACCCTGTTTAGCTTTAGGGTCGGCGCGGTGAGAATGAGCACGCTTGTGCCCACTGTGTGCCCCGGGGCAGCCGGCGTGGAGGTTTGCAAACAATTACCCAGCGGAGGGGTTGTAGAGACGGGACCCGGGCCAGGCAAGGGGTGCGTTTCCCGAAAGCATCGTTAGCCGACTATGTTACGTCGTTATCAGCATAGTTCAACGAGTCTGTAGCCAAGTTTCCATCCACTTGTCAATCGACTAATCTGAAGTTCGGTAAAAAATCCTCATGGCGAATAAAGCTGGTGAAAGTGTGTTTCCATCAAACGGCTTTAAAGCGAATAAAAACCTGTGCGTAATGACGTCACATGCTGTTTTGCGATCAAATTGGTATATCGAGTTGATTTGAGACATGTTAAGGTGTTTCCATTCATTTTCTCACCGAATTGCACATCATTCAAGCAAACATTTGGGAACTAAGTTTTGCGAGGCAAAATGGATCGCGCCATAATAACGTTTATCGCATAAGCCGTATATCGATCAAGATATAATCCGATGAGACCGACCGTATTTCATTTGAGTCGACATTCATGAAATTCAATCGAATTTTACTGTTTCCATAAGGTATTTTTCATTCGATATCACTTAATGCGGATAAAAATGTGTGGACGGAAACATAGCCTGTGTTTCACGAGTTCACACTTACGAATGATCAGAGAGTAAATGGTTATGCGTCCGGGGCGAGGGCTCCGAGTTCGGAAATTGGGCCCAAACCCAGAGTACTCCCCCCGTATCTCTGGTTAGGAGGATAACCAGCAAGTGTGAGGAGACGGGGTGGTGGAGGGATGCTGGAAACTGTCGAGGAACATGGGTGAGTCGACTGCGTGTATCTGTAGGCTTTACTCGTGCTGATTGAGTGGACCTGATGATTACTGACAGCTGGTTGGAATGACTTGATTGTTTGATCATTAGAATGTTTTCCTCCCAAACCTTGTTAATAAAACATAATTTCCCGAAACCATCGTACCAACAAACAGTTGTGTGGTTGAACGACAGATCTCGATCTGTGGTTAGAAGCAGAGTTTCTAGTTTGCATGACATGTGGACTCAATAAATCCTTATCTTGAGCAAAATAAGCAAGCTGACATTCAGTGCAATCTTTATCTTTTATTCAGGATACACACAAATGTCATTTACGTCTTTTAGTTTGTCAAGAGATTTAAAGGGTCGTTTTTGAAGAGTGCGCATGTGCGAACGTGGTCCCGTGCGTAAGAACGAGCCTATGATTGAATCTGGAAAAAAATCGAAATTAGAAATTGTCCTCTTGTCTGTAATTTATTTCAAAACATCTAGCCTTAATTCAATCTCAAACAATTTCATTAAAACAAGTTATTACTCCACCACGTGTGATGTCATAAACCAACGTGGTTGAACCACCACTTTGCGACAGTATGGTTTCGGTAAACAGTCAGTCATGCCTAGATCGTTGATTTCTTGAACGCTGCAGTGTATGGTAGTGAAGCAGCCGGTTACGTGGTTGTACGGGAAACACTCTTCCCAGAGGGGTTCCCCGGGACGGCTCTCGGGTCAGAGCGCAGAGGTTAACTCGTCCTGAGGGCGTCGGTGGGTCGCACGAGTGCGAATCACCTCAGATGAGTGTTCAGGATGGTCGTTGTGCGCATTTGACCTTTCACCCTGTGCTTAGTCTTTGGGGTTGTTTTGTATGTTTTATTGTCAGGATAGGTTAAAAAGTCTGATTGCTTAATGTTTTATAAGTTTGGGGTTAGCATAAACATTGCGATTTTTTTTTTTTTTCATGTTTATGCTCACCAAAGCTGCATTTATTTGATCAAAAATCCATTAAAAACAGCAATATTGTGAAATATTATTACAATTCAAAATGGCAATTTATTACATTTATTTATTTTATAAATGTAATTTATTCCTATGAGAAAAGCTGAATTTTCAGCATCAATACTGCAGTCTTCAGAGTCACATGATCCTTCAGAAATCTTTCAAAAATGCTGATTTGCTGCTGAAGAAACATTTCTGATTATTATCAGTGTTGTGCAGCTTCATATTTTTGTGGAAACCATGATGCATTTTTCAGGATTCTTTGATAAATAGAAAGTTCACATGAACAGCATTTACTTTATAAATGTCTCTACTGTCACTTTTGATCAATTTCAAAAGAAAACAAAAGTCTTTTAAACGGTAAAAAGTAAAAGTGATGCTTGTCTTTGCAAACACCACAAAAAAAAAAAAGTACTTTTCCGGGAACTCGCATTTGAGTCAACATGATCTTCACCCTCGGATATTTTCTGCATATTTCGGGGTCTCGTAGCGAGGCTGATTTCGAGATGAGTTTGCAGAGGAAGGTGATACGCCTGACTCGATGATAAGACTGAAACCCTTTTCAAAGGAAATGTAAATATAGACCTGGTTTTCATCCAGGCACTGTTTTCACGGAATTTCCAGCATGGCCTAAAAACTGGGAAAGGGGGTCCTGAGGCTCAACGGGCCGGAATACCGCAAACCTCCTGGGAGATTTTTCCTGAGCGCAGGGGTTTGCGAAGACATCGAAGATCACGAAACCGTGGGCCGTCTTTTCATCCCCTCTCAATAACTCAGGTAACAGCTTTTAAAAAGAGGCCCGTCTGGTACATTAGGGGGGGATACAAAAACAACGACGCAAAAGCTGGAAAAAAACGGAAAGAAAAACAGCCTGCTTTTTTGTCAATGGAATAATTTGTCTACGCTGACAAGACAGTCTGCAGGGCCACTTCCTGTGGCTCCGGTTTCAGGCCGTAGATCAGAACGAACAGAGATAGAGCAGGAGCGGCTAATTAAAACACAAAACACCTCTCTGTGCCTCAACAGAATGATTTTTATGACCCACAACAAGAAGCTTCGCGCATCAAACATTCAAGATGTTTAAGCATGGCTAGTTAAAGATGAAAAACTGTTTTTATGTATGAATTGAAGTATCAAACATCCTGTATGTGGACTCTCCTTGACGCTCTGAGGCCTCGTTCCCGGTAGATTCCCGCTCAGATTCGGCCAGGCGGGGTGATCATGAAGGTAGCGTTTGTTCTTTGCCCTGGTCAGGACCTTCACGGCTGAATGATTGACAGGTGTGAAGGGGGGGGCGGGATGCTGAGTGGTCATGATGTGCAGGCGACAGATCTGTTTGTGTAAGGAAAGAGAACAGCGGGAGAGACACTGGAATACTGCTAGTGCAACTATGACTTACAACTAGTGATTTGGACAAACTCTTAATGCCAAGTATTCATGTTTAGCGTTTACTACTTTACTAAGTGATCAGACGCACCATTTTCAGCAAAAAAATAAATATGTTCAGATATACATTTAAAATATATTTCAAAAATGCTCAAAAACATATATATGTTAATTTTTTTATTAATTAACTTATATTTTCTAATGTGTTGATATATTTTTTCAATGTAAATATATTTATATTGTCCAAAATGTATTTTAAACAAATAGATGTAGTGCATTTACAGATTTTTTTTTAATCCTTAAAATACATAATCTAATACATTTAGCCATTTGATGGTTTATATAAATTATTTTAAATTTCAATAAATATATATATTTTAAATATATATCTTATACAGTATATTCTACATTTATTTTGGTAAGTCAAACTATTTTTTGCCATATAGAAAGGAGGGAACTGAGCCTAGAGACAGAGCTGGTAAACCTAGCAACAACCCAGAATATCCATGCAACCACATAGCAAAACCCTGGAAATCATCTAGAACATCATAGTAACCTCATAGCAACATGCTATAAACCACTCAGAACACCTTAGCAACTGCATAGCAACCACACAGAACATTCTAGCAACTACCCAGGAATGTGCTAAAAACTACTGAAAAACACTTTAGCAAATCACATAGCAACACCCTGGCAACCATAATAGTAACCCCATAGCAATTGTAAGCCACTCAGAATACCTAGCAACCGCATAGCAACCATACAGAACATTCTAACAACGATCCAGGAATGAAACTACTGAAGAACCATTTAGCAACCACATAGCAACACCCTGGAAATAATCTAAAGCGTCATAGTAAACTCATAGAAACATGCTGTAAACCACTCAGAAAACCTAGCAACTTAATAGAAATCACACAGAACATTCAAGCTACCACCCAGGAATGTGCTTACAATGCTGAAGAACACTTTAGCAAACCACATAGCAACACCCTGGCAACCATCTAGAACACCATAGTAACATCATAGCAACATGCTGTAAACCACTCAGAAAACCTAGCAACTTCATAGAAACCACACAGAACATTCAAGCTACCACACAGGAATGTGCTTAAACTGCTAAAGAACACTTTAGCAAACCACATAGAAACACCCTGGCAACCATCTAGAACACCATAGTAACCTCATAGTAACTGTAAGCCACTCAAAATACCTAGCTGCATAACGACCACACAGAACATTCTGAAAATCCAGAAATTAAACTACTGAAGAACACTTTATCAAGCCACTTAGCAACACCCTGGCAACCATCTAGAACACCATAACAGCCACATAGTTTTGCATGGGCAAGAACCACTTACATTTTATTCAAACATATTAAAATCTTTTTATTTTTTTACATTTACTACTATAAACTTGGTATCACCCACCAGTGGCTTTAAATTAAATACACTGTTTTATTTCAGATCCTTACGATTTCACAGTCTGAGCAATAACTGTAGTGACTAGGGTATTTTGGTGGGAACTGTAGTTCACATGGATCGAGTGCTCTGTTGTGAGGTGTAGCGGTTAACAGGGGGTGCTGTGTTTGTTAGCACTGGTAATGTAGGTGGTGTGTATGTTCTCATTCCTCCTGCCATATGGAACTGGTCAGCAGCAAGAAACAAGACTCACAGGTGCACGTGAGTTTGGTGGACGGACCCCTCCAGCCGTCACCCGCTCATGCCATGTAACCCCGTCCCCAGGTGTTTGTTTAAGGAAGCTTGAGTCGGGCTACACTGAAAATGCCCTTTAATGACGCGGCCCAACGTAAACATGCCGACCGCTCTGCGTATTTTCCCACCGAATTAAAAATGTGTAAATCCTTCCCGCTAATTGCTGGGCAAATATTTTTGCGGTATTTTTCTAATAGCTCTTATTCATCATGTGTCAGAGAGGGTAAATTACAGTATTTCGCCATTGCCGTAATCTCTGATCTCGGCCCAGTGCTCCTTAAACCCAAAGCATCCGTTTCATTATGATCAGCCTTTTTTTTTTTTTCAGCCGTCTTCCATTTTATTAATCAATGTGGGACTCTTAAATTGCTTGTAACATTTTTTGGGATAACAGCCAAATATGACCTGTTGGGTTTTTCCCGAACGACAGTCGCAGGACTGTGGGCTTACAGTGGTGGTAAAAACTTTGGAAACTCAAAACATAGTTCCTACTGGAAATCAGTTGTATCCTTAAACTATATGCATGATTGTAAAGTCAAACACATTCAAAAGGCCTCACGTTTAAGTTGTCTGTGTGTATGTTCACTATTTATCCCCAAAAGTATAGGCAAGTCTGACAAAACTCACAATTAATTATTCATAATTTATAACATTTATAACAGTTTATCTTTTAGGGGTAGGATGTAGTCATTTTATTTGAATTATAAATACAATTATATTTAATTTCTATTTAATTTAATTATTACATTGTAAATTTGTATTACAACTACAGTTATATTTATTTTATTTTTGTTATAAATATAATTATATTTTTATTTATATGTTATTATTCTTTTTATGTTTTTAATTGATTATAAATACAATTATATTATATTTCATTTAAATTGTATTTTTTTTTACATATACAATTATATTTATATTATATATATTGCATTTTCATTATACATGTTTAATTTCAATCTTACTTTTAATATTTTTATTATAAATATATTTAATTTAAATGTTGTCATTTTGTCATAATTGTAAATACAATTAAATTATTTTATTATTTTGTTATGTATTATTTTATTTTTATTATAAATACAATTATATTTATATCAGTTTCATTATATTGTTATAGATTTATTTATTTATTTTTGTTATTTATTATATTTATTATTAAGTGTTTGCAATAGTGTGTTTGTGTACACAAGTGCATGTCTCTGATGTAAACTCTGTGTGTGTGTGTGTGTGTGTGTGTGTGTGTGTGTCAAATTCCTCCTCTCCTTTCATCTCTGTCCTGAGCCCACAGTGTGTTGTAATCATGTCGGTCTCCTGATGTGTGTATCTTTGATGCCCACTCAGCGGTCAGACGGTGGTAGGTGGCGTCTATAGGGCTAGCCTGTGGTCCTCCATAGGTCACAGTGCTACAAAAAAATAGGATTTCCCCTTTTTTTCCAAGCCAAATCTCCCTCTGTCTGTGCCGATATCTCTGTGTTAGTTTAAACATGGCTACCGTAGAGGTTTGTGGTCGGCAGGCTGGCAGGTACTTGGACTCCTACAGCCAGCGGAGAGCTGTTGGACAGATTTAATGTCCTCCAGATGAACGATGGAATTGATCTTCCAGTTCTTACCTCATTACAGCTGGGAGACATCCCAGAATTCCTCAGTGTGGCTGGACCGCGGCCACACATTCACTCAGCTGGTTCTGTGAGCTGCCTCGTCAGACCACTTGTATATGTATATATGTGAAAATGAAGTGACATTGAATTGAAAGCTATTTTAAAGGTTCCTAATTTTGTTTTGGAATCTCGAATAGATTTAAATGCATCCAAGGTCAAAAACACTCTTTGCAGCATCAGCTCTTTTCTCACAGTGTCTGAAACGGTTCGATGAAGGATTCAGTCTCTCTAAGCCCCGCCTTTCAGAGAGCCTGCCCTGCTCTGATTGGTCTGAAGGCCCAGTCTGTTGTGATTGGTCGACTGCTTAAAGCTTGTAGCCTTTTACATGCACAAACAGCTCAATTACGCTGCATGAAAAGTAATATTTGACATGTATTTATTAAAAAATGTTCAAATAGATTTTAGAACTAGAACTCTTGTTAATGGCAGATAACCTCAAAATAGCCAAATATCGGATAATTAATCGGCCAAATAACTAATGTGATCTGATTTCTCTTTCCTCTCAGCATCTGAGCCCAATCTGAAGGTCCGGTCCAGACTCAAGCAGAAGGTTTCAGAGAGAAGAAGTGGACCTATGCGCCGCAGAGATGGCAGCGTTCTCGTCACGCCGATGAAAAAACGAACTTTAGAACTAACAGGTGTGCGAACAACAGTTGCTTGAGCTGAACAACCTTCGTTCTGCAACCTGAAACAGATAAACAGCCCTCCTGTCAGAAAACACAGATCAGTCGCAAACTATCTGAAGAGAGATTGTGATGTTTGATATACAGACCAATGAGCTTCAGCTGTGGGCGGAGCTCACTGTCAATACTTCCTGTTTTCCTCTTGTCTAGATTCTTCAGCCAATGAGAGCCCTGCAGGTTCTGGACCGAGCTCACCCATTGGCTTGTGCAGCAATGAGAACGGAGCATCACACCGGTCCAGCACCAGCCAAATTGAGGTACCAAAAAATATAAAATTAACATTCGAGTACTGCACAAAAATGTTACTTTTAATGGCTTTATTATGACTAACCTCTTCACATGGGAACGGACTAACAATACTTGTGGGATGCAATTATTAATGAAAATGTCTGAATATCATTGCATTGGAAAACAAAGTATCAAAGCAAGTGGCAAATCTGCAATCAGATATTCATATATTGATACAGATATCAAAGCTTTTCTCAGAACTCACTGACATTTCTGCAGTGCAGTGTTTTTTTGTGAAATGTGGATTTGTGACGTTTTTCTTTTCTCTCAAAATAATTGCCATTTGCTTTGTTATATTTAATCCAATGTCATTCTTCCATTTAAGTACCAGTCCTCTCTTTAAACCCTCCAGCACAGAGGCAGCTGTGGAACGGTTTTTCATGCACTCGCGTGCAGTTTTGAGCCATGATTGCATTTTTGGGAACTGAACAATAGACCCCAAAAACTGAAACTAAATCAAATCCTCCATTTTAGTCCCGTGCCTCATTACTCTTATCAGAGCTGAGTGTACACAGACCCCGTCCCGGGACGCTCGTACCATCAGCCTGACAAACAAACACATGGAAACACTGCATTTAAAACCACATTTGATGTTGCAGAGTTCTAAGAAGTTTGAAGGCGTGATCGTGTGTGTGTGTGTGTGTGTGTGTGTGCGTGTGCGTGAGTGTGTGTGCGTGCGTGTGTGCGTGCGTGAGTGTGTGTATATGTAAGTGTGTGTGTGTGTGTGCGTGAGTGTGTGTATATGTAAGTGTGTGTGTGTGTGTGTGTGCGTGAGTGTGTGTATATGTAAGTGTGTGTGTGTGTGCGTGAGTGTGTGTGTGTGTGTGTGTGTGCGTGTGTGTGCGTGAGTGTGCGTGAGTGTGTGTATATGTAAGTGTGTGTGTGTGTGTGTGTGTGGCAGTGCTGTGCTGATCTAACTGTGACAGCTCTTTTCCGCTGTGGTTTCTGGCTGCGCTGGCGTTTGGGGAAGGGGGTGAGGGGCTCCGTGATGGTGAGGTTTATTTCTCCTGTGAAGTTCTTCCCAAGCATTTCCTCATGGGCAGCGGGCCAGCGCACTCTCCTCCTGTACACACTCTCCTCCTGTACACACACTCCTCCTGTAGGCACACACTCTCCTCCTGTACACACACTCCTCCTGTACACACACTCCTCCTGTAGGCACACACTCTCCTCCTGTACACACACTCCTCCTGTAGGCACACACTCTCCTCCTGTACACACTCTCCTCCTGTACACACTCTCCTCCTGTACACACACTCCTCCTGTAGGCACACACTCTCCTCCTGTACACACACTCCTCCTGTAGGCACACACTCTCCTCCTGTACACACTCTCCTCCTGTACACACTCTCCTCCTGTACACACACTCCTCCTGTACACACTCTCCTCCTGTACACACTCTCCTCCTGTACACACTCTCCTCCTGTACACACTCTCGTCCTGTAGGCACACACTCTCCTCCTGTACACACTCTCGTCCTGTACACACTCTCCTCCTGTACACACACTCCTCCTGTAGGCACACACTCTCCTCCTGTACACACACTCCTCCTGTAGGCACACACTCTCCTCCTGTACACACTCTCCTCCTGTAGGCACACACTCTCCTCCTGTACACACACTCTCCTCCTGTAGGCACACACTCTCCTCCTGTACACACACTCTCCTCCTGTAGGCACACACTCTCCTCCTGTAGGCACACACTCTCCTCCTGTAGGCACACACTCTCCTCCTGTAGGCACACACTCTCCTCCTGTACATACTCTCCTCCTGTACACACTCTCCTCCTGTACACACTCTCCTCCTGTACACACTCTCCTCCTGTAGGCACACACTCTCCTCCTGTACATACTCTCCTCCTGAACATACTCTCCTCCTGTACACACTCTCCTCCTGTAGGCACACACTCTCCTCCTGTACACACTCTCGTCCTGTACACACTCTCCTCCTGTACACACACTCCTCCTGTAGGCACACACTCTCCTCCTGTACACACTCTCCTCCTGTAGGCACACACTCTCCTCCTGTACACACACTCTCCTCCTGTAGGCACACACTCTCCTCCTGTACACACACTCTCCTCCTGTAGGCACACACTCTCCTCCTGTACACACTCTCCTCCTGTACACACACTCTCCTCTGGTAGGCACACACTCTCCTCCTGTAGGCACACACTCTCCTCCTGTAGGCACACACTCTCCTCCTGTAGGCACACACTCTCCTCCTGTAGGCACACACTCTCCTCCTGTACATACTCTCCTCCTGTACACACTCTCCTCCTGTACACACTCTCCTCCTGTACACACTCTCCTCCTGTAGGCACACACTCTCCTCCTGTACATACTCTCCTCCTGAACATACTCTCCTCCTGTACACACTCTCCTCCTGTAGGCACACACTCTCCTCCTGTACACACTCTCGTCCTGTACACACTCTCCTCCTGTACACACACTCCTCCTGTAGGCACACACTCTCCTCCTGTACACACACTCCTCCTGTAGGCACACACTCTCCTCCTGTACACACTCTCCTCCTGTAGGCACACACTCTCCTCCTGTACACACACTCTCCTCCTGTAGGCACACACTCTCCTCCTGTACACACACTCTCCTCCTGTAGGCACACACTCTCCTCCTGTACACACTCTCCTCCTGTACACACACTCTCCTCTGGTAGGCACACACTCTCCTCCTGTAGGCACACACTCTCCTCCTGTAGGCACACACTCTCCTCCTGTAGGCACACACTCTCCTCCTGTAGGCACACACTCTCCTCCTGTAGGCACACACTCTCCTCCTGTACATACTCTCCTCCTGTACACACTCTCCTCCTGTACACACTCTCCTCCTGTACACACTCTCCTCCTGTAGGCACACACTCTCCTCCTGTAGGCACACACTCTCCTCCTGTACATACTCTCCTCCTGTACACACTCTCCTCCTGTAGGCACACACTCTCCTCCTGTACACACTCTCCTCCTGTAGGCACACACTCTCCTCCTGTACACACTCTCCTCCTGTACACACTCTCCTCCTGTACACACTCTCCTCCTGTAGGCAAACGCACAGCCTATTGAGTTCATCCTCACATGAGAGACGTCTAAACCTACAGTCGACCGTTGTGTGATCATGAGATTTTACTGCTTCAGAACTATGACCTAAAGATGACATCACATCATTAACACTCACACACACACACACTCACACACACACACACACACACACACACACACACACACACACACACACACTGTTAGCTGATATTTACTGACAAGGTGCAGAAGTAAATACCCATAACACCCAAGCAACCACTAGAGAACATTTAGATCGCTCTAGCAACCTTCCAGAACTGCATAGAAGCACACTAAAACATTCACAACACCCAAGCGAGTATATAGAATACCCTAGCAACACCCTAGCAACCTCTAGGGAATTTCAGTACACATAGAACCACTAATGAATATTCAGAACACCCTAGCAACCACTATATAACATATCCAGAACTGCATAGAAGAACACTAAAACCATTCACAACACCCTAGTAAGCACATAGAACACCCTAGCAACACCCTAGCAACTACCACAGAACATCTAGAACACTCTAGCAACCACTCTAGAGAACATTCAGAGCATTCTAGCAACAATCCAGAACTGCATAGAAGCACACTAAAAAACATTCACAACACACTAGCAAGCCCATAGAACACCCTAGCAACCCTAGCAAACATTAGGGAATATTCAGAACACCCTAGCTATCCTAGCCATAATTGCATAGCGATACCCCAGAAACCATCAAGTGTTAAAGGGCTAAAGTGAAATCTCATTAGTACAAAATCAAATGCTTACGGCCAATTCAGGCCACACCGACAGACAGACGCCAACAGATACTTTGTCGGATCAGTGTGTTACACCTGTCGAAGTCTGTTGGCGTCTGTCGGAGATTATTTACGCTGATTGAAAATGCTGAATCGAAGTTAGAATGTCTGAGAAGGGACGTGCTGTAATCTGGGTGGCGTTGGTCTGTGTCTGTTGGTACAGGGTGAATTGACCTTTATATTTGTATGATAGAATGCATTCTGATTGGCTGTGATGGTGGAATACGCACGCGCACACACACACACACACGTTTACTTAGATATCTAAATGGGGACATTCCATAGACGTAATGGTTTTTATACCGTACAAACTTTTTATTCTATACCCTTACACTAACCTGACCCCTAAATCTATCCAATTAAAAAACTTTAATTACTTAATTTTTATACCAGATTATACCAGGAGACTTTGTCAGGTTTTGGTCACTTCTGGGTACAAATTTGTCCTCAAAATATTGTTAAGTAGGTACACACACACACACAAACACAAACACACATACACACAAACAAACACACACACACACACATATCCCTCTGAACGCTTACGAGAGGTTACATAATTGACACTGCAGACTGGTGGTTATGTGACATTGGAACCATATTCAGATTTTTTAAATGAAGCACAATCTCATACTGTACTATTGCTTCTGTGTGACGCTGCATTATAAGAGGTGATGTAACGCTGTCTGTCTGTCTCCTCCAGCGGTGTCTGTCTCAGAGCGGCGTCCTACAGACGGATGGACCCCTGTCCCTGTTGAATCTCTACACGTCGCCCTCTCTGCCCAACCTCACGCTGGCTCTGCACCCTGCTCACGCACACCTCTGCGTAAGTTCCTGCGCATCATAGACACGCGTGAACACTGAGGTCAAACTCTGTGAAGATACATAAACAAAGACAGTGATTTTTTTCTCCGGGAACGAACACGTAACAATATTCCTTTTATTTTAAGGCATACTATGCAGTTTCCGTTTTTGTCAAACAGCGACCTCTAGAGTCGCTGTGGAGTACTTGTATTTAACGTTACTGTTGTGAATACCACTCACGCACAGCTTTTCCTTGACTCTTCCGACTGCGCTTTATTCATTTTCTTCGTCGACTCTGCCATGCTTCACGTCTGAAATGCGTGCTAGTGTCTTCCATAGAGGCTGCTTCATATGTTGTTGATGTATGTGACGTCGTGTCGTAAAGTAAGTCGTGATTCTAGCGAGATTTGGCGGGGCGCCATTGCTGGTTTTGCCAGCCGGCGTCCCCCCTCTGTTTTGCTATCGGGATGATTCGCCCTACTACGAGTTTGTTTACCATCGAAATTACTTCGAAGCTGTTATATTAAGGTACAAATCTTGCATAGTGTGCCTTTAAATAATTCCCGCCCAAGGCATATGCAGAATAAAGGGGCGGGGCCTGGTTGAGTTAGTTAGTAGTGTGTTGAAACTCACAGTTATGATAAGGGGCGTTGACCAACGGTTGACCAATCACAATACACTGGTCCAACCGACCAATCAGAGCACACTGGGCTTGTCAGAAGGCGGGGCTTTATAGAGACAGGAAGTAAAAAGAGCGTTACTGACAGACTGAGATGAGAGAGACTGCAGTTTTTTTTTATATTTTTTTATTGTTTTTTTTTATCATTCAAGCATGTAAACCTATTCTAGCAGAGACCAAAAACTAAATCAAGAGCATGATATGCATGACATGATATTTAATATGTAATTTGTTTCTCTTTGAGATCGATGAGATTAGATGGAAGGCAAATGGAGACTGTTTGATTCTTAGATTTTTCCTCAGTAATCTTTTCTAGATATATCGACATATTGCAAAATAAAAATTCTTATTCAGTATTTTTGTCTTGTTTTCCGGTACAAATATCATAACAAAACATTCTTAAATCAATATATGTTTACTTGAGAAGCAAAATGACTTAAGATATTAAGTGTTATTTTCTGAAAATATTATGCTTTTGTGCATCAAAGAATTGAATATAGAATTGAGTATGTAAGTGTGGTCAGAAAAATAAATAGGTTTTTCTGACCCCATTGACATATTTTTTTCTTGTTTTTAGCATGAACTCATTTCATTTTGATATTTTTTTTTTTAGAAAACAAGACTTAATATCTTGTCATTTTCATTCTCCAGTAAATGTACGTTGAGTTAAGAATGTTTAGATATTTTTAATAGAATATTTGATATTTTAGAACATTTTTAAAAATACTGAGGACGAGGAATATATTGGCCAAGATACAAAAGTATGCAATCAAAAGTCACAGATCTCAAACACTTTTCATCAAATGATTTGCTCATTCATTTTACACTGTAGCTTTGTAGGTCAACTATTGGCTCATTCAATTTAGAGAAACATCTGAGACACTGTTGGTTCTTAAACGAGACAAGCTTTGAAAGAGCAACCTCTGAGAAAGACAGCTTTCCTCTGGGAATAAACACAAAAGCAGCTTCGCCAGCTCGCGTTCTGCTGCGCAACAGATATGAATAGATCTTGCAGAAAGAGCAAAGGACTGTGAGACGGTATTTTTAGGAGACAGTGAGACACAGAGTCGCATCTATTTGCAGAGAAAGCACAAAACACTGTATGAGGAATGTGGCGGGTGCATTAGGAGGCAGCGATGAGACCAATCGTCTTTACAGAGCGCAGAGATCAGCCGTGTTTTTAGAGAGATGCTTGTTGTTTGCTGAAGGTTTAGGTGCAGATCTCATTTTCTGCTTTCACTGAGTGCTAGAGTTCAGTCCCGGCTGGATTAATGTACAGCCCCGGGGGCTCGTGACCTCTGACCCCTGGGATCTTTAGCCCTTGGGTAAATACGGCGCTCGGTTTAGGGTTTCAGAGTTTTAGAGTTTAGCATCTCGTTCATCACGGGCTGTTAAAAAGCTCAAGAAATTGTGTTCGGAAAGCGCGTAACATGCCAACAAATCAAAACACGGATCACTTTTACCATCGAGACGAGAATACTTTCAACACTTTCACATTTTAAAATAGTTGAATGACTCACGAGGGAGCTCTAAATGCAGCTCGGTAATTACGCGCACCTTATGGCCGACGCCGACGTGAATGCTGACGGGATGTGTTTTAAAAAGAGCACAGTTATTAATATTTCATATGCATGAGGCATTATGTAAGTCTCTCTCATGCTTGAGTGAAAATTTGTCTTTAAATGCAAAAGTAGGGGAATGTTTTATGATTTAGAGCACATGTCACCTTTGGCTTCCTTAGAGGAAGTTTAAAAGACTCTTAATATTCAGTAATATCATTATTATTTGACTGCACTGATACCATCGGATGAATTGAATTAAGGTGAAAATGAATTACACTTCTGCAGAGCTGCTTATAGCCGAATACAGTTTGTTTCATAATTGGCAACATAATTGAGCTTGAATAATAACAAGTCAAGTCACATTTATTTATATAGCGCTTTTTACAATACAGATTGTTTCAAAGCAGATTTACAGAGATAATAATGCAAAAAAGTATGTTTCCAGAAGAAAATCCAGCTTAAGTTTCATTTTTGTTTTAAAAAAAGTTATTAATTTAGTTAATTTATATATATATATACACTACCGGTCAAAAGTTTGGGGTCAGTACGATTTTTTATGTTTTTAAATGAAGTCTCTTCTGCTCACCAAGGCTGCAATTATTTGATAAAAAATGCAAAAAAAACCAGTAATATTGTGAAATATTATTACAATTTAAAACAGCGGTTTTCTATGTGAATATATAGTAAAGTGTAATTTATTCCTGTGATCAAAGCTGAATTTACAGCATCATTACTCCAGTCTTCAGTGTCACATTTTTTAAATTATTATAATATGATGCTCAAGAAACATTTATGATTATTATCCATGTTGAAAACAGTTTTTTACATTTTTATTTCAGGATTCTTTTATGAATAGAAAGTTCAAAAGAACAGAATTGATCTGAAATGGAAAGCTTTTGTAACATTAATCACTACCATTCAAAAGTTTGGGGTCAGTAAGAATTTATTTTTTATTTTTGGGGGAAAGAAATTAGAAAATACTTTTATTCATCAAGGATGAGTTAAATTGATCAAAAGTTATACAGTAAAGATATTTATAATGTTAGAAAAGATTATATTTTAAATAAATGCTGTTCTTTTGAACTTTCTATTCATCAAAGAATCCTGAAATAAAAATGTAAAAAACTGTTTTCAACATGGATAATAATCATAAATGTTTCTTGAGCATCATATTATAATAATTTCATATTATAATAATTAAAAAAATGTGACACTGAAGACTGGAGTAATGATGCTGTAAATTCAGCTTTGATCACACGAATAAATTACACTTCACTATATATTCACATAGAAAACCGCTGTTTTAAATTGTAATAATATTTCACAATATTACTGTTTTTTTTTGCATTTTTTATCAAATAATTGCAGCCTTGGTGAGCAGAAGAGACTTCATTTAAAAACATTAAAAATCGTACTGACCCCAAACTTTTGACCGGTAGTGTATATATATTAGGGCTGGGTAATAAATATCATAATAAAATAAGTGATCGTCCAGCTCAGTTCAGTTCTTGTATAATAGTGTCAATGCTCGCAGATCAATATTGTTGTTGAATATTAAATTAAATATTAAATGTAATGTCCCCAACAAAGCAAGCCAAGCCAATGGCAACAAAGGTGTAAAAAGGCGACAGTGTGTGACTAGTAATTGTACCTAGACCAAAAAAAAATGGTCTTCAATAACACTCTTGCCTTTTTTTTGTGTGCTTTGATCCGTTTAGCATCTTTACTAAACTAAAAGTTTGCATCATCGATTCTATGACTGTGAAGCTGCTTTGAAACAATCTGGGCTGCGTTTCTCAAACGGTTCTACGAACTACTTACGATGCTTTCGAGAAACGCAGCACTGTGTTTAGCGCTACAAACACAAAGGTGAGCTGATTTGACCTGGAATATGAATAGCGTTTGCCTGATGTCTCCTCTGTTAGACGGGCACGGCGCTGAAGGATCGGAGCACAGAAGGTCTGGCCGAGGGTAAAGTGAGCCACGGACAGCAAGCGCTCCTGCAACACCTGCTTCTGAAGGAGCAGAGACAGCAGAGGATGATCTCGCCTGGTGAGCAGATCTTACAGCGACTACAGAGATCAGTGGAGCCGGCAGAACAGCACACATACCTTAACTACATAGACTTGGAAAAAACTAAAACACAACAAAATCACTAAAACTAAAATATAAATGAAAACAAAAAAATATACACATCAAAACTTTTTTAATGCGTTATGTGATTGGCCCTTAAAGTTCCCCTGAAGTGAAAATTAAGCTTATATGTCTATGTGGTGTTTTTAATATCCTTTAAGACAAGCCATGTGTAAGTTCATAAGTCGACAGCATTGCTGAGTATTTTCTGCTTAAAACGGCAGTGAACCAAAGACAGTCTCAAAAACACGGTGTGAAATCGCTGGTGTTTCTGACGTCACAAACGACCTTGTAACCAATCAGATCAACGTGTGATCGTCAACCAGTGGATCTCTGAGTGAGTGAGTGGAGGCGGGGCTCATCTGCATATTCATAGAACCGTGTATATTAAATGAGGCAAGGGTGTCGAGTTACATTTTTCAAGGAAAAAACTTTTAAATAAGTCATTTTGGTGATCAAATATGAGTTTTAAGGGATACAATGATTGACGACAGGGGGATTTTAATAGTTCTTGCGTTTTTTAAAACTCATTTTAACTTGAGAGACGCTGTAAAAATGTAAGCGCAGCGGTTAAAGGTGTCCGTGTAGCACGTTTGCATTGGAAACCAATGGAATATAAAAACTGAGGCTCATGTTTGATTGTCTGTCACAGGCAGCGTCCCCGTGCTGTCCTCGTCTCCTCTGGCGATGAAGGAGCGTGCGCCGGCGAGCGCTCGCGTCAGGTTACCGCGACACCGACCCCTGAGCCGCACGCAGTCGGCGCCGCTACCACAGAGCGCTCTGGCCCAACTCGTGCTGCAGCAACAACACCACAACTTCATGGAGAAGCAGAAACAGCTCAACCAACATCACATCAGCCAGGTAACTCCACAGGACA
Source organism: Semotilus atromaculatus (assembly GCA_031834385.1). Taxonomy (NCBI): domain Eukaryota; kingdom Metazoa; phylum Chordata; class Actinopteri; order Cypriniformes; family Leuciscidae; genus Semotilus; species Semotilus atromaculatus. The sequence continues at coordinate 4,127,917 of JAULUF010000022.1, forward strand.
CCATAAATAATGCCTTAAACCCCACAGTAAGAGCTGGAGTTTGGGTCTTAAAAAGTAAGAAAACATTCTACATGCATGAGAAACTTTAAATTTTTGTACATAATTTGACATGGACTTAAATAAATGGGAAGCAGTGAGTGCTTTAAGTTTAGTCTTTATTTCTATAGCGTTTTATACAATTCAGATTGTTTCAAAACAGCGAAATTCACTCTAATGAATTTTCTTATTAAATGCTTATTAGAAGCTTTTAGTATATGACAATAGTGTTATTATTCAGCTTGAGTCAGTTCATGTTGATTTAGTTTAGTTCAATAAAAGTGTTGGGTTCATTCATTTTGAAATAAGTTCATTTCAGCCATAAAGTTCAATAACAACATGTTGATGCTGCAAAAATGGGTCAGTTATAAAACTATAAAGCAACTCTACAGAAGACGATATTGTCATCATCATCTCGATTCAGTTAAGTCTGATAGTGTCAGTGCAGTCAAATCAATAATATTTCTGAATATTAAGAGTCTTTTAAACTCGTGATTGCAGGTCATTTTATGGACAGTACATCATCAAAACAGAAGCACTGTCATGATTTATCACTTTGTAATAGATTTACAGGATCGTAAATATACCAAAAAAGACTTCAGTGTTTTGTTTGAAATGTGTTTAAATGAGTTGAGTTTTTTTTAACAGTGGCAAAATACAACTACGGTTGTGAAACTTCGGTTGTCCTTTTAATTCCCACACTGGATGTAGTGAAGGAGTGATGACATGATGATAGATGGAGTTATGTTACATAAATGTGTCTTTCAGAGCTGATGAAGGACTGCAGCATTTTCACAAGATTCCAGAGTGTCATCTGGAGTGTGTGTGTGTGTGTGTGTGTGTGAGTGAGAGAGAGAGTGTGTGTGTGTGTGTGTGTGTGTGTGTGTGTGAGAGAGAGAGAGTGTGTGTGTGCGTGTGCTGTGTGAGAGTGTGTGCATGTGAATGTGTGAGTGTGCGTTTGTGTCCATGCGTGTGTGTGTGTGTGTGTGTGTGTGTGTGCATAAGCGTGTGTCTGTGTGTGTGCGTGTGAGACCCTGCAGTATGTCTGTGTGTGTGCGTGCGTGCGTGTGTGTGCCTGTGTGTGTGCGTGCGTGTGTGTGCATGTGAGACCCTGCAGTGTGTCTGTGTGCGTGCGTGTGTGTGTGCGTGTGAGACCCTGCAGTGTGTCTGTGTTCCTATTAAGAGTTTTAAGGGTCCTTTTCTCTTAAATGACTGTGTAAATGGAGCTGACTGAGGCCTCGTTGAGACAGGAAGTGAGTTAATACAAGGAGAGGAAGTGAGTAAGTCCCAGCAGGATGTTTTACTGCAGCTGCTTTTAACTCATTTAACATTTAGACAATCAAACATTCAAGATTTTTTATTTTAATTATTTAAGGTTTTTTTTTTTGGGGGGGGGGGGGGAAATTGTCAGTAATTCAGTATTGAAAACGGTATATTGTGCAAAGCTGGGTAGTAAAATAAAAATAAAAAAACTTTATTTTTACCCCAGTAATACATCCAGTTCTTTATTTTAGTCTTTCTTTCATTTCCTGAAGGCCTAGGAGAGGATTTTGCAGGCAGACGCTGGCGGCACTTTAACACATGAATCCGCGTATATAATTTAGCCACTTTTCATTTTACACAAAACTTTTACAGCTGCTATTTTTTCGGGGTGGTATTATTCTACCCTTTTACAGCAGGACTGAAGCCAGACCGGCTGGCGTGTTCGGTGAGCGACAGAAGACAGACTTTATGACGGCTCTGACCACATTTACAAGAAGATATCAAAAAGAACGAAAGAGCATGTTAATGTGTCACTTCTGATTAATTATGACGACACATAACTGATCTCAATGCTGGAATAGCAATTGTGACACTGTTTCAAGGTCTGAAAGTACTTCGAATCAAATCAATTACCCCATTAGGTTTTAAATAGTTCGAAAATCTGGAAAAATTATACAAAACTGTGTATCTAAAGTCTTGAATGTGTATTGAACGGAATGAACTACTCATCCCATGATGCTTTGCGAATGATGTAATTGAACCAGCTTTGATGATGCTTTATAAAACTCCTCTCATGTGTTTTCCTGTAGGTTCTGTCTCAGTCCATCGAGCAGCTGAGGAACTCCAGTACTCATCTGGAGGAGGAAGAGGAAGAGCACCGAGAGCCAGAGATCACAGCGCCCCCTGCTGGAGTCATCCGCAGCCGCAGACACACACACACACACCCCGAGCCCAGGGCGATCCGGCTGAAAGCCGAGCCCGAGGATGGAGAGATGGAGGAAGGAAGAGGGGACGTGAGAGAGACGGGTACAGGAAGAGATGGAGGTGAAGAACAGAAGGAGATTTCAGCTGAGCTGAAACGAAGCGCCGCCGAACACCGTCTTGAAAATATGACAGAAACTGATGTTTGAAAAAAAAGAGAAAGAAATGAAGAAAGAAAGGGCTGAATCTCATGAATATATTGTTAATGTGTCCAGGTCATATTTAAAAAAATAAAATAAAAATTTTTTTTTTTGCTTATAGAGTAAAGCCTTAAGATTTTTCATTGTGACTTATTTTTTTTACTTATTTAAACCTATTATATATTTTTTGCTTTGTGACAATTGTTTAAAAATTTTTTTTTTTTTACTTAATTTAAACTATTATACTTTTTTTTTGCTAATTTATTTTAAAATGACATTTTACTAAGAAGTTGGGAGATACTTAAATAATACAGTAAAAAAGTATATTGAAGGATAAATTAAAGGCAGATGTTTAGAACAAATACTGCATGATGCAAAAAAAAATGTACCATTAATTTTATATTACATTAATGACGTTTTTGCTTTACAGTAATGAATCTTTGGCAGCGATGGCTTTGCAAAAACATCTTGAATCTCACCTAGAATGAGGTTCCACTTACTTTAAGCAACTCTTCTGATTGTGGGGTGAAATGTGACCTGGACATTTTTGAATTGAGGTTCAACCAAAGAAAGAGAGAGATAGTAAGTGTTAAGAAAGAATCGAAGGGAAGTCCGCAGGAGTGAGAGGGAAATGTGCTTGTGTGTGTGTTCTGTGCGTCTGGGATGTTCCTCATGGAAACACTCACTCAGTCGGAGTTCGCCCTGTTAGTGTGACACTGTATGTGACCTCTGACCTCTGTCTCTGCTGCGATCTTCCTTCTCGGTGGTTGTTGTTGTTGTGTGTGAAGCTAAATAAAGAAAAGCAATGACCACAGAGCTTCATTTGACCCCCCACATTAAAGCAACAGTAGCACAGCAGCTGTTTGTCCAGCCGGCCTCGTGTGAAGGGCCGTCTGACTACAGGAAGTGATGCGGACAGCTTTTCTTTTCAGTGTCTGTCTGAAGGGCGACGCGCAGAAACCGTGATAAATGACGTCTTGAAATCACTGTGTTGTGAAACCGTATGCCAGTACATACACACACACCACCGTTTAGTGAAGGCTAATGACACGTTCCAATGCCGAAAGTAAATGAACACGTTTTGCTGCGATGGTTTCTCGACTCTTGTCACGATGGCGCCTGATCGAGACCAAATGCTCCCTGCTGTTGTCTTGAGGCCGGATTCACCAAAAATGTCTTCAGATAAATTCGTAGGAATGTTGCTAAGTGAAATTCAGTGTGCTGAAGCTGCCGAAAATGATGCTGTGATTACAAATAAAAAATGAGGTTTTGAGATTTCAAATTCAGAAAAAAGTCACATGATGCATAATCATAACCGATCATTGTTTATCGATTACTGGTGTTACTTTTTATAGAGCTACTCGTGCACATCCTCAGCGGTGTCATTATAGTTTCATTGAGTTACTATTATAGTTTTCATTCATATTTTGAATTCGTTTTTTATTTTATTTAATTTGAACGTTTTATGGTTTTTGTTGCATTTCTGTCATTTGTATTTGTTTTTATTTTAGTTTTTAGGTAATTGAGTACAACAGAAAATGGAGAAATGTTGGCATCTTGTTTAAATAATTTAAGATTATTAAAAAAAAAATAATAATAATAAAAAACAATACACTACAGTGGTGTTTTGGGGGCCTGTCCTGAAAAGACAAACTTTTGAAAACGGGTTTAAAAGTTTTTGAAACCGATACCGTTATCGTCTAACTACTAAAATGCAAATTAGTGTAAACTAAGTGTATAAGTGTGTTTCTTTACAAAAGTGACCGCCAGCTACTGACCCGGCTGTGTTTTTACTCGTTTTCGTGGATCCGTGAGAACAAGGAATTCAGGTTTTGTCTTAGGAAAACCTTAAAGAAATCTAGGAATACAAAATATTCTTAACTCTATTCTTAAGTTAGAAAAGAAGAAGAATGTTTGGTGAATCCGGTGTGTCTGTGTGTGTGTGTGTCGGTGTTTGTGGCGTGTGTAGTTTGACCAGTCAAGGCTTCACATGACTCAGTGATTCGGATCAGTGTCGGTGTTTCGATGTGTCTTATGTCTTGCCTGGTGTTTGATTCTTGTCTGTCAGTGAAGAAAATAAATATAATCTGTGTGAAGAGCCAACAACGAGAACTTTGGTGTCGAAGAACCTTTGTCCATGTGACGTTTGTAGTAAAAACACTGATGTTTCATGTCCACATCATCTAAAGTTTTAATTTTCACGATGACGCCAGCACAGATCCTCTGAGATGTATAAAGTTTTGTGAATTTGCAATATCATTGTGTGATCGTACACTGTGTTCAAGGCCTGTGAGATGTACAGCACAGATGAATTAATCGCCGTCACCAATCGCACTAATGAAATGAATGATTGACGGTTTCTAAATCATGTGGCCATAAAAGTACAACAAAAGCCTGTTTTTACTTCACTGCTATGTAAATAAAGTTTATTATCCACTGTTACGCTAGATTGAAACAATAACTGCATGAAAAACCTCGGGTCGAAGGTCATGTTTACGTTGACATTAAAGTTTTAAAATAAAAGTTGTTTCTAAAACTTCTCTGAAGCTCCTCGTTGCATTATTGCAGTTTTGGAGGGTGGGAAGGCGATTCCTGCGCTTTCTCTGGGTTTGACCTCGCTGTCTTTACCTCTGCCACCCTGCACATTTTTCCCACACCGCCTCACGTCTCAGGGTGATGTTGAGGGAACGTTACGTTAACCTCTTGTGCTTGGGCAGAGCTCAGGGATCAGGTTAACCCTTTGAAGTGTGCTTGATCTTCTGCCTGCTATCAAGGGAATGTCTCGGACTCAGATATACGACCATCACATCACAGACCTCTATGGGAGTAGGAATGCTGCAGGTTCAATATACGTTAAGCACTATTGACAGCATCTGTGGCACTTTAAAAAAAAAAAAAAGAAATGAAAACTTTTATTTAGCAAGGGCACATTAAATCGATCAAAAGTCACAGTAAAACATTTATAATGTTAATGTTAAGATTCTCTTTCACATTAATGCTGTTCTTTGGAACTTTCTATTCATCAACAAATCCTTAATGTATCAGTTTTTCCACCGTTTTTAAATGTTTTCAACAATGATAATAATCATAAATGTTTCTTGATCAGCAAATCATCATATTATCCTGATTTCTGAAGGATCATGTGACACTGAAGACTGGAGTAATGATGCTGAAAATACAGCTTTGATCACAGGAATAAATTACACTTTACTATATATTCACACACACACACAAACTAGATAAAAATATTGGACTCATGCCTCAGCTTTTAAAACAAGCAAAAGCTGGTTACAGTGGGACATTTATAATGTATGTACATGAGGCAATTTGCATGTAAAAACAATGTTTTTTTAAACAATAGCCACAAGTCTTACACGTTATACATTAGCACGATAAAATTGCTTAGTAACCTTGTCTGTGAAAAGTTATGAATAAATCTTTAAAGTTATAGCCTAAACCAAAAAGTAACTTCATCCAAACTCTATACTAAGCTTCTGAGCTTTGTAGCACGATGCAGTTATAGCAATATGCGTATATATCATCTGATCAACGACTTGTGATGACTGCCGAGCATCTAGTAAACGTAAAATTTAAATACGCCATACATCTTCCGTCAAATTGATATTTATTTCCCATCAGGTCTACGAGCCCCTGGAGCTCGACTCTTTCTGCGGCCGCTCTGCTTTCAGACCTGCTCGACTCAAAAAAAGAGTCTCTGGAAGAGTCTCTTATTCTCCGGAAAAGTCTGTGGTCAGACCTCCATTTGACATCAGATCTCTATTTCAGCAAGGGGCCATTTGGTTCTCCACAAATAAAAGCAAACATCATTCATATATAGATTAGGAAATGCCTCAAAATAGAGGAATTATCCACCCGCCCCCAATTAAAGAGCCTTCCACCTTCCCGCAGAGGTATGCCATTCATCTTGGGACTCACCAGGGTTTCCCACCGGCAGAAAACAAGCCCACCTGCGTCCCGAAGCCAGCTGTGAAAGCAAACTCCAGCGCTGCCGTTTAAACGCTGCTTCAGTATGCAGATATTCTGGCTGTTACAGGTAGCCTACGTTAGGCCTCACATACCCAACTCATGTTCACTTCAGTGCCAATACCAAAGACTGTGACAGTGCACTCATGAAGAGAGAGTGCAACGCACAATATGGCGGAATAAGTCCCGGCTTCTAAATAAAACAGACAATTAACAATCGGTAAAGTCAATGCGTCACTGCAGCTGAGACGCTTTATGACTGCACGCGCATCCAGCCTGAAAAAGGATTATTTATGTATTTTTGTCATGATTTGAGCGTTTAGAAACAAAATGTCAGATTTTATTGGTGATTTTAAATATGAAATTTAATTGTAAGCTTGGTGAACAGCTTTGGAGAATTTAATGTTTCCCCATCCGAAGAGATATAGGAGCTGTACTTGCATGACTGGAAAAGCTGTCCGAGAGGCGTTTCAAAGATGGCAAATATTATGTAAAATTCACTTTTATATTGTTTTTGAACATGTATGTGTCTGCAGTGTGTGTACACAACCACCCTATCCTGATAACAAAAGTCCATCCACTCCGTTTGATAAATCTGAAAGTGTCAAAATGAGCCGTTCAGGAATATACTACAATGTGACATCACATATAGGCTACTCAGGCCCCGCCCACGACTGGTGACGGACTGCACCCTATTAGCTTAGCTCCTCCCCTCAGTACACAGTCGGCTACATTTATCTCCTTGCCAGAGCATTTAACAGCAGTATTCAAGTAATAAATGTATTTTTATTAAAGCTACAAGTTATTCAGTCAAGAGCAGAGAGTGATTTTCTGTTTTTCTTTTGTTGTTTGGTTCATATTAACAGCATATACTATAATGCTCCTGTCCCTTTAATACACAGATCTAATATAGGCTACACCTGATTTATTTTCCTGCTGTTCACATTCACAGACATAACCGACTATGTTTGTGAACTTGGTTCACTAAAGTTTTAAAATAACCTTGTGTGAATTTGACAGTTTAAGTGCATTAAGACGTAAAGGAGAACTTAGTTGAATATTCACACAACACGCTGTCTGACAGGCAGCTTTCTGTGTGCGTGCTTCAGATGTGTACGCTCAGAAAACATATATCAGACATTTAGACTGATATGGCTTTAAAATGCATGCAACATAAAAAACGTTCATGATGACTCTCATCATGACTCTTCAGGGCAGGGCAGCAGCTCATTTGCATTTAAAGATACATACGCAAAAACGGTATATTTTTTCCACTCAAAAATGCATTTACAACATGGTATAATAAATGATCTGTGGGGTGTTTTGAGTTGAATCTTTACTGACATATTCTGGACACATAAAAAGGGGCATAATAGGTCCCCTTTAAAGCGACTTTGCCAATACAGAAACCACTGAAACAGGTTATTTTCACTTAGTATAGTGTGAATTCAGAGAAAATGCTCTCTAAACCTATTAGTCATCACTTTATTTATATAAGAACATCAGAGGCCAAACTGTATCCAAAATATTTAACATGACAGAGAGCAAATGTAATATTTTACAAATGCACAAACATCAGCAGAAATGCTTGGAGTGCTTGGTTTCTAAACATCAGTTGAAGGTTTGGTTCCATGCTTTCAGCAGTCAATAACTCACCTCGCATTGCCATCAACACAAGCCATGTTTATCCTATTTAGTCTGGGTTGTATTTATTTGTACCTTGTGTAGTTTTGTTCACGGGTTTGGAGGATGAGGGTAATTGACAATGAGAACTGAGTGAAGTGACTGAAAGTGTGTGCTGGAACAAACAAGCACTGGACTGGAGCACATGGCCTGGATTGACAAACAAACTGCCAATATTTTTTCTTTCTGGATGGTTTGGGACTATTTCGACCCTTCATGATGCGTGTGGTCGAGGTTCCTGAAGAGAAACTTCCTGTCATTTAGTTTAATGATGTTGTTCATGCACACGGTTCGACTCTGGCGGAGAAACAAAAACAGTGTCACTCACCATGAGACTCCACAGTCTGAGTTTACCTTAGAGGAAAATAATATCACAAAATGGCACACTTGTGTCAATTGTAATTGCAGTGTAAATGGATTTTGATAAAGTAAGTTTTGATACTGATTTCATTTAATTAAACGATGATCAACAATATGTAACTTTATCTTTTTATAAATATGTTTTTTTCACTTGAGCACCTGCCCCCAAAATGTCTGTGGACGGCCCTGAACCAGAGTATATCTGTGGAGAAAAGGGAGGCACATGAACCATAAACACACAGGTTTTTGGAGCTCGTACCCCCCTCCACCAGGCAAATCCTCATGACAAACTGCCCGTGTTCAGTTTATGTGCACCTCGCAATTATCCTGGTTAATCTCGAAATGCCGTGGAGCTGATCATTAAACAAACAAAACATTTATCCCTGTTATTGCATTGACACCGAGGTCCCACGCAAAGTTTATTATCCCCTTCTTTTACTCAAGACGCCAGAGAGAGAAGAAAAAAACAAAAAGGAACGCACATTCTTGCAGCATGACCTATATGCTGCAGAGAAACCCTGGTGTGAAAGACAATAAATTTGTGTTGTGCATAAAATATGTGACATCAACACGTTCGGAAAGCTCAAAGACTCACCTTGCGGAGCGCAAGATGCTGCGTTAAGAGTTATACTGCCATAAAATAGTGTAAAATGCATAAAACAGTTTGCTTTTATGCTTTGAAATAGGGCCAAATCACTTAAATGACGTCATCCGAAAGCCCATGTCGAGAATTATGTGCCCCTAAAGATTCATAATGCAAGAAACAAATCCTGCATCACGGGCCACAGGGAAATATATTTAAGACTGATGAACCCCACCGCTGAGTCACTAAATGTTTGAAAATATTTCAAGCACTTTTAGGCCTATAACAAGAAAAAAAAAGTCTAGAACAGTGGTTCTTGAATGGTGGGTTGCAGGTTTTTTCTGTCAGTGGGGAAAAATAATGCTAAACGCAACTAACAAACTAAAATAAATGCATCTAACAATAATTGTGCATAGTTAGGACGCAGCAATTAATAGGCTAAAAGTTGACATAAAATGTTCTATTTTCTAAATGTATCAATGCATCTGTGGATACCTTTCATTTTTTAAAAGTTTGTCTTTGTAATTTTCATCATAACTGGATCTACCGGTGAAAATGACAGACTTCTCTCTGGTGATGTGTGCAGGACTTCTCCAATCATTTAGTCCGCTTAAACCCCGCCCCCTTTGAAAGCCACACCCACATCTCAACATGCATAGAACTAAAGTCCCCTCCCTAATTTTTTTAATAATCCGTTATACTCAGATACATTGCATAATATTTTATTTTTCAGTCTTGCTAAAATTATGGACAAAAAGTAGTCCAATAGCCTATCATGTGTTGCATATCTTTTCCTACAATAGTTTGTAGAACGGATTAAAGATTTTAAACTCTCAAAACTACTTTTATGATGTTTTTTGTCCTGTTAGGAATGTGACAGACATGTTCCCCACTCTATATACTGTCATTGAATAGAAAATATATTGTGGCATATAAGGAAAAAAATGCATTGATCTGGAATGGCATAAGGGCTTTTTAAATAAAATGTTTTGGGTGAGCTGTTCATTTAAGCTACATCTGTTGGTTCCCCACTTGATATCTAAAGTAAGAAAAAACAGTTGCATCATTTAAAAGGAGAAAATAGGTGGGATTTTTACGTAGTCAACCTGTTGAATTTTGCACAAAGTAGCCTACTAGGAAAGACTTCTGAAAGATGACGGAGCTACATGCATGTGGGACAGTGTGTGAATCTGATTTATTATTCTTCCAGCGTTCACGTGTGCGCAGGCGTTCGGGTATGAAGCGGTAATGTATCGTGGCTGTTATTCTTTCCGTACATTATTACCGCATGGGCGGTGTGGGACAGCATTGGCAGCGGGATAAAGAGAAAGACTCGATGCGTGAGAGTATAAAACAGACCACCCTGGACTCAAACACAGGCCTGGTGAAGCTTTTCATGGCGGTGTGTGTTTCTCAGCTTTGTCTGTTTTCCTGGTGCCGTCCGATTGTTCATGCAGTCCAAATAAGCTGGGAGAGACCCGTCTACTATAATACGTGGCTTTGTTCGGTTAGGCAACAGTTATGGTTTCAACACTGATGGAGAAAATTGAGTTTTACAGGATAAATGACGCAATAAGCCGTGCGCTCGGGGCAGACCACCGCAAACTTTAGCTCCCCGTTTCTTTTTTTTGCGATGACTGACAGAACTGAAAATACTCATAATGAAGTCTTACAGGTTCATTCTTTAAAAAGTCAGCATGAGTTTTTATCACTGTGAATTTTAAAGGCTACAATAACATGGCTGCGGCCACTAGACGAGTAATCAAAACATTTAGCTGTTTATAAATGAAAAAGGAAAAAACTTATGATTGCTGCTCGGGTACAGCTGTCAAAAGTCTCGTATTAAAGCTGGGAATCAGTGAATGTGAACCAAGACAGTTTTTCTTTTGGTTTTGAGAGGGAGCAGGTGCAAATGACACCAGCATTTTAAAGGGATAGTTCCCCCCTAAAATTTTAATTATGTCATTTACTCACAAGTCAACCCGTAAGACTTTCGTTCATCTTTGGAACACAAATGCAGACATTCTGAATGAAATCTGAGAAATTTCTGTCCCTCCATAGACAGCCATGCAACTTCCAATTTGACGTTTGAAAAAGTTCATAAAACAAACCTCATTGGTTCTTGCAGAAGCGGAAACGTGCTGCGTAACACACTAACTTAATCTAGAGATTGCTTCAATCATTTTTTGACGTTTTTTGATCATTTTTGTTCATTTGTGCAGATTATCATGAAGACTAAAACGTGTAAGAATCATAAACTTTGGTTGGTCACAGAGCTTATTTTCTGCAATAATCCATAAGCCTATTGGATTTTAGTCGAGGAAACCAGGGTGAAACACGTCATCACCACAGCTCTCTATATTTGTATTGGCTATTTAGTAATTTTTAAGCTTGACAGCCTTGCCTCGAGATGTTTTGGTATAGCAGAGCTGTATTACGGAATAATATATTAGCATACAGGTATGGAGTGACATGAGGATGAGTAAATGATAACAAAGATAAAATGATTGCTTTTAAGTTATAAATGTCCTGCACCGTGGAATTCAGTCTACCAGCATGCACACTCATGGCTCATGTATAGAAAGATGAATGAGCCTTTAGTGGAGCTGGTTTATGAGTTTGTCAGGCGGATTGCTCTTACGGTCCGCGCTGTTATCTCAACCCCTCTGAGGGATCAGCACTCCCTCTCAAGTTATGGGAGATAAGACCCCTGGAGAAGGGGGAACTCACTCCTGGAGTTCAAAAGACTAAAGTTTTATCTGCCGGCTGATGGAGAGACGTTTTGTGGATGGGAGGCAGACTCCAGTCCAAAGAGATCTTCATCCATTCAGCTCTGATGAAGGTTTAGGTCACTTTCACCTCCCCCACTTCATCAAAAACACGTCCTCTGTCTCTCAGCCAATGGCACGATTGCATCTCATCTATGTAGATCTGTCTTAAATGCTATGCAAGATTAGTGCATCCAAAGAGTGTTGACTGTGCATGGTAATGATTCACTTATTAAAACTCCCACTAGCGGCTTCTTCTTGTTCAGTTTTAGCTATTGCAACACATTTCTAGCTCATTTTGTCAATTTTTATTACATGCAATCCATTTAATGAATCATTTTTGTTAACATAACTTGGCCAGGGATTTGTAGTTCCCAGTGTGCTTTGCATGTGACATGATGGGGAGAGTAAATGTTGAAATTAAGTGTTATTTTAAGCATTTTTGGACAAGATGAAAAAAAGAGGGAGCAATTGTAGTGTTTTATGTCTAGTATTGTAGGGATTTTGAAAAATTTCTGTTATGTTGCTTCATATGGGTGAAAAGTGAAAAAAAAGGAAAAAATAGAACTAACAAGCAACAGCACATATTTGCATGCTTATAGTAAATGCTCATTGAGTGAAGCAGCATTAAGTTCCTTTTTTAGGTGGTAAAATAAAAAATATATAATTAAGTAATGTGTCAAAAAATGATGACGTGTAAAATCACATTGATTCTACTTAATTGGCTCACTTTCTCGTGTTTGAATACATTTTCAGTACACATTTTTCTCACGCTTGTATTCTTTTCTTTACAAATGATATTCCCGTATCCTACAGTCTCCCATTTCTTATGTTTAAAAAAAAAACCAGGAGGGAGGAATTCAGTTAACAAAAATATTGTTGAAACTCCCTATAATTTAATAAAAGGCCTAAAAAAATGGAATGAATCTAATTACGCACATATCTCTTGGAATCAACTCTGCTCTGCCCTCTGTAATACATCCATGTTTGTTTTTCTTCATCGAAGAGCCACATCAAAAAATGAGTTTTTTTTCTGGTATGCCGAGGCTAAAGAGGTTATACTTAACTTACTTACTAACACAAATAGCCCACAGCAAGGTACCGTTTCACTGGCTCACTCTCGGCCCGTCCCGCTCTCATTCTTTGAGATGCTTTTTAGATTGTGTCCCTCTTTATTGGAAGCAGATACAGCTTATGTAATCTTTACTTATCTCTGTTAGTTGTCAATGTGTCACTGTGATCAAGACGACGGCCATTGAACATTTTTAGGTGTGTGTGCAAAGACGAGTATCACTATTCCTTTGAGTGCTTTTTAACCTTGTTGATACTGAATGTGGTTGCTAGGGTATTCTAAGTGGTTGCTAGGTGCTTTCTTAAGAGTCCAGATGTCTCACACACCCTGTTCAATATGAAAGTCTACATTGCAGGAGTATGAGATGTTGCAGTAGATCACAATTCAAACAAAAGTTGCAATATTTATCAAAATAATGACAATATGACTTATTTTTTGGCCAAATCATGCAGTCTTAATACTATCCGCTATAGGCCACATCTCCGTCTAATTTGTTCCTGCTTAAGCGTCATAGAGCAATGATACGCTCACATTCACCAAGATAATCCATCCTGTCACTGCTAGAACATTGACTAATTCATCTCACTTTTCATTCAGGCGTTTACATCCAAGGAACGGTCACATCCATGAACTTGAAGACTCAAATCAGTGGCGTTATCAGGCTGGTATGTCACTGACGCCTCATTTAAAGGAATTCTGGGAATCTTCCTGCTCTTGTATCCTACTGAGATGAGGATTTTTTTTTGTGGTTTTAATCAGAAACTCGATCTGCTCTTCTAATCAGTGCATTGATTTCCCTCCTGCTAACGTGGGTCAGACGGAGCAGATCTGCTTTCAAACGTGACCACAAATCAAGTGCCGAAGAACAAATCCCCTCTGTGTGTGTGTGTGTGTGTGTGTGAGAGGAGAGCAAACGGAAAGCCCTTCCTCAGACCTTCGCTTCGCTTTTTGATCAGGCGCTCAGGACGGCTGCTATTGCAGTCTAGCATTTGATTATACCGGAAAGCTCTTTTTTTTTTTCAGTGTCAGATGAAGTTTTTTGGAAATCTGCCCTTTGAACTGCGACTGCATGGAAACCTCAATCTGTGGCTTTTCCAAGTTCATCAGATGTTCAAAGCGAGCTTGACCGTGGTAAAGTGAGAGCGACTGGACTATATGCAACACTCATCACAGCTTGATTGGCACTGAAGAAGATTTGCATTATCTGGTTTAATCTGTCCATTGTGTTCACATTTTCGGAGCGCATGAAGTCAAGTTTGGCTGCATGGTCAGATTGTACTCATACTCTGATGTTTAGCATTTAAAGGCAATTGTCTATTTTTCTTTCTAAAGAACATTCAAGTCATGTTGGAATGATTTACAATGCAATTTTTTGGGGGGACTCTGCGTTGGGAAACTCAAAGTCCCAACTAAAGTAGTTTAAAAGCCTATTTATCAAAAGACTGCACAATTTAATGTGTACCTACTCTTTTATGTTTTCTCTTCCTGTTGTAAAACTGGCCAGAACACAACACTCGTTTAGCCAGTTTATGAGGCACAGGTTTGCATCACTAAACTACATTTCCCATCATTCCCGGTGGCAGCACCAGCTAAAATACATCGATTTATGCAGCCTTCACATGCTTTCAGAAGTATCATAAATACGAGTTTCCTAGTCGGATATTGGACATGAACACCCTCTCAAGTCATATTTACTGAGAATCTCAAGATCATTTTGATGCCTTTGTTTCTGAGTTGGGCGGGACATGAACTTTAAATATGGCGGAGGGGAGAACGATTGGTTGCACATTTCATAAAGTGATGTTTTTTAACATCTTCTCGGTGTGAACACTTGTGTTCTGGTCAAACAGGCCTTTATCAAGCTGCTTAATTTGACTGATCTTCCATTTTTGAAGAGTTCATACTTCATTTCATGTGCTTCTGGATCGAGCCTCCCTGTTTGATTGGGGCGGCAGATAAACACAAGCCTTGTAAATGTCAGCCAGAGCAAATCTTACCGATGCTTTGGAATATTCATGCCTTTCGACATGTAAAATTTACAGTTCTCTCAAATATTGAGCTGGCTTATCTGGACGGTGTAGACGGAGCGGTCTGGAGATGAATGAAGTGGTATGAAGAGAGCGCGACAGATAGACGTGGAGACAGGCGGAGAGATTCGGGTCGGTGGAGACAGACTTTGTGACAGCATAACCCGGCATGATAAACTGGTTCATTAAGCTTTCAGTCGAAAAACAGCAATTCGAACTTGGGCAACTCCAGCTGTGAAAGAAATTACGAAATAATTCCACAAGATAAATCTCTCTAAATATGAAACCACTTGACTTCCCAGCACACACAACCTCTTTGCATGACTAAGGGTGCTTACATGCTAGAAAAAAAACACACTAATGGAGAGGTTGACGGATAGCCTACGCAAGGTCCATTTTGAAGCTTTCATAATTTAGTTTTTACATTTGACAGCGTAATCTCTAATTTCGTTTTTGTTGACTCAATCCATGCCAACATGGTCTTTTATTTATTGTGTTGAGCACGACTAGATGAGAATCTCCTTTCGCGTTCGACATATGAAACGGAGAGAGACAACGATTGATCCAGTTCTGACTGGATTGTTTCAAGCCTTAAACCGTGACGCCCATCTGCATCAAAACTCAAGCCAATGAAACTTTTAGCCGAAAAAAAACAACAAAGAAAGACGACTGTTTTTCTTCCCGTTTTATTTTTTTTTTTCAATAGGAACTTTGAAATGATGAATAAATATTGTTTTCCAGAAAGGTTGTGAGTCAGTTTTGGGCTGGTGTTGTTTAGGGTGGTATTACAGTGAGACTGTATGCTTTCTGTCTTGGTTATTTCTATTGGCATTTTGTTTCTAATCCAGCAGGATTTGGGTTTGTTTCATGTGGATTTGGAGGTCCAGGAACCAGAGGGTGGAAAAACTGCTCTAGAGCAACAATAAGGTGGACTTCACCGCAAACATTTCTGGATGTATTTATTTATGGGGAAAATTCACAAATCCAATTTTGCTCCAAAATTCAAAACAATCACTTTTCAGGGTTTGTACAGGAAATATTTCTGCCTTGAGGAACATGATCATATAGTTGAACATGTACAGGTTAGTGGAGTTTAAACACACAGTGTAAGGTTGGTTCACAAGAGAATATACAGGACGTTTGGGATCTGTAAGATTCATCAAGGACACATTAAATTGATCAAAAGTGACAGTAAAGACATTTATAATGTTACAAAAGATTTCTATTTCAAATAAACACTGTTCGTTTTAACTTGAAAGACATGCATCTCAGTTTCCATAAAAATACATTTTTATACAATAATCAGAAATGTTTATATATAAATATTAGAGTGATTTCTGAAGGATCATGTGACACTGAAGACTGGAGTAAATTACGCTTTAATCACAAGATACATATTCTCATAGAAAACAGCTATTTTGAATTGTAATAATATTTCACAGTATTACTGCTTTACTGTATTTTTCATCAAATCAATGCAGCCTTGCTGAGCCTAATTTAAACATGGTTCAATTCATCCCGACAAAGAAACAATTGTCAATGACCAATACAAAGTAAGCTTTTGGGTCACGTGTCCATATTCCAGATTTATCATCAGTGATCTCTAATTGTTCAATTTACTCTATCTCCTATTATTAATATACCATATAGCATATTTCCATATCACACCATCACTATATCAGTGCTTTGAAGTACAGTACAGTACAGTAAGTGAACTTTCTGCTTTTTTGTTTCGTATGGCGCCTGTGTTTAATACCAAGGGTCTCTTTGGCTGTGTGTGAAATAAATGTGCTTCTGTAGTTCACTAAAGTGCAGGAAAAGCATGAAAGCAGAGATGTGTGTGTCTTGACGTTCTGTCAGCGGCCGGCCGGACTCAAAGGACTCCCGCTGTGTGTGTTGTGCTTTGACTGACGGAGGAGCTGTGGATCTCAGATGCCATGAAACATCTGCAGAAATACACAACACGTCTCTGCAGAAATACACAACACGTCTCTGCAGAAATACACAACACGTCTCTGCAGAAATACACAACACGTCTCTGCAGAAATACACAACACGTCTCTGCAGAAATACACAACACGTCTCTGCAGAAATACACAACACGTCTCTGCAGAAATACACAACACGTCTCTGCAGAAATACACAACACGTCTCTGCTGGAATACACAACACGTCTCTGCAGAAATACACAACACGTCTCTGCAGAAATACACAACACGTCTCTGCAGAAATACACAACACGTCTCTGCAGAAATACACAACACGTCTCTGCAGAAATACACAACACGTCTCTGCAGAAATACACAACACGTCTCTGCAGAGATACACAACACGTCTCTGCAGAAATACACAACACGTCTCTGCAGAAATACACAACACGTCTCTGCTGGAATACACAACACGTCTCTGCAGAAATACACAACACGTCTCTGCAGAAATACACAACACGTCTCTGCTGGGATACACAACACGTCTCACGTCTCTGCAGAAATACACAACACGTCTCACGTCTCTGCAGAAATACACAACACGTCTCACGTCTCTGCAGAAATACACAACACGTCTCTGCAGAACTACACAACACGTCTCTGCAGAGATACACAACACGTCTCTGCAGAGATACACAACACGTCTCTGCAGAAATACACAACACGTCTCTGCAGAAATACACAACACGTCTCTGCAGAACTACACAACACGTCTCTGCAGAACTACACAACACGTCTCTGCAGAGATACACAACACGTCTCTGCAGAAATACACAACACGTCTCTGCAGAAATACACAACACGTCTCTGCAGAAATACACAACACGTCTCTGCAGAAATACACAACACGTCTCTGCAGAAATACACAACACGTCTCTGCAGAAATACACAACACGTCTCTGCTGAAATACACAACACGTCTCTGCTGAAATACACAACACGTCTCTGCTGAAATGCACAACACGTCTCGGCAGAAATACACAACACGTCTCTGCAGAAATACACAACACGTCTCTGCAGAAATACACAACACGTCTCTGCTGAAATACACAACACGTCTCTGCAGAAATACACAACACGTCTCTGCAGAAATACACAACACGTCTCTGCTGAAATACACAACACGTCTCTGCAGAAATACACAACACGTCTCTGCTGAAATACACAACACGTCTCTGCAGAAATACACAACACGTCTCTGCAGAAATACACAACACGTCTCTGCAGAAATACACAACACGTCTCTGCAGAAATACACAACACGTCTCTGCAGAAATACACAACACGTCTCTGCAGAAATACACAACACGTCTCTGCAGAACTACACAACACGTCTCTGCAGAGATACACAACACGTCTCGGCAGAAATACACAACACGTCTCTGCAGAAATACACAACACGTCTCTGCAGAAATACACAACACGTCTCTGCAGAAATACACAACACGTCTCTGCTGAAATACACAACACGTCTCTGCAGAAATACACAACACGTCTCTGCAGAAATACACAACACGTCTCTGCTGAAATACACAACACGTCTCTGCAGAAATACACAACACGTCTCTGCTGAAATACACAACACGTCTCTGCAGAAATACACAACACGTCTCTGCAGAAATACACAACACGTCTCTGCTGAAATACACAACACGTCTCTGCTATTGGTGGATCTCACATGAGTGACAGGTTGAGTCCTTCAAACACCTGCAGATCACCAAGGCTTTAAGGAACCATGCAAAAATGAGGTAAAAATAGTCAGCCACAGAAATGTTTTTCGTGTTGCCATCCTTAAAACGGCTAGGCTGGGACTTCAGCTCGGAGAGTTTGGTGATGTTTCTTCATTCTTGACTTCCTGTAACAGTCGTTTCTCTTTGTCCTCCGTCTGTCTGTCACAACCCCTCTGTCCTCATCCGTCTCTCTGTGACAGCAGCATTTCTGCCCCCACACACACACACACACACACACACACACACACACACACACACACACACACACACACACACACACACACACACACACACACCTCTTTCCTGTTTGCTCAGGTGGATGAAGCTGTGGTTTGGAGTGAACCAGTAGTGACCTTCTACTACGAGTCTCACACACACACACACACACACACACCTCAACCTTTTAACTGACAGCATCACTTAAGGTTCATGAAAAGTCAACAGATCACATGTCTGGATTAGTTAATGAAATGTGAAAAAACGGAGTAAGTGACTCTCAGTGCTTAAATCAACAGAAATCAAAACTGACCCTTTCAAAAATGGAGTTTTGTGACTTTTCGTCTATATCTGTTAGCATCTACTGTATATGCGAGTGTCACGCTCAAAGTAGTTGTGAACACAAAAGAAAAACCAGCTGGACTTGTGGAATGTAGATATTAAACATTGTACAGATTTGTACTTGCAATCAACCAATAAGTTAAAACAATTCAGATATATCAGATGTTTAATATCCACCAGCCAACAAACCAGTCTCAAACTGGTCTCTATTCATATGAATTTATAAACACCATTTTATAAATAAAAAAACACAAAACAATACATAAGCTATATTTTTGTACATATACATGCACATTCACAAATACATATTTCAAACACACAGTACACACATTGTTTACAATAGACAGTATGTAATGTACCCACGCTAGCTAATTAAACGTGTGTATCAGTGTCAGAAATGAATAGGTCTCAAGGCAAAAATGACCGAAATACCCCAGAAATTCAAAATATGGCAGAAAAGAATTCATTTATTTTTGTATAAAATATGAACAGATGTTCATTTAAATTGATATGTCATGCACTCGAGTTTCATTTAATGCATTGATTAAATTCAGGTGTTCGATAAAACTGCATGACATACAAGGTGTTTTTATAAGAAATGCCCCTGAAAATCAGATCCAGGGGGGCAAACATTGGCTTTTTATTTTTTAAGTGAAATTCTGCCACTGGTATGTGTCTGGAAGGAGAGCTGCACACCTGCACGGTCTACGGCCATCATTACCCAGACTCCCCCTCTCAGAGAGTGACACGCCAGACCCTCGCAGCACATCCAGCCTGGAACAGGATATGACATCGGACAGAGAGCTGGACTCGCCACACATGGAAACCATCAGAACTCATAGTCATTTGTAGTGACGGTGGTGCTAAAAAACCTTTAGACAAAGCTCTCTCTCTCTTTCTAATGTAAGACCTTCAGGAAGTTCCACGTAAATAAGATGCATTGGTGGTACAAGCTGAATAAATTTTATTCAAATTTAAATTAAGCTTTTACTTCTGCTGATTCAACCATATAAGCTGACCAATCAGGTTGTGAGCGTATCCCTATGCCTTTAGGTTCGGTGTTAAAAT
Source organism: Semotilus atromaculatus (assembly GCA_031834385.1). Taxonomy (NCBI): domain Eukaryota; kingdom Metazoa; phylum Chordata; class Actinopteri; order Cypriniformes; family Leuciscidae; genus Semotilus; species Semotilus atromaculatus. The sequence continues at coordinate 4,148,158 of JAULUF010000022.1, forward strand.
GCCAATGTGAATTCATACCAAGACTAAACTTATTTTTTGTCAGAACCAAGCAAACCAAACTACAAGTGTGAACACACACCGAGATGAAGAAACATCTTAAACCGGACTACTTGGCATAGCCTGATTTGTTTAGCTTTTGCCACAAGACATGCATTTGCAATCTTACACTAGTTGGTCCCGCTTAAAAACAAAGATGGTCTTAACTGGTTTAAGTTGTTGTTTCCCCCCATCCATCCGTCTCTAGTGCAATAGGGCTTTGTTCACATACAGCATGAGGTTTGTTTTCCTCTTATATTCAGCCCCATTAATCAAACGTGGCAGTGGATCTCCTCAGAGGTTTCGGGTTGGGAAGTGTTGTTTTTCTTTTCGGGCAGTAATCACTGTATTTCGTGTAATGTTCAGCTCTTTGAATTGAAAAAGTGGCGTTGCTGTGCAGAGAAGCAGCATCGCGTGTGTTGCACGACCTGTCATGGCATCAGACGTTATCGCTCGCACTGTGTTTATCTTAGCAGTTTCCTGAATGGGGAGCCAATTAAACATGCCATTCTCTTCGGTTTGATTGTGTCACGATTCATTACACAGAATTACCTCTTGCATGAGTGGACGTCTGTGGAGGTTAGCGAGCCCACTCTTTCCTCTTGTTTATTTTCTTCTGTCTTCTTCACTGGTCGGCTCATTATGCGTCATTCAGCTGAATCAGTACGATGGACAGATATTTGAGGAGGTAAAGTATGAATTAGCAGAGCAATGTCTTAAAGGGACAGTTCACCCAAAAATGCAAATTCTGTCATTATTTGCTCACCCTCAAGTTGTTCTGAATCTGTATGAGTTTCTTTCTTCTGATGAACACAAGATGATATTTTGAAGAATGTCAGTAACCAAAACAACGAGCCCCAATGACTTCCATGGTATTTTTTTCCTCATACAGGTTTGGAAAAACTTGAGGGTGAGTAAATGATGACAATTTGCATTTTTGTGTGAACTTAATATATCAATATGCACTGATCAAATGATAAATGATATGATCAAACAATGCACCACGTAAAAAAAAAATATTTTTAAGATGCACTTTTATTTTGACACTCATGTTGGCCACATCTGCACCAAGGTCTTAAAGAAAAAACCCAGGAAAAAAAACTAGTTTGACTGTTATAAAAATATGTAAAATTGCCTCATAAAATATTTGATAAGTTAACAACTTATTTTTCTGTATAAATGTGTTTTTCAACACCCAGAGTGCCTCATTGTGTTGTGTATAATCAAGTATATACACTCACCGGCCACTTTATTAGGTACCCCATGCTAGTAACGGGTTGGACCCCCTTTTGCCTTCAGAACTGCCTCAATTCTTCGTGGCATAGATTCAACAAGGTGCTGGAAGCATTCCTCAGGGACTTTGGTCCATATTGACATGATGGCATCACACAGTTGCCGCAGATTTGTCGGCTGCACATCCATGATGCGAATCTCCCGTTCCACCACATCCCAAAGATGCTCTATTGGATTGAGATCTGGTGACTGTGGAGGCCATTTGAGTACAGCGAACTCATTGTCATGTTCAAGAAACCAGTCTGAGATGATTCCAGCTTTATGACATGGCGCATTATCCTGCTGAAAGTAGCCATCAGAAGTTGGGTACATTGTGGTCATAAAGGGATGGACATGGTCAGCAACAATACTCAGGTAGGCTGTGGCGTTGCAACGATGCTCAATTGGTACCAAGGGGCCCAAAGAGTGCCAAGAAAATATTCCCCACACCATGACACCACCACCACCAGCCTGAACCGTTGATACAAGGCAGGATGGATCCATGCTTTCATGTTGTAGACGCCAAATTCTGACCCTACCATCCGAATGTCGCAGCAGAAATCGAGACTCATCAGACCAGGCAACGTTTTTCCAATCTTCTATTGTCCAATTTCGATGAGCTTGTGCAAATTGTAGCCTCAGTTTCCTGTTCTTAGCTGAAAGGAGTGGCACCCGGTGTGGTCTTCTGCTGCTGTAGCCCATCTGCCTCAAAGTTCGACGTACTGTGCGTTCAGAGATGCTCTTCTGCCCACCTTGGTTGTAACGGGTGGTTATTTGAGTCACTGTTGCCCTTCTATCAGCTCGAACCAGTCTGGCCATTCTCCTCTGACCTCTGGCATCAACAAGTCATTTCCGCCCACAGAACTGCCGCTCACTGGATGTTTTTTCTTTTTCGGACCATTCTCTGTAAACCCTAGAGATGGTTGTGCGTGAAAATCCCAGTAGATTAGCAGTTTCTGAAATACTCAGACCAGCCCTTCTGGCACCAACAATCATGCCACGTTCAAAGTCACTCAAATCACCTTTCTTCCCCATACTGATGCTCGGTTTGAACTGCAGGAGATTGTCTTGACCATGTCTACATGCCTAAATGCACTGAGTTGGCGCCATGTGATTGGCTGCTTAGAAATTAAGTGTTAACGAGCAGTTGGACAGGTGTACCTAATAAAGTGGCCGGTGAGTGTACAATATTTTCAAAAGTTTTCAAATATTAATTGATATTGGTCATTTCAATAAATTTCAGTTAAAGTCATGGAAAAGCATGTTGCTATGACTTACTGATCATATCATTTTTACAGTGTATTATTCAAAAACTAAAGTGTATTTTATGTTGCCAATGTGGGATATAGGATTTTCAATTTTCAGAGAGTTCAATTAAATGTACATGCTATATTTTGGTTGCATTTGTGAACCAATAAAAAAATATGGTAGTGAATAGGCACAAACTATGGTCAAATTAATCATAAGCCCCTGAATCTAATCAAATCATACCTGTATGCTTTGAGAAATCGCCAAATATCGTATCGCTAGCTAAGAGAATCAAAGTTGTGCATAGGCAAGTACCACTCGTATTTTCTTTAAAAAACAAAATGCAACACTTAATATTTCAATATTCCAAATAATTAAAAGTGTCATTTTGAGCGGAAAAACAGTCATATTTTTCTTCAAATGAGGTTTGTTGTGTTAGTTTAGCCTTGACTAACACTTCAGATGTGGCAGAGTGGAAAGATCAACACCTTCACTGAAGAACATTATTACACAAATAAACTTCAGCTTGTTCTCAGAAATGCCACGGAGAGAGACAAGCACTTTATTTCTTCTTATTTCAATCCAACAAATAATGTGACATGGCACTTTTGAGTAGCGCTGAAGTTCAGCAGCAGTAAATGTGTTGGTTTTTCTCGTTCTGCAGGTACTTGTGCTTCAGGTATGCTCATGCAGCGTTTGCGTGTGTGTGTGAATATGCTCGGCGTGTATAGTTACATGCATGTGTGTGTGTGTGTATAGCGTGTGTCCGGACCAGCACGCCCGCGGGTCGCTCCACAGATGAAACAGATAAGGTAATTGGCTCTAATGAAATCCAGACCTAACAGTCCAAAATCTCTCTCCTGTTCCTCTCTCTCTTTTCATTCAAATCCATTTATTCTTCTCCCTTTTTGTGTCTCTCTTTCCTTCTCCCTCTCATGCTCATGTATGTCTGTTTGAAGTTTGCGAAACTTCAGGCTTAAACGAAATTTTGAAACAAAACTTCAGGCTGCTGGGCCCGTTGCCATGTACAGAGGGTCTAATTATCGCCCTTTTGCTGTCGTGGAGTTTACGGCACAGGAAAAGAGTCATTATGCATTCTATCCATATTCTTTTTTTAATGCGGAGGGAAGGTTGAAAGGTCGCCAAAAGGAGGTGCAGAAAAATTACTTTGAAACTTGCAAGCGGGGATGGGAATCTCATGGAATATAATGATTAATGATAGGTGATGTGTGCTGTGTTTTTCTAAGTTCAAATACTTCCCGTCTCAGTTTAATATGGAGAGATAAAAGGAAGCCATTCGCAGGTTGAAACACTGTGATGATTTCAAAACATTGTTCTGTTTGTTTGAGCAGCTCAACACAGCAACTGTGACTCAGCCAATGGCATGAGATGGGGGCGGGACAGACTGATCGACCAATGGATGGGCTATATAGCGATATATATATATATATATACAGCCCGTTCTCATCCCAAGGCGTAATATAATGACGCTTTTGCCAAAGCGTCTATATCGAACGCGCATGGTACCCTTTAGCGTCAATATGAGACGCCGATATATATGGGTCAGAAGGCGCCTCCTAGCGGTCTAACCCTAACCCTACACCATACCTAAACCTACCCATCTCTCTGCGTGTTATATTGACGCTAAAGGGTTCCATGGGCGTTGGATTTAGACGCTTTGTCAAAGTGTCAGAATATGACGCCCTAGGATGAGAATGCGTTGATATATACTGTATAGAGCAGATCTCAACTGCGTGATTGTTTATATCATTGCAAAATATAAACTATATTATCACCCAGCTCTTTATATAAAGGTGGATATATTAGTACATGTCCAACTTTATCAACAAACATACAGTAGCTACACACACACACACACATATATTATACTATATAGCTCAAATCTCTGCTGTTTGATTGCTTGTATTATGTAAACTATAGTAAGATATTATAAACATTAACATCATGAATTTCTGTAAAACTGCTTTGAAAAGTATGTTGTGAAAAGTGCTATGTGTGACTTGCATGTAGACTCCACCTTTAGTGATTCTATTTGTGCTGCTGTTTTGTGAGTAAACGAGTATTTTTTGAATGATTCATTTAAAAGAACCAGTTCATAAGTTCAGTTCATGAATGTGAATATGTCATTGAGGACATTGCAAGAGAAAAATGTTTTTAGTTTACGGCCTTCGCATTGAATAGAGATGCACGAAACACTGTCGGAATATTTTGATGCAGTGACTGTTTTACAAAAAAATACAATAAATGTTAATGCAACTGAAAGCTTGGGGTTTCCCTCATCTGCATTTTACTGTTAATAAAGGAATTCATAAGGCAGCGTTGGCAGAACAGTAGAGAAAAAGAAAGCGGAAAAATCTTTTTTTCTTTCATTAATTATGGTTTGGACTTTCGCTTAAATATACCCAAACAGGACATAGTTACAGGTTTTAATGTAGACGAGGTTTAATGTAACAAGATCCCCAAGCAACATCAGCATACTAGAGGTTTCCATAGTTGTTTACACGTTGCTATGGTGGGCTGTGTGGTTGCTAGGTGGTTGTTTAGTCAAAAGAGGTATCATTCATGTCTGTAGCACAAATGGCACAAAGTTTAATTCTCAGGAGGGGTTTGAAATCTTGACTCTAAGTATGAGCAATGCTTAGCAAACACTACTAAAAACTAATTTAACACGCAAACGGATCCCTGGGAAGAGGGAGGAACGGAGGCCTAATGAGGAAGGATTTACAACGCCCCACTGAGACATGGAACCCAGTTTTTAGGCTTTTAAAAACCTCTTATCTGTCCACAGCTTTTAACTTGAGCTTCACACTTCTGTGGAGCTGGGCTGGTCTGAGGGTGCGAGAGGCTCTTTTACCCCTGCGGGGGGGCAGAAACGCAGGGGTGATGAAGTCGTGTTGGTTCAGACTGCATGGGGCGATGGACCATCTGTTTCAGGTTTTCGGTCTATACTTTTCTCTTTCTTTGTGGAGTAATGGTGCATGCAAAGCAGCAGGAGATACCTGCTCCTGACCTCCAGAAACCTCAGACGTAAACTTGGTTTTAGATCATAGAATGAGCAAAATTACAACGGAATCGGCCCATTTTCCCCAAAAGTGAATGATATTTGAATGTTTTAAATCATGAAAGTCACTTTCGGAGTATGAATTATCATATGCATTAAAAGACAGAAGAATATAATGCAAGCACTGTAAAAGGTTTCGCCACAAAATTCGTCGAGACAGCTTTTCACCTCAACGATGAAATATCGTCACGGTTTAATATCGCGAGATCTCGTCACAACCCTAGTTCTTCTGAATGCAGCAAAGTTTAGGGTTCATGTAAACAGAAATTTCAGAATCTGAAATCAGATTCGGATTCATTCGGATTGACAAAAAATAGTGCATGTAACATACCTAATATAAATGATATTCTTATATAAAAAAGAGCATTATTCCTGCGTGGACATATGGAGATAAGCACACTTCTGGCACTCTAAAAATCGTTCACCCCAAAATGTTAATTCTGTCTTCATTTACTCGCCCTTATGTTGTTCTGACCGGTATGACTTTCTTCTGAGGAACACAAAAGAAATATTTTGAAATATATGTGTGTGTGGTTTTTTTTTTGTCCATACAATGAAAGTCCAATGTTACATGGATCCCGACGTCCTTCAAATCATCTTCTTTTCTGTTCAACAGAAGAACGAGAGAACAGATTCAATCTGACTTGTGAACAAATTGTTCAGGACTTTATAGCATTGTGAGCCTACGCAATTGGTAGAGAGCACTTGTCTTAATGCTTTCTACAAATATAGGCTTAGGATAATTTGGGGAAATTTCTGGTTCAATCGATTAATTGAAAAGATCTAAGTCCAAAGAATTATTCGTTTACGAATCAGACTAATGTTAAGCGTTCTCAATGAACTAGCGAGACTGAACTTTCATTTGAGAAGAGCAATCAAGCAGAAATGCAAAGCGAATCGGATCACAGTGACACAGTTTGCAAATTAATCTGGAGGGTTAATAAAAGTTGAACGTCCACTTCTCAGGAATGCTTTTGAAACATGAGAAAACCTGCATTAAAACTAAAATGAATGTCTTTTTTCCTCTTTGAATGCAGCATGTGGAGTTTAGTTGCTGGTGGGTGGATGGCATGCTCCACTCCATTGATGGTTTCTTTTGACATTTCACGAATCACGTTGCCATTCTTTAGCGATGACATGCATGTGTACACAACATTTTCTTAAAGGATGCAAAAAAAAGAAAAAGAAAAATCAAGCTCACTCATTCGGAAAGATTTTTCTTCACGATTTTTAAAAGCACAGAGCAAATTTTCTTGTTTCCTCTAAAGTGCTCAGACAGGATGTGAAACTGTTTGAATCACTTTTACAGCGAGTTCAACAGTTAAAACGCCGCAGCCATGACTCAGCAGTGAGCTTCCTAGCTGTCTACTTTCTAAGGGAGCATCATGACTGACATGGAGACGCCTTCGGTTCAAAACTGTACATTAGCAGAAACTCTGAACATCATACGAACAGCTTAGTAAAAAGTGATCATGGAAAAAGCCTTGACAAAATGCATGTGCCCTGAGAAACCCGAAGCTGACACGTTGAAAAGAAGCAAGCATCATGCAGTCATGATGAACTTTATACACTTGTGTATCTGTTTAGCATTTCTGTCAGGGTGACGGCAGTCAACGAGGCTTAATGAAGGCCTGAAGCTTTGCCCTGGAGGGGGGCAGTCGAATGTTTGGAGGTGTCACTGAAGGCTAATTACCCCCCAGGGGGATGGAGGTCTGCATTTACCCCCCACAGATCCCCTGCAGGAAAGCCTGACAAAGATGCATTAAGCAGATCTTAAAAAACCTCTCTGAAACGTTAACCTCCCCTGACGACACGCAGAACAGGACGTGCTGCTTTAGTTTGATACACATGCACGGGACTAAAGTGCATCGCTTACACTTTATTTTAAGGTGTCATTGAGTAATATTAATTAGCAACATGTATTGGGTTAGGGTAGGATTTGGATTTGGTTGAGGGTTAGTTGCATGTAATTATGCATTATTTACTGTTATTGCTGCTATGGTAAGTACATGTAACAAGGACACTGTAAAATAAAGTGTTAGCAGTGCATTTGATGCAACAAGAGCCGATTAAAAACAAATCGCAGTCTCTATCTTCTGACTACTTCAATTATTCATTCTTTTAGCTTTTTAATGTTGTTGACTAAACAACAGTTGTTTTTACGATGTGTCAATCAGCTTTGAGAGACAAGTTTACAGTTTATGTCAAGTTTAGGCTTACAACCAGAGTTAGGTGTTATTCACCTAACATTTTTCAGAGATAAGTTTATTTTTGGGTGGTTTATGTTCCTGGCCACAAGGCGGGTTTCCACTGGTCAGACTGGTCTAGTTTGATGGCTATCGAAGATTTCTGGGCAATTAGCTGACTGAATTCAGCAGATCTACTAACATTGCTTGCTTGCTGAATGTAGTTATTTTATTGTTTTTATTTTAATGCTTACATTTAAAATAGCACTTGAACATTTGGTGACAACTCTATTTCATTGTGTACAATCAGTTTAAATTTGTAAATCGGAAGTTTACTTTATCCATTGGGATTACAAAAATAATTTTATAGCAGGATTTATGGAAATCCAGATCTTGACCAAATTAGAATAGATTCAACCTTTTTATTTATTTATTTAACTTCATCCATTTGGTTAGTCTTAATATTTTTATTTATTTAATAATGTATTACCTTACTAAATTAAAATATAATGATATAAAATGCTTTATTATTTGCATAGAAAATTTTCCTCAATTTACATTCCTCAAATTACATTTTGTGAAGGTTTTAAATTAACTTAAACCAGCAAACCCCCTTAGGCTGGTCTAGGCTGGTTTAAGCTGGTCTTTTCAGAAAGGAAATTAGATTTTTTTTTGGTTCCTTTTTATTGATAAGATAGTAGAAAAGAGATGGAAATTGGGATTGAGGAATGTGAACATTCGAACTCAATCACACATGACCACCGCTCCAACAAACTCACACTTTTCTAATAGCTTTGGATCAATCACCAGATATCCCACGCTGCACAAATCTGTCTTTAACACTGGCTTGACATGTTAAACATCCAGATCATACCACAGTTATGTTAATTTGTGCTGAATCTGTGAACACAAAACCAAATCGTGGACCTCAAGAACAATGCGCTGTGTTTGTCAACCAAGAACAAAAAGTGTGTGTTTGATGATCCAGCCCATCAGATTTTCCTGGCGAGTGGCGTGAAAACGCAGAGGGCTAGTTTCAGGGACCAGTCTAATTAAAATATTTCACTTTTAAAAGTTTCCAGTGGTTAGATTTGACCTTGTGTGCATTCCAGCTATTCAGGGGAATAAAGCAGGGCAAATGCATGCTCATAACTTTCTGTTCCAAGCAGGGATCTCATCCAGTGGAGAAACAGAGGAAGTCAGAGGGGAGTTGGCTTCATACATCTTAGTGAAACAGGTCAGTAAGTGACTCAGTCCTTTATTTCTCGTTCTCCTCCAGAACATCATTCTTCATTTCCGTCATGATATGGGGGTGTTAATTCAACTACAGCCACTTTTGGTTCCAGTGGTTGATTTTTATTAAAACTATCCGATTTCAGCTTTTTCTTTTTGTTATATGAAGGTCACATTAAACATTTCTTATGTATTTAGCAGATGCTTTTATCTAAAGAGAATTACATTGCATTAATACAGTCAAGGTACACTCTCAGAAAAAAAAAGTACAGCTGTCACTGGGGTGGAACCATTTTAAAAGGTACACTTTTGTAAGTAAAAAAAAAAAAGTATTGTTTTCAACCTCATCTTGACCTCTGTCAGAAATTATTTGTTTTTAAGGTTTGGTAACCAAACAGTTGATGGACCCCATTGACTTCCATAGTATATACTATTGGAGACAATGGGGTTCAACTGTTTGGTTACTGACATTCTTCAAAATATCATCTTTTGTGTTCACCAAACTAAAGAAATTCATACAGGTTTGGTTTGGAACAACTTGAGGGTGAATAAATGATGACAGAATCTTAATTTTTGGGTGAACTGTCCCTTTAATGCTAGTCAGTAAATGGTCACTGTTATGATTGGATAATGCCTTTGCATAGGAAAACATATCACATGTTTTGAAATCATTATCCATATAAAAAAAGCATTATGAAGTAGGCGAAGTATAAAATTGTTTACTTACAGTTTGCAATGAAGGCCTAGCTGCTGTCAGATCCAATACGGTTGCTTCATCTTTCAACAAAAGTCTCTTTGCAAACTCTCCATTAGCTGTTCATGGATTATAAAACAGTGTGCAGTCAAATTTCCTAGCATTTCCATTTTCTCAAGCTGTTATTTTGTCAAATTATGCAAAACGTTTAAAAAAAACATTAATTGTCCATTTATTTCTATTCAGGGTAGGCCTACATAGAAATATTGTCAATAACCTTATCAAGACAAAGGAGACCATTTTATTCCACAAATGTTACAATTTAAATACATTTAAATTAAGGGGTTATTAGGGTGTGCATTATTTTTCATTCATTTAATTTGATGGGCATGAGTCAATTACTATTTTAATTTCCCAAAGTGCCTATGATTGAATAAACATCCTCTATATATAAAATCTCCCCATTACTGAAATCTTTTGGACAGCAAGAGGATGATTTAAGGTTGAGTTAAAGTGGTTTACCCCCTTCAGGCATGGATCAGACATATTTTAGGGGGCAACTGGCAAACATCAACAAACATCTGACAAAATGCCTTTTATTTTGCATGAAAGTTTGTGATGTCTTTGTGTACACTGATCTGCATTCTGATTGTCTGTTTATTCTCATAGAAACCACACTGATGGGCAGGTAAATGTGAGCTGGCGGTCTGTAAACCTTATTGTGTGCCACATGTAGGGTGGCACAGTGATGCCAATTCAGCTGCCTGGGTGGTACATACACAAACCCCACTGTTGCCAAACACACATGGCCATGACCAGCCACTTAAAGTCTGGTATTGGCGTAATGCCTGGGATGTGAGGCACTCTTGTATTTTGTGGGGCTTTATAAGAAAGATTCTTTATTTCTCAGACACATTCAAAGTGATTTGCAGAACTTTTTACCACATGGACAATCTCCTGCTGGAGTCAAATCTATTTTGGGGGGTTTAAACCTACAACCTTTTGGGTTACCAAACACAAACACGTGTGTAGCCGCAACATGCAACATAAAGTTGGGTTCAATTTGCAGCTTATTTTGGCCGAAGTGTAAAGAAACCAACAACTTTCTGTTTTGTTTTTAATAGATTATACCACACTAAGAGATGGATGTGGGAAAAACTGAATCAAAAATGCCTACCCACAAAACCTTGTGCACTTTCACATATTGCTCAAGGCCGCTTGATTTCTGAAAATATCTTGCATTCCTGTTATTGTGTGGGATGACTTTTAACACCAATAAAATATCTCGGTTACGTTTGTGCATTTTTAAGGTTTTTTACTGAGGCATGTTTGCAGCAAAACAACCAACGATCAGAGCACCGTTAAACATCAGAGGGAAAAATATGCCTCAGAAATATGGTAAATTTAGTTTTTAGCATCCTACTAAAAACACTCATTATCACTGCAGAATTGTGAATTTTGGACATTATTAATCTCTTAAGGGAAACGGCAGCATGCAGGTGTTGTAGGTCATCAAGGTCCTCCATGCATACATGCTGTGCACAGCTGCATATTGCAACACAATATGAGTATGATAGTATGCCATTCCAAGTACAACCTGATATAGGGATGAATTATCTGCATCTCCTTTTCCCTTGAATATGAGCGAGATGTAATGCGATGAATCTCTGGACACAATTAAAACAGGCACACACGATCTGGCTGCTCATAATAATTTAAATATGATTGGAATCTCCTATATAGGATCGGACCTGCGTGGCATGAAAGAGTTGAATCCATGTGGTTCCGCTTATGACCCAGAACCCAGTAAATCAAAGATGAAAAGGCCTTCGCTCAAATCAAATCATATTTTAATCTAGTCTTCCAGGACGGACATGCTTTGTTGAGCTGAGCCGTTTGAGGTTTCGTTGTGTGCTAGAAGTTTCCATTGAGCAGAAAAGACACGAAATGAAAGCAGCATGTCATGAACAATCTCACCTCAACAAAAGCCACAAGAATATCCACAGCCGACCCCTGACCTCACTGCTGAATCAAAAGGTTCTTATGCCTTTTGCTGATAATCAATATTGTGTTTCAAACCTTCTTGATCTGTTGAATCAGATTGTATCGTGCTTATGTTTGGGATCTCTGAGACATTTAATATTATTAGGATGAAATTAGGGGCCCATATGCACATACAGTAGGCTATACCCTGCATACAGATGTTATAGGCACTGTAAAAGGGTTAGAGGCCTATTTACACCAAGAACGAAAACTATAAAGAAAACTATAAACATATAGCGTCCACGCCAGCGGATGATATCATTGTTTTTATGGTTCATCAGCTGGATAAAAATCGTTCTGAAAGTGATTCCAACGATATCGTTTTCTATGTGCTATTGTCGTTATAGTTGTGGTGTAGAGTAGCCTAGGCTATTCTATTCTTAAATATTGAGAACGATTGTAAGAAATATCTTTATCGTTATGTTTTTAGTTGTTGTCCTTTGTGTGAACCTTGTTTTAGTTGTTGTCCTTGTTTAGGTTACGATAACGAAAAATATATAGTTCTAAAAATTATAAATGTAAAGGAATAGCCTAGTCCACACACCGTGATAACAACACAGAGAAATTACATTGTTGGAATAATTTTTTAGAACGACTTTTTTTTCAGCTAATGAACAAATAAAAACATTGACAACCAATCAGAATCCATCATGCTTTAAAGAGCTCGAGCATTTAAAGCAGCAGACGAAAAACTGCAGGAAAATAAACAGAATCGTGGAATTGTAGTTATCTTTATAGTTGTCGTTTTTGATGTCAACGGGCCTTTACTCTTGATATTTACATAGCACAGTAGGCTATGTGTTCATTGCAACATTAAAAACCTCACCATGAACACTTGGCACCTGACAATGTCTACAAATGTTTCGCTCTTTTTTTATAAGAACACCTGTTTTTTAAATCAAATTGAGCAAATCTTATATATTTTATATATAAATATATGAAATGGAAAAATGTATGCAAGATATTTAGAAATGTCCCTGTAAATGTGACCTTAAACCTTATAGCCTATTGTCCGACCAACATCAAAGCATGACAAAATAAACAGTAAATAATTACGTTTCACTGTTTTCTTTAGCCTACCAAAACTTATAATATATAAAAATATATATAACAGGTGAATTAAGTCAAGCACCTTTATATATACATATATATATAGCCTATATATACTTTTTTTTTTAAAGTACATCAGTTTGGCAAATAGCTGTAGCCTACAGCTCAAGCTCTTACAATTTACCCAAATGCTATGTGATCTAACAATCTGCCATTTATATATTATTTCTTTTTACACATTATTTCAATTTTGTATGCTTCTACTTTGAACTGAGATCAGATGAGCAGCAGGCTACATTAATGTCTTTTGGCCTTTGAGTTTTAAATCATGATGTTAAAGCCATCAGCTCAAAGACTCGGAGAGATAACCCGGCTGTGTGCGCGTGCGTGTGCGCGTGCACTGCTGTAAAATTCACATGGACCAGGAATTACATGCAGTCAAGTCTACAGAGGTGAGAGTTTCTCAAGTTCAACACAACACGGGCATGCTCATTTGAAGATGGTGAATCGATTCAGCTCGGCGAATCTTTACTGCACAGGTCAGATGCTTTTACATCAACATTCGTCAAATTGTTTAACTGGACAAGCCTGTTTGACTCCTGCTTTTACACTTCATATTTCAAACGCTCATGCAGAAGGCCCGAGTGCATGTAAATAAACTGTAGTGCTTTATTAGGTTTTCTTTTCTTTCTGAACATACAATAAAAACAAGAACATTTTATCCGATTTCATATTTCATATTGCCTTTATTTTGATTCGAAAAAGCACCGAAATTAACATGATCATGAAACACACTCCAGCTATGCCAAAAAAAGCAAAGCTGCAGCATATCCAGTTCAAGTTTTAGAGAATTAATTACCAGAGGCATTCTGCAGTATATCCTCAACGAGTGATGAAATCCCTGCTAAACTCCAACACTATCCAAAGCAAAAGAGAGAGAGAAATCCTAGACTTTTCCATGTCCTTTTGCCGGTCAAAGTTTGCGCGCGCAAAACCCTTCCACAAACATCAGGTTTATCATTCCATCATTATCCCATCGAGTCTGACTTCTTTTAAAGAAACTCAACTCATATTTGTGTCAGACTGAATGCGTGTGAAGGCGGGTCTGTGCAACTCAACATCTGTTCTATTCACGTGACGTTAAGAAAAATATGAACAACATCTGGTAAACATAAGTTTGATTCAGGTGCTTGAGCTCCCTCTTTCACTCGCTCTCTTTCTGCCTCTCCACTTCCCCAAACCCCTGGATCTGAGTGGAAATCGAGATCATGACAGCAGAAACAATCACACGCTGCTTGCGTGTCTTTTAAAACAAGACATCTTAATATTCTAGGCCTAAATATTCGGAGGATTTTTGTGGCGTCTCATTTATAATTATCCTAAATCAAAACCTATGTTTTTTTCTGTAGCCTATAGCTATTCGTTTGCCTCATTTAAATGCAGGCCCTTTTTTATTAATTAATATTGTTTTTGGTTATTCCTTCATTTTTTTTTTGTTTGATGATTAATCGGTTGATAATATTTCTCTCTGGATCGGTAAAAGACTCTCGGTTGTAAAATGCTCGTGTTTGGCTGTTTTGACCCTCTCCGTGACGTGACCTTCCCGACCCTTCATTTTATAGACATCTGTGAATTCCATAGACGTTCGGAGCCGTTACACACCTTCACGTGATTCTTCACAACATCTGAACGCTTTCCCAGACCTCCTGTCAAATGCTGTCCTTTTGGGTTCAAATGCCCGCGCAAAATGACACAAATGTCTTCATGACTGCAGAAATATTTATTCTTTATGTTATTCTTCCCTGATGTGTTGTCTTTTGTTATAGTAGAAAATAACATGCAAATATAATTTGTATTAAAACAGTTTCTGTATTTTATTTCGTCCAAATGTTTAAAATCATTACTAGCCTAGCCTACTAAATAAAATGACATTTTGGGCGAAAACCACTCAATTGTTTTAAATAATAATAAAGATAACTAACATTATATAATCCTCTTAATTTAATGTTAAATAGTGTAAAATATTCTCCTTGCAAAAGATCTAAATATGTCCTTTTCATATCAGCATCTTAATAGGCTACTTTAGAAAAAACAAAACTGCAATATTTAAATGAGCTGAGTATAAGAACGATTGTTTTAAATAAGCATAATTTATAACAACGGTAAGATCATTTATAACATCCCGGCAAGACCTATAGGCTATTTTTATTTTTTCAATCTCATCGAATCATTAGCCTATTGCAGTTGTTTCTGTGTACAAACTACTTTTCGTTTTTTATGTAGTTTTGAAATCCTTTTATAGCCTACTATTGCATTAACTGCAATAACAACATGCTAAAATAGGTACGTTTCAAACCATGTTTTATTGCAGAAAATATACACATATTTACATCGTATTTAAAATAGAAAATGCATGTAGACACCAGATCTCTCTGCACTGACAATCATTAATAAATAAATAAATGTCTTTTCTAGGACCAGTCAAAGAAAGTGTTGACGCAGATATGAGCCGATTCTGTTCTTTCTTTCAGAAATAAATATGACGACACGTCAAATGTCCAGTGAGACTCTGTTGTTCGACAGAAGCACATGTTTTCCACATTCCCCGTCACAACAGCCCAGATCTGACTGTAATTCCTGCTCGCATGTCGTAGTTCACTACTGTAAGTGCTTGCAACGACGTCATGATGCTCCAGAATTTTCCCTTTATAATCCTCATTTTCGCCATTGTTTTCGTGTCGCTCCTTCCAGTGAGTTCTGCTCTGACTCCATGCTTATGGCCGAAAATCTGAAAAAACATTAAAGTGTGTTAAAAAAATCATGCAATATTGATCTAATAATAACATGCATTTAATTCCTTAACTTAATAGTATTTATAGGCATAGACAATACCAGAATAAATAAAGTTTGCAAAATCCCCCCAACTTTGGTTGCAGGAGAAAATATTTCCAAATTATATATTATTGGTGCTGAATTGCCTTTTTGTTTATGCTCCTCAAAGAACTGTTTTTAAAATGCATGTGAGAATCGTTTAATCATAACAGTTTCTATAGGAATTGTTTATCAGCCAAAGCAAAGGTCTCATTCTTTATTAGGCCTATCACTAATTTCTACATTGCACAACAACAATAATAATAGCTGAAAATGAAATCTTTCTTCGTTGTTTAAAACTCAACAACTTCTCGAGGTGCATCCTGGGATGCTTATTGTGGGAAGAGAATTTGATGATGAATCATTCACTATCATCCACTCCAACGAAAAAAAAAAAATACAGAATATGACTATATTTTTCTACAAAACAAATGTGAAACATTTAAACATAAACTATGAAGTTGATTCTCTAGTTTTTCTAAATTCTAGACGTTTTTTAAGGCAAGTGTGTCCAAATATTTTGACTGGTAGACTATATGTATCATCCGAATACTCTTAATTTTAAAGTGCATTGCATACCATGCTGCATCAGAAGCGCGCGTCCGTGCATTAGTGTGATGTTGACATGGACCACGCGCCCTCCATTCTCCACACGGAAAACGCGTAACTGAGTCTCTCGTGCGCCACATAACTGCAGCTGGACATCTTGGAGTCCAGCTCGTCGCTCTGCAGAACCTGACAGAGGAAATCAATGTACCGGGCGGCCAGTTTGAGAGTCTGTATCTTGCTGAGTTTGTCCGAGGGTAACGTGGGGATGATTTTGCGCAGAGACGCGAACGCCTCGTTCAGAGACTGAGTCCTCTGACGCTCGCGCACGTTCGCCATGACGCGCTGCGTCTGCAGGTCCTCCAGAGACTGCGGGCTGTCGTCGCCGCTGTTGCTGAGCTTCTTGCTTCTCTTCCCGGGAGTGGGACTGTCGGAATCCTCTCCGTTCTTCCTGCTCGGGCGTCTTTTCCTGCCGCTGCTGCGTTTCTGCTGTCGCCTGTGGTCGAGCTCCTCCTCGCTGTTTCCAAGACTGTCCACTGGAGACTCCGGGGAGCTGGACTCCTCGTGCATCACCTCTTCCTCAAACATCACCTTCACAGTGAGAGGAAAAGCTCAGATATATGTCGTCGGTTCTCTGTCTCCAGCGGGATGGGGTCAGGGTGTCTCCTCGTGCGTCACGGAGGTGTTTCTCAAACTTGAAGGGAACTTTGGAGGCTCTTATAGTCTGGAAGGCGCAAACTTTTTGGGGTGTCCTGTGATTGGACAAGA
This sequence comes from Semotilus atromaculatus, assembly GCA_031834385.1. Classification (NCBI taxonomy): domain Eukaryota; kingdom Metazoa; phylum Chordata; class Actinopteri; order Cypriniformes; family Leuciscidae; genus Semotilus; species Semotilus atromaculatus. The sequence continues at coordinate 4,165,187 of JAULUF010000022.1, forward strand.
AGCGGCGTTGCGTAAGAGAGGAGAGGCGGGAGAGAGTCGAGATCCAAAAGGATTCCGTTACACAAGAACCCGTTCTTTAACTTGAGCATCACGAGCCAATCACAGCGCTTCGTTTAAACTAAACACAACATACACACAGACGGTGACATATTCTGTCATACATTGATGTTGATGTTTCTGTAATTCAAATCTAAAATAGAGTAGAATAGAATATATTTGGGGGATTTTCAGAGGTGATGTGTGCGTTGCTGTCATACGCCAACCCTATTAAAATTATAACATCCATCATGCCGTCAAAATAGTGAAGTTATGATTAGTATGATCCAACGAAAATACTAAACATTCAATACTGAAACATGTGTTGACAAATTTATTATAGGCTGGTGATTCATTTTGATAAATGAGCTGCTGAACTGAATATATTTAGCCTTTTAGTCTGTAGATGCAATACAATAGAATACAATATTTGGCATTGAATTAATTTCTTATATACATAACAACAAGCACACATAGAACACCAACAATGTCGTTATGTCAAAATTATAATTATGATAAAATACTGAAACATTTGATATTGAAACATGTGTTGACAAATGTATTATATGCTGGTGATTAATTTTGATAAATGAGCTGCTGAACTGAACATATTTAGCCTTTTAGTCTTTAGATGTTGTAGAATACAATGCAATACAATATAATAGAGGAGAATAGAATATTTGGCATTAAGTGCATTTCTTATAATAAACACACATCAAACACTAACAATGTCATTATGTCAAAATTATAATTATGATCTCACATAAATTACTGAAACATTCAGTATTGAATCTTTGGCTATTTTGCCAAATCCATTACAATGATTAATAGGCCTCTGTAATCATTAAAAATGGCTTTTCAACTGGACAGATTTCAGTGTGGTTTCTGGAATGAGTGGAGAGACTTTATGATTTGTGACCTGGCAATGTTGGACCACAAATGCTCTCAAAATACAGCGTGTAAACGTTTCAAATTGAGGATTTTTTTTGGTCAGTATAGCGATGCATTACATTCTTAATGTATTCAAATAATTTACAGCCAATTTACACACTGGCAGATCTGAAGAACTGTCATTATTCTGAAATCCACCTCAAGTCACTGTAAAAGAAAAGAAAGCCAATCTGGTTTGGCTAAGCAGACCTCATTGTTTATTTGAGCATGTTCTGAAATGCATGTCTGTGTTAGTGTTTTTGCAGAGTCAGGTTTCCTTCTGCCGCGTTTTCATTCGCAGCGGGTCGCCAAGCGCAGACGACGCGCAAACTGTGTGGCCTCTTCCGTCCAACACAAACACACTCCCCAAACTGGCCTTTTGCTTTCACACAGATCCGAGCGTCTGCATCTGCACAGACCCACACAAACAGAAGTCTTGCGCAAGTTTCTGTTCATGTCATATAACATAGCAGCATTATACATTCAAATTTAAACCACTAAAAGGCTTCTTCTAGATGTCACAAAACCGCGTAGACGCTCCCTTTAAGGGTTAAGACCGAGGTTTGAAGACTCCGCAAGGTGGCGCACTGACGAAACTTATCAATGCGTCTCATCGTGCGTAACTGCGCATCAACAACTGTGATGTGACTTGAAGATTCACCAGAAGGATGACAGACACTTATGTGTTGTTTATATTGGACGGTGTACAATGTACGCTATACATAAATGATCGAAATTACTTTGGAATTTTCTATTTAAAGTGTCCACATGGTCATCTTGGGAACGGAAGGTCCAGGCGGTGCACCTGTTTTTGGTGGATCTGTAATAGTTGTCAATTAAACCCTGTCAACAATCCTGAATCAAATCCCCAAATCCCCCAAATTCCTTATAAAAAATTCCACCAAAATGCAGCAATTTATATAATTCCCGTCGAAAATGTAAAATTAATCGGAAAGGATCATAATGATATATATGTCCAAGAGGTCTAAGCCTTAAAGATTACCAATATGTCAAAATATGTCAAAATGCCACTTTTGGATATGAACAGTTATTTTGGGAGTATTTCTGGATTTCAAGCTACTATACAGATGAGATTTATTGGATAACTGTCCAGTAGCAAAACATTATTCCTGTATAGTTCTTATAAATATTACAGAATATCCAAAAGGATTATAAGAGTCAAATAAGATCATAATGGATAATTCCATAGAGGAGTTTTGGACTATAAGCACTTTTCAGCTGTAAAACAGTCTCAATAAGCCAAATACATTATAGATAGATAGATAGATAGATAGATAGACAGATAGACAGATAGATAGATAGATAGATAGATAGATAGATAGATAGATAGACAGATAGATAGATAGATAGATAGATAGATAGATAGATAGATAGATAGATAGATAGATAGATAGATAGATGATTTTGCTGTCCAATTTTTTTAATGATTAACTCCGACAATCATTACAGAGTCAAGGTAGGCCAGCAACAACAGAGAAATTATAATAATAATGATTATAATCAATATTTATTTCCATAATAAACTTTAAGTACCTTGATAAACGTTCATCTAAACAATGCAATTGAAATATTGAATATGAGTTCAGTTGTTCTCGAGTATGTCCGTCATGAAGGTGATGTAGATGATGGCCAGGCGCAGAGTCTCTATGCGTGACAGTCTCTTCTCGTAGGCGAACGTGGGAACTTTCCCGCGCAGGCGCTCGAACGCCTCGTTCAGGCTGAACATCCGTTTGCGCTCGCGGACGTTCGCGGCCCGGCGCTGCACGGTGCTGATCACCCGCTTGCGTTTGGCTTTCCCGTTACCGGAACCGTTCACGGTCAACCCCGGAGACGCGGCGGGCGACGACAGCGCGTAAAAGTCATCTGATCGAGCTGTGGAGATGTCGAGCGCATGGATGGAAGTCAAGTCCTGGTACCGTCCATTGCAATCCGTGCTGTGGGTCTCCTTTGGCGCCAGAACGGATTTGTTTGGCACCATCTCCACGAAGTCCACATCACTGACCAAATCAAACATTGCAGGACTCAGAAATGACCTTTGCACATCCATAGTAAAAAAAAAAAAAAAAAGGAGCCTAAAGGAGGAAATGCACTATGATTAAAGAGCACATGATCACACTTCATGCATTTACACCCACAGATTAAAGTGTCCTGCGTCTGAAAAGGTGGGTCGCGTGGATCACCAAATTCAATTTCGAAATCCGGTCAGGTCCATGAAGTTAGATCCTATTTGGCAACAGTCCATGATCGCACTCCTGCTGTTTTATTATGTCTCTTAATTCCACCCAGAGTGTGTCCTCTTTTAATGTCCCCAGTTGTGGACAAAATCTATTTTACAAATTGAATGAAGGGCACTTGAGGGCCGATGGCCTCTCCGAGCAGAGCCGAGGGCCAGTGATCCTGAGACGGGACGAGGGGCTTGACAAAGGGTCACTCGCTCTGTTTGTTCGGTTTCCTGGTCACTGAAAGGCTAAATAATGAGACTTCTATTACTGAGAGAGACCAAATATAACATTCCCCAAGAGCACACTACACTTCGACAGCTTTTCTTTTGCAAATTAGTGCAAATAGTTGATGGTTGCCATGGAAAAGAGAAAGTTTCCACTGGTCACTTTAAGAGAAACTAAATCCAAGAGTTTTCTAATGCAAGACTGTGACTCTATCAATCTATCTATCTATCTATCTATCTATCTATCTATCTATCTATCTATCTATCTATCTATCTATCTATCTATCTATCTATGTCTGTCTATCTATCTATCTGTATGTCTCTTTATCTGTCTATCTATCTATGTGTCTGTCTATCTATCTATCTGTCTGTCTGTCTCTCTATCTGTCTGTCTATCTGTCTATCTGTCTATCTATCTATCTATCTATCTATCTGTCTGTCTATCTATCTATCTATCTATCTATCTATCTGTCTGTCTGTCTCTCTATCTGTCTGTCTGTCTATCTATCTATCTGTCTATCTATCTATCTATATGTATGTCTGTCTATCTATCTATCTGTCTGTCTGTCTCTCTATCTGTCTGTCTATCTGTCTATCTATCTATCTATCTATCTGTCTATCTGTCTATCTATCTATCTATCTATCTGTCTGTCTATCTATCTATCTATCTATGTCTGTCTATCTATCTATCTATCTATCTATCTGTATGCCTGTCTGTCTATCTCTCTCTATCTGTCTGTCTGTCTATCTATCTATCTATCTATCTATCTATCTATCTGTCTGTCTGTCTGTCTGTCTATGTGTCTGTCTATCTATCTATCTATCTATCTATCTATCTATCTATCTATCTATCTATCTATCTATCTGTCTGTCTATCTCTCTATCTGTCTGTCTGTCTATTTATCTATCTATCTATCTATCTATCTATCTATCTATCTATCTATCTATCTATCTATCTATCTATCTCAAAACAGAGTCCCTCATCACGGAGGCGTCCAGGACTCAAACTTCAGCTCGACCACAATAAAAGAGTTTCTGATGAAGTAGTAACATTTGCACATGGATGTGGATGTGCTGAGAAGCGTTTGTTCTTCCGCCAGGCGATGAGTGTGATGTTAAATGCTGAGGTAGAGGAGCAGATAGATGTGTGTGGGCGGCTGGTGGGTTTTGCTTGCAGTGTGTCCAGAACACAGTCAGCGGGAGTCGCTTTATGTGGTCTTTCAGTTCGTAAGAAACACTCATGATCTGCTAAATACAGACGGAAACCAAAACACTCCATCATCATTAAAGGATAGATGATGTTGGCATGACTTCACAATGCCAGAAAAGATAAAATCTATTTATGCCCAAATGTTCAACCAACTTTCGTTTCATTTGAGAAGAGAGAATTTAAGGCAGTCATTACTTTTGTACCGAGTATCATATTCAGTTCATGAAATAGTGAGTGTGATTTGCTTTTATAGAACAGTTCAAAAGAAAGCTAATATTGAGTACCTGAAACTCAGACAAAAAAAAACCCAGCAGCTGTTTTATTTATATTTTTTGCTGGACAAAATCTATTTTACAAATTCAATGAAGCCCAGCGACGTCTCCATGGCTTGGTTTACGGTTTTCCCAGTTTCCAGCAGGTTTGCTTATTTTTGCACAGCATAAAGCTTGGTTGCAATATTTGGAGTCCTAACTAACAGTTTTAACATTCTGCTGCCTACAAGTCATGTCAGAATTACCATAATATTTCTGGCTTGATGTAATGAATGATTTAAAATGATGTGACGTCATGCAAGCACATCAAAATGGCAGCAGGTTCAGTTAGTCAATCATTTTTATAATTTATTGACTCAATTTAATAATTGAGTTTCATTATACTCAATGTTAAATGTCACTTTTTTTGTTCTTTAATATTTTTTTAAGATGTGTATTAATGCAATATTATGCAGTCAAAGCCACACATGGATCCATTTTGGTATTAGCATTACTATTGAAAGTCGTCCTAAGTACAGTAAATCTGACATGACATACACTACCATTCAAAGAAATAGTTTTGGATAGAAATTAATACCGTTATTCAGCAAAGATGCATTCAATTGATCAAAAGTGACAGTAATGACATGTATAATGTTAAAATATTCCTTTGCAAAGAATCCTGACAAAAAAATGCATCACATTTTCGGCAAAAATATGAAGCAGCAAACCTGCTATTAATAATCCTGAGCAGAAAATCATCATATTAGACTGATTTCTAAAGGATCGTGTGACACTGAAGACTGGAGTAATGATGCTGAAAATTCAGCTTTGAATAAATTACAGTTTACTGTATATTCACATAGAAAGTAGTTTTTTAAATCGTAATAATATTTCAAAATAGTATGAGTTTTTACTGTATTTTTTATTATATAATTCCAGAGAGCAGAAGAGTCTTTTTAAAAAACTTTTAAAAATCCAAACTTATAAACGGTAGTGTATCTGATTGTGAAGTGACTGCTAATCATCTCGTGTCACATGACATGAAAAGGTGTTTTAATTTTAATACAAAAGAACCAGCGTAAGACGAACCTGAGAGAAACCTTTCCTTAATCTCTCTCTCTCTCTCTCTCTCTCTCTCTCTCTCTCTCTCTCTCTCTCTCTCTCTCTCTCTCTCTCTCTCTCTCTCTCTCTCTCTCTCTCTCTCTGTTTTCCTGGCAGTAGGATAAACATGATGTGCACATTCCTGAGGTTGCTATGGAGACGCTGAGAAAGCACAGCTGGAGCTGGAGAATATGAGGTAATCCTGAGCCCCAGGGGCTGCTGGGTAAATATTGATCTTGAATAAGAAATAAAATGAGAAGAAATACAGTAAGGAGACAATGACGGCGTCCGTGCAGAGCAGTTTCCTCGTGTGAACAGTAGGCGAAGGCGCAGGACGCCGTTTACTGCAAAGATGATTTTTAAAAATGTGTTGAGCTGTAAAGTGAACCCCCCTCCGCAGCACTGACACAAACACCTGCACAGAGATCACCATAAATCCATTTCAAGTAATAGTTCACCCCAAAACAAACACAAATAGAATGTTTAGAATGGGGACAGACAGTGTCGAGCTACAAAAATGCTTAAAAGTACCATAAAAGTAGTCCATGTGACCGGCCTTTACTGCGACTCACACTTTTCACTTGAAACGAAAAAGAGCCCAGGGTTGGAAATGAACTGGAGAACAGAGCAAGAATGCCCCCAAAATTCACGATATGGGGCAAAAAATGTCCCTGTGTCAGTTCTTGTTTTCTTGTTGTCACAGTAGAGCCATTGCATGTCTCAAATTGTTCAAATGAACGACTTAACGCGTCACTCATAAAGACACACACTTGCTTTGTCCTTTTGTGAATGAATCAGCCATTTTGAACAAATATTTTGAGTGAATGATTCAATGACTCATTTGTTAAAGTAATAGTTCGCCCAAAAAGCATCCCATAATTTACTCCCCCTTAAGCTGTAACCTGGTGTATATAACTCTCTTCTGAGTTTTTAAAGCTCCAAAAAAAGCACATCTATCCATCATAAAGGTAATCCATAGGACTCCAGTGGGTTAATAAGTGATGGGTTTTGTGAGAAAACAAAAGGCCTCCGGCAACGGCCGCACACGCGTTCACGAGAGAATCGAGTTCCGGACGAAGAGTGACCTTTGACCCCACGTATGATCGGGTCAGAGGTCATATATATATATATTTCTATTTTAAATGAGCTTTTTATTTTAATATTAAAATGTAGCTTTTAGTTTCTTTCTGTTTCAGTTTAGGCTGAGTTTGGCAAGGAAATAGTTTCGCTGACGGAGCGTTTGCCACCTGACTCAAAGTATGTTTTCTCAGAAGAGGCTCTCACAAGAACTTTCAGTCCAAATCATGCATCATAAAAGCACAAGAGAGGCTATCTGAGCGCTCAGGTAGTGGGCGGTCACTCAGGGAGCGCAGTAAACCCGGCCAGATCCGGTTCTTCGGCCCAGGGGTTTGCAGACGGAGATAAAGAGCGGCCTCCTCTCGCCCTCCCAGAACACCAGTCCAGGATCATTTACTCTCACTTTGCTGTCGGAGATCTGCGGATAAGCTAAAAAAAAAAATCAGCAATTACTTGACTGAGCAGAATACAAAACAAACAAGAAACGTATCTGTGGCTGGGGAGAAAGATTGTGCGGTGATGAATTGGTGAATGAGCAGTTCATGAAGACACATGAACCCACAGCGAGAAACACAACTCCCATGAAGAGAAACAACAGGCATACACTCAGAACTAGAAAACGTTATTATTTTAACACTCTTCAGAAATCATTCTAATATGCTGATATTTCTTATTATTATCAATGTTGAAAGCAGTTGTGCTGCTTCATATTTTTGTGGAAACCATGATTTAAAAAAAAACATAAAGTTGAATATAAAGTTCAAAAGAAAAGCATTTATTTGAAATACAAATCTTCTGTAAAATAAATTATTCTTTACTGTCTTTACTGACTCCAGAGTTTTGACCAGCAACTTCTTATACGGTGGAAAAAATTTAATAGATAATTTCGTGATTTTACTGTAAAATACTGTTAAATGTACAGTATTTGCAAGTGAAAAATAACAAGTCATCTTACAATTCACAGTGAAAATCTAAAACCAATATGACATTCCCAGAATTCTCTGTGACACTTCACATTTGATAGTAATAATCTTTCTTAGTTTTTTTTTCTTATCGGTTATGTACATTAGGGTTTTATGTTACATCTTATGTTGTTAAATTAATATTTATAGTATTATTTTTGTCTCGTGTATTATCGTGATGGTTTTTGTATGTATGACACCTTCTATATATTACAATGTACTTCAACTTGTGGAAAAGCAGTTTGTGGTTAACTTTAATTAATCATGTGAGATGGTTGTCAGTATGAAAAAATAGATTTTAGTAATGTGGTACATTAACATTATTTAATTTAATGAAATATATGGGTTTTTACTGTAAATTTAAATTCGGTATGTAATGTATGTACATTCAGTGTGTAACGACTCACTCATAAAGACACACACTTGCTTTGTCCCTGAACGAATGAATCAGCCGTTTTGAACTAATCATTTGAGTGAATGATTCAATGACTCATGAGTTAAAGGAATAGGTCACCCAAAAATGATCCCATGATTTACTCACACACTCAAGCCATCCTAGGTGTATATGAATTTCTTATTTCAGCCGAACACAATCAGAGTTATATCAAATAATATCCTGGCTCTTCCCAGCTTTATAATGGGAGTGAATACAGCCCAAGTTTTTTAAACAAAAAAATGAAAAGATTTTAGTAATTTGGTATATTAACAGTATTTCATTTAATGAAATATATGGGGTTTTATTGTACATTTAAATGATTATCAATATAATATAATGTAATTTAACATCATTTGAATATGTAAACCTTCAAAATCCGCTACTGAGACCTTTAAAGGAGTCCTGCAACCTGAAGTCTCGGTGATCTTGGGTCTTCAGTGTAAATCTGGGCTTTTTCTTCACCTGTTTTACAGCAATTCACTAAGAGAAGTAACAACACACCTCTCTTCAATGAAATGTCAAAGTTTAATTCTTACCATTAGGGGGTTGTTCATAATCTCAATTTTATCGCACAAAATCGCAAGCTACCAGAAGAGATCAGCAAGACTGTGCGTTTCTTCAGATGTGGATGTTGTCAGGTTTGGTGTAAAGCGTCTGAACTGCTGTGTTTCCTCTGGGCTTTGTTCATGCCGCACTGCAGCCATAAATCTGGAATTAAATATCTCTCCATCCATCCCTCCCTCCCGTGTCCCTCTGTCCTCCCTCTGTCTGCGTCCAGATCTCTCGCTCAGCCTCTTTATCCTCGGTGCGTGCATCTCAAAGCCACATTTCTTAGAGATAGTTCAGCTAAAAAAATATACAATTCTGTAATTTACTCATCCTCATGTTACTCCAAATATGTTTCTTTTACCTGTGAAACACAAAAAGAGAAGTTTACAAGAATGTTCAAGTAGTTCATACAACTAGTGCACTATGTTTTTACACTGAAAACAAAAATGATTTTCACTCAGGAAGAGCTAAATTTCATAGTTACAAAGGATCAGCAATAACACAATGCACGACATTTTGAAGTAGAAAGACTGAAATAGTTTACTATTTTTAAAGTATAAACTTTTAAAGCAAGTCTGATGCTTTTATGCAGCATTACCGTTAACAAGGACACTTGCTTTTTTAAAACACTTCTCAGATTATTAAATCATCCATCTTGAACTTTTAACATAGTATCAGATGTTACTGGTGAGATTAATCTGAACATTTCTCTTTGTCGTGATGGATTTACTGAGGATACAGATCTATGGCCAGCGATGAGATCTGGAGGGATACAGCTTTAAAACACCAAAGAAACATGAAACTGGATGTTTTAAAGGACTTGAGAGATTCAGTGTGCTTCAGGATGGCTAATGATCCTCATAGAGGTGTGAGCCAAATAAAACCAGAGTAATGCAGTGACAGGACCTCTCTCTCTCTCACACACACACACACACAAACAAACACGCACGCGCACGCACACACCCACACACACACACACACACACGCAAATGCACACATGTCTGGTTCGCTATCTTTGTGGGTACACACACACACACACACACAGACACACACACACAAACGTACGCGCGCACACACACACACACACGCACACACACACAAACGAACGCGCGCGCACACACAGACACACACGCACACACACAAACAAACGCACATGCACACACACACACACACACACACACGCACACACACACACACACACACACACACACTCCACTGAAAGACAGACAGTAAATCTGGTCTAGATAGCAGTTGTGTGTGAAGGAAGACGTTCAAGCTATTCTTTGCAGAACAGTTACTGAAGTTCCCTTAGCCTGAGGTTGCCAACGCTGCACCTTTAGATATATTGGCCTAAAGAACAACCACAGTGACATTTAGATGAAGCCAACGAGGCAGTTCGGTTCTCTGAAGTGAGAATGTGAGAGATTCTGTGTTGTGAATAAAGTGCTGAGCGGATGCCGTCTTCTGTGTCTGATGCCCGCGGCTCTGTGCTCACACACACACACACACACACACACACACACACACACACACACACACACACACACACACACACACACACACACACACACACACACACACACTGAGGAATTTCCTGATCCGTCCGTGTGTGAGTTCTGGAGCCTGTGAATGTGTGGGTGTTCTCAGATAGCTTTTTGTGCAAAAGAATTGCAGATGCAAAGCACAATTTTTAGATATTTTTGAATAACTATTGATGGGGTTCGTTTAATTCTTTAATTAAATTCTTAATTTAATTCTTTAACTATGGGCAATAGTAATACAGTCAGAATTTGAATAATAATAAATGTTTCTTGAGCAGCAAATCATCATATTGGAATGATTTCTGAAGGATCATGTGACACTGAAGACTGGAGTAATGATGCTGAAAATTCAGCTTTGATCACTGGAATAAATTAAAGTTTACAATATAATTGTAACAATTTTTGCTCAAATAAATGCAGCTTTTGTGAGCATCAGAGACTTCATTAAAAAACATGAAGAAATCTTCCTGACCCCAAAGTTTTAAATGGTAGTGTAAATCTATGTACTGGTGCGATCTGAATTTTTCTTTTCAAATAACCATATAACAACTCAAGAATTCTATACAAAAACCCCCATCTTATAGACGTAATGTTGTTGTAGCAGGTTCTCTGAGGTTCTCCAGCTGTGGAGGGTGAGGAGGACAGATCTTCCCCAGTGTGAGCGAGAGGACTGTCAGACCAATAAACACTGAGGCTGGGACTGACTCCGCCCCCCCGCTTCACCCCCTTTATTTTTTTAACAAAAGTGGAGTTTTGAAGCTCCAGTGTTTTGTTAAAACTACAGATCATCTTTTTGCATTTTTATATTGGCTGCATCCAAAATCACATACTTCCCTACTGTATAGTAGGCAAAAACAGTTTGTGACAAAATAAGTAATTCACAGTCAAAAAGTCTCCGGATGACCTTCTTCTTCCGGTGGGATCCTGAAGTGTGCATATGATGGACACTTTACTATCCCATGAGGCCACAGGAGAGGATTTATGAACGACAGTGAAGCGGCGCAACTGACGCTGGTGGGTCACATGATAATGACAACATGGCGGATATAGTACATCCGGATTACATTCATACACACATTCATACTTAAAAGAATGTAATTTTTTAGCGGTCATGAAGTAATTACTTGTTCAAAATAAGTAGCTACTCAAGAGAGTGTGCGATTTCGGACGCAACCATTCTCACTTATAGTTGAATAGACAGAGAGGCAGCGCCAAAATCAAAAGTGCATTATGGGTATTGAAGTTTTTGCCAAAAGGGAACACCACAGTTCCCTTTTCTCTCTTCTTCTCTAGTCATGTAGCAATGATTTCTGTTTTTTCTTCGTGTTTCTACTGCCAGTGGAGAGTTACAACTTTATTAAATTCAGAATCATATATATACATACACGTATACATACACACATATACTTTTCTGTTGCTGTTTGCTGTGTTTGGGTGGCTGCATCACACAGTTCTGTCTCTAGGTTTTGCCACCTTCCTGCTGTTTCCCTGGATTACTGGCTGCTGTTCCCCAACAAAGCCTGAAGGATGTTTGCACAGCTGGGTGACCAGAGAGAGAGAGAGCGAGAGAGAGAGAGAGAGAGAGAGAGAGAGAGAGAGAGAGAGAGAGAGCTAGAGAGAGAGAGAGAGAGAGAGAGAGAGAGAGAGAGAGAGGCTTCAACAACCCCAAAAATATCAAACTTTCCAATTCCCCGTTCAGCACTTGCTGTGTTTTTTCAGTGTCAGTGTAAAAGGTGCAGATCTGCATCAGTATTTATTTGCTCAAGATGACGACCCAACTGTGACATAGAGTTCAGGATTTTTCAGAAAAACCTGCTTTGTTCGTCATGAAGATAAACCTGTCTGCTATTTTTGTTTTTATTACTGTCTTTATTGTGTTTCTTTTATTTGAATTGCCGTTTTTTTGTCTCGCCAGAACGAAATCAGTGTCTTTGAAAGTCTTGATAGATGATGGCGTGATTCTCTGAATAGTTCGGGAATTTGAGCAAATGCCGAGGGAATGTTGTTGTTTTGGCTTCGTTTAAAAAGAACGAGATCATCATGACCTATCATTTAAGCACTGAAACCATTTCATAATGACCAATAACATATTACAATGACTCTGAAATCTTTCCAGTCTGAGATTCCAAACTTGCTGACAAAAACACATTGAGTCGGTTAACAAAGTTTTGATTGGACAAACAAAGAAAGCAGATTTTGTTACATCATTAAGTTAAGCTCCGCCTTTCAAGACAATTTCATATTGATTTCTGTCTTTTTCTTTTGCAGTGCCAATGAGCACATTTTGTTGCACTACACTCTTAAAAATAAAGGTTTTTTTATTGGCATGAAGAACCTTTAACATCCATGGAATCTTTCCTTTTCCAAAAAGTTTGTTCAACTAATTGACCCTCCCTAAGTTGAGAAAACACCCTTTATTTTTAAGAGTGATATTATGCTTGTTTTAACACTGTAAAAAGAAAGTTGCTGCCTTAAATTTTTAAGTTCAATCAACTTGGATGTTTAAGTCATTTCAACTTAAATTACATTAAACTGGCTTAAAAAATGAGTTGAATCTTGCATAACCTATAAAAAACGTATTAATTGCTTAACTTATTTTGATGAGTTAAAGCAATGTAAAAACATACAGTATGTTGTCATAAATTATAGATCATATACTTTTTTTATAGTGCAAGTCTGTCGCCTTATAGACTGGCTAAATGAGTATAGTTTTCTATTCTTTATCAACAATACACAAATGCATACAAACTAAACAATCCGCAACATTACAGCATTTGAACAATACGCCTTTGCACAGTTCCCCCTTTTCCCTGGATATCATGGAAGTGCATTAAAGTCCCTGGCTGTTGTGGTGGCAGTGGGCAGGTTGAGGTCATTTTGGGGCTTTTAGCACCTCTGCAGCTCTCTGGATCCGTTCGGCAAGGAGCTGCAGGAACAATCCCAAACAGATGTCGTTCATAAAACATGCATTTTCAATTACTCGCCCCCTTTGGAGCACGCCGCATGCACACGGCTCTGAACGCAACCCAACACGGCCCTGCTAATGCTCAGGAAATATTACATCACTGAAAACTAAACTGGTGGGTGTAAATATATTTTTGTGACCAGTTAACAAACTTAAGACTCCAAAATCCTCTCAGAATTCCCCGATTGACTAATGTCCACTCCGGTTCAATTCCTGTTGGCCGGAAAAACAGCGGGAAATACCCAATATTACAAACAAAATACCTCACATTAAATGTAATCTAATTCAGAGGTGACAAGCAAGCAGGGTTATTATCGTTAACTAAAAATATTAACAACATTTCTTTTAAATGAAATAGAGCTGCAATGAAATGCATGAAAGCTGTGAAAACCAACCAAAAATTCCTGTTAACGTCCCTCAAAACATTGAGGCCTGTTCACAGACAGGGCTTAGTTCAAGTAGGACATTTAAGTAGCTTTTTTAAACGTTATATATTCATTAATGGCAGCAACTCAAAAGTAGTTGTGCATTCTGATGAAATAACTTCATTTTTTTGGGGAAAAAAAGGAACTTATATTTCATAAACACCCTAACAACTGCATAGCAGCTCCCAGGCAACCAGCCGCACCTTTTTACAAAACTCACCGCCAAGCATGACTCATTTTCGTTAAAAAAAAATAAATAAAAAAAGAAGGAGAAAAAAACTCTTTATTTACTACAAATGTTAGTGAAACATAAATCTTAAAGACTCTTATGGGAAAGACTTACAAAAATGCACCTGGACAACTTTTTTTCTCCAATTAACACTCAAACGTATACACAACCATAATGTAAAAATAAAATAAAAAACAAGCAAACAAGTGCAGGAAATCAACACCGCCTCTGGAGGACCTGGAGCTCAACGCTGAGATATTTACAAGGAGTTCATAACAAATCAAAGCGCTCTTCGTTTTATGTGTCGTTTTAAGTCTTTTGGCGAATTGACACACAGTTTGTTGAATCTCTCCCCAGATATCGTGCTGTTGTTTGGAGGCCCTGAGAGTTTGGCATGCCGCTCGAACTGAGACGTCAAAGCGCTCTCCATCATCTCTGGAAAACCTCCGGGACTTTATTTAGAGGCCGAGAGCCCAGTTCCTTCTGAATGAGAGATGGCTGAGCCAGTCTTTGTTTTGTGAAGAGCAGAGAAAGAGCAGAAGAACATGACGAGGGAAACGAGGGACTAATATTTTGCAAAGAGCTAAGAAAGACAACAATGCTGTATTTCCACGTTTCCCAGCTATTTAACTTCACATCAGAGTCCTTGTTGGCCGGATTCATGCCAGTTTTGTCAGGCACTGGTGGCCGACAAGAACTGTTGTCTTTGGATTGATGCCTCGCCCTTCGAATACTCAACCTACGCCACATGTCTGCCAACATAAACCCCCAAAGCCACAGCCCTCACACTGCTGACGGGCAGAAATTAATCGTGAAGGCCGTACATGGGGCTATTTATCAATGGCCGCTCTAAAGCGTGGGCTGTGGCGAGGAAGGCAGAGTGCATCATGGGAGCCGTGCCACTGGGAAAACTGTGTTATTGCATGAGAGAGAGAGAGAGAGAGAGTAATTAGCTTTGGTTCTGGGTAAAAACACACTTATATGTGAGGCATGGGAAACGCTACAAAAGATCGGTCTTACAAACTCATAAATACCAGTAACTGATCTCACTGGCCATGTAAACTGCTGCCCAGAGCAATGTCCCAAGGAATAATCGCTTACAAAGATCAGTAAACAAACAAGGTTCTCAAGAATACGAAACACCACGTCCCTGTGGACTGAACACACACAAATGCCCCAAAACACTGTCATGAAACGCTAAAGGCCCTCAGGAGGCGGAGCAACTCCACCCACTCAAACATGACCCCGCTCTTCTGACGTTCTCAGGGTTATTACAATATTTAATAAAACTAAAACAATTTTGTTAATCGTGAAATAATATTTTATTTCAGATAGTTGACAAAGCAACATTTTTATTTAGTTTAACTTGATTAAAACTAACCGTTTACATATACGCTAATATAATTTTTTTTTTAAATACTTAATTATATATATTTCATTATATATACAAAAAAGATTAAATAATTTGTTATTTATTTGATGTATAATTTGTAAAACAGCATTTATTTTAGGCATCACAACAAACTTATGTTATATTCAACCTTATATCCGCACAAACTGAAATATTGTCATGGTGTACTGTTTAATTATGACTATTTATATTGCGGGGCTGTTGAATGCTTGATTCTGATTGGCTGACGAACGTTCTAAGGTGTGGAATTATTTTCAGGGGAACGCACGGCTAAAGTAGTTCCAGGCAGGTCTTGACCGCATTACAGTTCTATATCACTTCGCCAAATTATTAGTTATTTCAAAGGTCCTTACAGCCGACAACATCAAAATAACCAAAACGACACAGACCAGGCAAATAAATATAGTAAACAATAGGATAAAAACGACACATTATTTCCATGTTTTCTTGTAAACAGAATTATGTTTTATTATGTACGGACCGTATATACTCGCTCTCCCACTCAAACGCACACACACACACACACACACACACACACACACACACACACACACACAGTACGGACACACACTCACACAGCACTGCTCTTATGATTTTATCAGTAAAATAGTCTATCAACTTTGACAACAATGACATTTCTCACCAGTGCGGTAACAACGGCGCTGTTCTTGAAGCAGATAAACTTACAGTTTCACTGTTAGCAAAGACACTGCTGCCGAACACTGTTGAGAGACACACAGACTCAGGTAAATACACACGCTTAATCTCTCTCTCTCTCTCTAATAACTGAATCAGTCCACTATCAGTGGCTAAAGCCTCCTTTACCAGCTCTAAAATTAGAAATAAGGAAATTAGTCTTACGTTTTAAGGACAAAAACCTGACAAATGTCTTGAAATACATCATTTGATCAATATTTTGAGGCGTGGTAACCACAGTATAAGAAGAATAATTGACTCCGGGCCTTGAAATATTGAAAAATGATGCACACTTAGAGGTGTAAAGGCCACGACGGGATACGATCAACAACAGAATGACACAAAAGCACGCTGATCCGGTTGATGCCTATAGAAACTGTACACAATCTCCTCTAAACAGACACAGATCCACACCACACGTCCACCAGGAAACCGGCTCGGCTCTCCCACTCACCCACCACAACTTATTGAAATATTAAAATAAAATGTTGTGGTTTGAGGTAAGCTAGTGTGAGCGAGCGGCAGCCGACCGCAGACTGAGATCCGTACAGCCAAACGGGCCTGACTCAAGCACCAACATCTCCTCCAGTAAACTCAGGTGACTGGCCCTTTTCCAAGCTTTAAAAATGGCCTCATTAAATCAATAGTGTGCTGTATTAAATGCTTGGATATTCATAGGCATTTATTTTGTAGAGGCAAAACCCATTCTCTGCCATAATAACACCAATAGGAGTGACTTGTTTACCTTTTGGCTCTCCGGGTGGAAGTTTGGGTGTCACCTCATTAAAAACTTTATCACCTTACATTCTCGTGTTTTTATAAGATACAAGCAAATGCTCTCATTAAAACTTTTTTTTTTTCACTAGCGCATATAAATAAAAGCAGAAAAACGCCACGCTGTCTCTCTGTCTGGCACCTGAGGTGTGTTTCTGGCCCGTTTATTTGCTTGTAGTCGTGTTTGAAGTGAAGCTCTCGCCGCGGTCTCCGTCCCTTTTGTTTAAGCGTCCACTTTCTGTGCTGAAAATGGAAAACTAGGCGACTGGATTTTAACCGCCACGACTTCCTACACAGGTGTACGAAACCTGCCCGTGACCCTCAATTCTACTGCTTTGAAAACACATAAAATGTCGGGCGTTTCAACGCCGCCAGAAACAGCCTTTGGAAAAAGGTTTTTTTAAAAAGTATTAGAACTGCAGAGGAAAGTTTTTCCGTTGTAAATTTGAAGGGGGGCTGAGGTACGGCTCAGGCCAGAGCGTTTGACGACTATGAGAGCGGTGGAGAAAGACTTCAGCTGCGCTTGGCTCAGGAACCTCAGAGGCCGACAGAGACAACCGTTAAAAGATGAAAGACACTTCAGGACTCCGAACCTATGAAAGGGATTTGTTGCTGTCTGTAGCTTCAGTGTTGGGCACAATGCTAAATATTTCTGCTGATAGCTAGCTCTACTAGCGAATAAATCCCAAAAAACATTAAATGAAGAACAGGGCTATGCAGACTTTTCTGTGTAATTCTGCAGAATGACTTTGAACATAGTTAAATGTGTTAAACAGAGATGAAAGTACTACACTCTAGCTGAAAATAGGCCTACCATAAAATTCACGTGAGGAATGGGGATGTGTAGAACTTGTGTGATGTGTATTAATTACAGGCGATCAGTTATTTATGAAACACTTTCATTTCACAGACATTTTTCAAGTGAATCAGGATTTTCATCAATTAAAAGATTTAGGTTGGGACCTCATTTTATACATTGTGAATTGATGTGTGAAAAATGGGTGTTTCATACCAAAATGAAGCAATTTTTTTCTTACAAATTAACAAAACCGTAACGTATACAAGGTAAGTGTGCAACTTCTTGATGAACATCTCAATGATAATGCTGCGTTTTCAAATATAACTATTGGAAAAGATTTGAAATGCTGCATCTACAACAGAAGTCTAAAGGTGTGTTCACACTTGTAGTTCTTGTTTGTTTGGTCCAGACCAAAAACAAACAAACAAACAAACAAACAATTGTTAGTCCTGGTCCACTTAGCTTTCACATTGCATTTTTAACACCGAACCTAAAAATCCTAAAGATGCCGAACCTAAAGGCATAGGGATATGTTCACAACCGATTGGTCGACTTTTATTATATTTTGTGAGTGAATTTGTCGAACATCCAAAACAACGCTGCGTTCTGGGCTAAATGTACTCGTTGTATGTGCGTAGCCTACTACATATGATGGTTTCTTACCAGTTAACTCGTGAAGCGCTTATAAAATGTGTAAAGGAGTCAAAACAGCGTCAGGAATCCCTCCGTCACACACACAAAAGATCTGCTGTGAGGAGATGCGGTTCTGACGCCTGGACCGAACTGTGACGGGCAATGTCCGTTTTAGGTCGCATCATGTGACATCATGTCCGTTTTTTGGTTCATTTACATGTCTTTAGTCCGTGTTGCGTTTATATTTCAGTCGATCCGCACCAGAGTTTGTTTGTTTGATCCCTCATCTTGTTTGGTGGCACCAGGGTTCAGATGGCAGCGTTCACACTTATTCAAGTGAACCTCACTAACAGAGCAATCGCACTAGGGTTCGTTTTATGTGTGAACACACATCCTAAAAGTAGCCTAGCCCTAGAATGTTCCTACATTATTTATTATGATTCATTTGTGCCATGTAAAATAAAATAAAACTAAATAAAATAAAATAAAACATAAAAAATGATCATATATGATATATATAATCATATATATAAAATAATAAATAGACAACTCTCAATGTATGCCAATGGTATTTTTTTTTTTTTTTTTTTTTTTTTACTATTAGAAAATACTATTGGACTATTGAAAATTAGTTAGTACAGGAAAAACATTGAGATGCTGCATCACCTACAACAAGAATGTTCCTGGTCTTATTTTGCATGATTCATTTGTGCATGTAAAAAAACAACAAAAAAAAAACCTTTATTAATTAAAAAACTATATTATTTTAATAAATAAATGAATACAATTAATAAACATAAAATAACATGTCATTAAAAAAGTAAATCCCAGTTCTGATGAATAAAAACCACATCCTGCCCTTCATGACTCTGAAATATGCCACATTACTGAAGTGAAATGGGTTGTGAATGCAGTTTATTCTGGCTAGAGAACATTCCGATTGGAAAGGCAGCATCACGGCACTAACAGACACACGCTGTGATAGCTGGTGTGTGTGTGTGTGTGTGTGTGTGTGTGTGCAGTGATAATGCGCTAGATGGATGCGTTTGGGGTTACAGGGCGAGAGACGAGATGAAAATCAGGGTGGAGGGACTCATTTAACAGAGGCACAGGGCAAAGTCTGGAGAGGCTATTACCACACACACACACACACACACACACACACACACACACACACACACACACAGGACGGCAGACATCTGCACCTGCGGCTCTGACCCGTCTCTGAGCGTCTGCTTCTGTCATTATGGGTCCCGTGAGGTCAGGGATTGTCTCGCTGCCAGCGTGCCAACCGTCAAATAATCACAGCCTGTGTCCATGTGCTCCGTTTCACTCGTCATGTGATATAATTATTCAAAGAAAAACAACCGCAGCAGTATAAACAAGAAAAACCTGCAATATCTGAAGGCACCACAAGAATCCAGAAAATCCTGTGCAATGCCACACGCAACCACAGCTAGAGAAACACAAATATTCAACACTTACGAACACAAAATACACCCCATACTGATCGCCACACTAACAAATCACACACTTCTCAAGAAATACATCATAACATTACATCTGTGTTTCTTTTTAAATGCATTGCAGAACAATGCCATATTCTGACAGCTAGAACATGTGTTCCTCAGGCCAGCTGGGCGAAACTCGAACCACTGGCACTGAACACGACTTTCACTCAGACTAACCGCCGGAGAGACGGGGAACCAGTTTCGGCATGAGGTCACGACCCTGCACAGGTCAGCAGTGAACTTCTGAATCTGAATCTCATTTCTCAACTACATTCCTTTTAGGGTTGCTGTATGGTTGCTAAGGTATTCAGAGGTTTTGTTTCTTTTTTTTTTTTTTGCATGTTGCTAGGTGGTTACTCACTGGCCCAAGTCAAAGGAGTCCACCCGCAAGTCTCTGATATGGTCTTAAACATACATCCAGTCCTACCTTAGTTCATTTACGTCATAGCACAAACAGTGCAGGGCAAAACCAAAACAACAAATACAAAAATAAAGTAAAGTAAAGACAAAACAAGCCAAAGATGGTTTGCTGGTCTATGTAAAGTAAAGTAAAGTAAAGTAAAGTAAAGTAATAAAAGACAAAACAAGCCAAAGATGGTTTGCTGGTCTATGTAAAGTAAAGTAAAGTAAAGTAATAAAAGACAAAACAAGCCAAAGATGGTTTGCTGGTATATGTAAAGTAAAGTAAAGTAAAGTAAAGTAAAGTAAAGTAATAAAAGACAAAACAAGCCAAAGATGGTTTGCTGGTCTATGTAAAGTAAAGTAAAGTAAAGTAATAAAAGACAAAACAAGCCAAAGATGGTTTGCTGGTATATGTAAAGTAAAGTAAAGTAAAGTAAAGTAAAGTAAAGTAAAGTAAAGTAAAGTAAAGTAATAAAAGACAAAACAAGCCAAAGATGGTTTGCTGGTATATGTAAAGTAAAGTAAAGTAAAGTAAAGTAAAGTAAAGTAAAGTAAAGTAAAGTAAAGTAAAGTAATAAAAGACAAAACAAGCCAAAGATGGTTTGCTGGTCTATGTAAAGTAAAGTAAAGTAAAGTAAAGTAAAGTAAAGTAAAGTAAAGTAAAGTAAAGTAAAGTAAAGTAATAAAAGACAAAACAAGCCAAAGATGGTTTGCTGGTCTATGTAAAGTAAAGTAAAGTAAAGTAAAGTAAAGTAAAGTAAAGTAAAGTAAAGTAAAGTAAAGTAATAAAAGACAAAACAAGCCAAAGATGGTTTGCTGGTATATGTAAAGTAAAGTAAAGTAAAGTAAAGTAAAGTAAAGTAAAGTAAAGTAAAGTAATAAAAGACAAAACAAGCCAAAGATGGTTTGCTGGTCTATGTAAAGTAAAGTAAAGTAAAGTAAAGTAAAGTAAAGTAATAAAAGACAAAACAAGCCAAAGATGGTTTGCTGGTCTATGTAAAGTAAAGTAAAGTAAAGTAAAGTAATAAAAGACAAAACAAGCCAAAGATGGTTTGCTGGTATATGTAAAAGTAAAGTAAAGTAAAGTAAAGTAATAAAAGACAAAACAAGCCAAAGATGGTTTGCTGGTCTATGTAAAGTAAAGTAAAGTAAAGTAAAGTAAAGTAAAGTAAAGTAAAGTAAAGTAAAGTAAAGTAATAAAAGACAAAACAAGCCAAATATGGTTTGCTGGTCTATGTAAAGTAAAGTAAAGTAAAGTAAGGTAAAGTAGAGTAAAGTAAAGTAAAGTAAAGTAAAGTAAAGTAATAAAAGACAAAACAAGCCAAAGAGGGTTTGCTGGTCTATGTAAAGTAAAGTAAAGTAAAGTAAAGTAAAGTAAAGTAAAGTAAAGTAAAGTAAAGTAATAAAAGACAAAACAAGCCAAAGATGGTTTGCTGGTCTATGTAAAGTAAAGTAAAGTAAAGTAAAGTAAAGTAAAGTAAAGTAAAGTAAAGTAAAGTAAAGTAAAGTAAAGTAAAGTAAAGTAATAAAAGACAAAACAAGCCAAAGATGGTTTGCTGGTCTATTTAAAATAAAAAGTAAAGTAAAGTAATGTTAAAAAAAAAAAGGCAAAATGAGCCAAGGTTTGCTGGTCTATTTAAAAACTTGCCTACACTCTTAGAAGAAAAGGTACAAAGGTTGTCTCTGGGACAGTACCCTTTCAAAAGGTACACCTTTGTGCCAAAAGAGTGCCTACGTGCCTCAAAGGTCCCAAAGGTGTGTATATTAGCACCCAAATCAGCTAAATGGTACATATTAGGACCTTTTTAAAGGGTAGCTTCCCAGTGACGGCATTTGTACCTTTTTTTCTGAGAATGTAAGACCAATGTTTGCTGGTCTATTCTTAAATAATCCATTAAAAAGTTTGCTGGTCTATTTTAAAATATATATATATATAATCTAACAAAAACTGGTCTAGGATTGTTTGCTGGTCTGGTTCTTCCAGTCTGAGCATCTGAAAAGTGTCCAAAACCCTTTTCAAATCAGCCAACAAACCAGCCTTTATTTTTCTTTCTTTCTTTCTTATTATTATTATTATTATTTTAGCAGGATAAGCCTAATATTTCTGGTTAGGAGATTCAAATCTCTCTTTTCAATAAACTTGAATTGAGTTCTATTTCAAAGCTGAAGGTTGGTGTTGGTAATAATCTAATGTCTGGAGCTCTAAATCATTATCTGAGGCTGAACCTTTGGTTTATTGGGCAGCATCGCGGGGCCGGATCTCCCAGGAGCCTCGTTCTCAGTGTGACGTCTCCGTCTAGGGGCCGTGGTGCAGGGCTGAGAGAAATGAAGAAAACAGAGGTGCGTTTGCAAAGCCTGTCAACCAAACAACTGTCACACACATTGTGTTTATGTCATTTAACTCTCAAATGACTCAATAATGTTAAAGTTATGCATCATGCAAGTATCAACCTTTTCTCAGATGTTGCTTCTTCAAAGGTCACAAAAAAAAAAACAACAAAAAAAAAAGAGTCATACAGTAAGAGTATAAAGCTACAAAAATGAATGAGGAGAGCATCTCAGATATTATTAATTGGTGTCCTGGTAAGTCTGTGCACACTTTGAGGCATTGTAAAGACCTACTGTCTTTTTCTCAGGAGAAACATCCGAGAAGCAGAAGACTTTTTTTTTCCTTTGGATTAACTGTGAATCACTGTTTAACATCTCAACAAGAATCTACAAACTCACATTTGCATGTGAAAAGCATGTTACCATATGCTACACATGAAGCCCAGTGCATGCGCTGCTCCTACAAGCCGGGTAACACAGAAGGAAACTTCCCAAGTGATTTGCACTGCCACAGTAAATCATCTCTAATGAATGAAAGGTTGAAGAACGGCGTATATCTCCACGAGAGGAGTGCCGTAGATCCCAGAGCCCCAGAAAGTTGAGGAATTCATATGTTCTCCTCCAGCGATAGCAGACAGCCTTCCCGAGGAGAACGGATAAATCATACACTCTTCCAGATCTGCTCACGTTTTCTGTTCACCTCCAGAGAAAAACACCCACAGATGCGGACAAGCGTTGAAAGAATGAGGGAAATGCTGTACATTCTTGAAATAGACAAATATTGCCCATGCATATTTAAATAGGAGCAATTTTAACTGCATTTTTAATGCTAAAGGCAAGCATCACTTATATATACTGTACGTTTGATAAATGGTTGGTTAGTTGCCAATATATATACAACTAGAACATCTCAAGATTGATTGGAATCACTCAGAACACCTTAGCAACTGCATAGCAACACCCTGGCAACCACCCTTGCATTATAGCTACCATATCACAGACACTATGGGACAACTAGGACATCTCAAGATTGATTGGAATCACTCAAAACACCTCAGCAGCTGCATAGAAACACCCTGGCAACCACTCCAGCATTATAGCAACCCTATCATGTAGACTTGACACCACTGGAACACCTCACAATTTATTGGAATCACTCAGAACACCTTAGCAACTGCATAGCAACACCCTGGCAACCACCCCTTGCATCATAGCTACCATATCACAGAAACCTGGGACAACTGGAACATCACAAGATTAAATTCCAATCATTCAGAACACCTTAGCAGCTGCATAGCAACACCCTGGCAACCACTCTAGCAACCATATTATAGAGACTTGGTAACACTGGGACACTTAGAACACGTTAGCAACTGCATAGCAACACCATGGTGACCCCACTAGCATCATAACAACAAGTTTTGTGAGGGCAAACCACTCACATTTTCTTTATAAATATGTAAAAATCTAGCTACAGCACTGTGCATCAGCGCTATATAGAACTCTTGACACAATTAAGCTTTGTCTAGACGTCTTTAAAACCATTGAATTCCTGCAGATTAGAAGGTCCAATTAATCTAGTAGAGTTGGCAGAGGTACAGGAGACCGAGACAGGCCGCTAAAACTGTGGTCGGGCTCTTTTGTGGAGAAAAAAAAACATGCATTAAAACTACATTGGAAAAGGAGGGAAATGTCAACAAATGCGATACGGAAAAAAAAAGCCACCTTAAAACAAAACGCACCCCAGTCACGGCTCTCTCGGCTGTTTATTTGTGTCATCACTCAAGAGTGACTGTGGTAGGTACAGCGCAGGATGATATTGCTGAAACGTTATATGCAGGATTATTTTGAAATGACACACAGTGGTTTTCACACCAGTGGGACGTGTGGGAGAAGACTATGACACACACACACACCGGGGTGGGCTGATGGCAGAAGAGTCAGACGCAGGGATTGTCCCGCATCACTGCGGCAGAAACCCCAGGAGGCGAGAGCTGGGCAGTGTGTCATGGAAACCAAACAAAACCATGGTAAACCTGAGAATATAAGAGCAGCGACAAGATAAAAAAAGATAAGCAAATAAAATGAGCTCAGCAAACTCTTTCACCATTTTCTCACTCTCATGTTGTCCCAAACTCACATGACTTTCTGCTCTGGGACACAAGGAGAAATTTTAAACGATCTTCATGTTGCTCTTTTCTCTAGAAAAATTAAATAAAATATATATAAGTAGTCCAATTGACTCGCGTGGAACATTCCAAGTCTGCAAAAAAAAATAAACATAAATAAAAAATACAAAAATAACACCATTTTCAATATGTAGAAGTATGAAATAAATCAACAAACAAATAGCTAAATAGTTAGTTAGTTTACTGATTCATGCAGTACCAGTTTCAATATGCAGAAATGTGACTAAAATAAAATAAATTGACTCATGCAGTTTATTCTTCTTGGAAAACATGACATGCCAGTTTTAATATGCATAAGTGTAAATAAAATAAAATAAATACATTATAAGTGGTCTAATAATAACTGTCTGATTGATCTATGTCATATATTCCAAGTCTTCTTGAAACCATGACATGCCCGTTTCAATATTCAGAAATGTAAATAACATGAGAAGAGCTATGTCAGAAACTTAGTAATTTTATGAAATTGGCTTCTTAAAATAAATCTTTTGTCTTGGTAACTAGGACAGAGATGATAGAGTAATCTTGTGCTCTGGAAATTGACCCTGAAAGTGTCTCTTTCAGACTCTTTCAGACCGTTCACATATGTGTGTTACAGCACATTTACGCCCTCTTGTGAACTGCCATCAACACACACATTCCCATGAATGTGATTTCAGAGTTAAAATAGTGAAACTGCCCCAGTGAGGAGCCAGATAAGATCTCCATGACTTACAGTGAGCTAAATGTCACTGTTAACTACATGAACAACTACAGCTACAAGTGCGGACAGCAAACTTTTCTGAATAAAATAAGTGAGGGAAAAAAACAGCTGAAAAACCAGTTTAAAGGCACACTTCTCAACCAGACACGAATTGAGGAAATTATTCATGACGGTTTCAACAAAAATATGAAGCAGCACGACTGTTTTCAACATTGATAATAATCAGAAATGTTTCTTGAGCAGAAAATCATATTAGAATGATTTCTGAAGGATCATGTGACACTGAAGACCTGGAGTAATGATGCTGAAAATTCACAGGAATAAATGACACTTTACTATATATTCACAGTTTTTCAAAATTGTAATATTTCACAATATTACTGTTACTGTACTTTTGATCAAATAAATGCAGCCTTGGTGAGCATGAGAGACTTCTTTCAAAAACATTATAAATCATAATTATTTTGAGCGGTAGTGTATAAGTGAAGGTTACCTCAGCAAACCACACTTACAAACAGCAGTTTTGAAATGATAGCCTATACATAAATGAGATGTTTGGTAAACAAAAGCATTTTGGGGAAATCTAAGTGTCAAAGTATGCAAGTAAAAAAACAGAGGTGAATTTCCCAGAAATGCCTTTGAAAAAGCCGTAAAAAGATTTCATGGATGTCAGTGACCCTTTGATATGATTCAATCCCACTATTTAAGCCAAGATACGGGCCCGTGTTGTGTGAGCGGGTCAGGCTGTTAGAACACTTAACTGTTTTTTCTTTCTTCTTCTTCTTCTGTCTTTTACTTTTACGACTTTCCAGTGCTGGAAGCTCGGAAAGCCGAAGCAGAACTGCTTACAAATCAGTAATTAGCGCGGGAGGCATGAGGTGTGGGTCCTGGGGGCCCGTGAGGGGTGTGGACCCGCACGTCAGAACCCACCACCAGTTCCCATAAATCCCTGCTGCTTTCATGTGTGTGGTTCAAAGCCTGACCGCCTGGAAAGTTTGACACAGGATACGTAGAGAGAGCCAGAGCCAATCAGCGCGTTCATCCCCGCGGCATGGGTGCGGGACGCTCCTCTAGAACCCATCCGGGACGCCAGCAACACAGCGGTCCAAACCAACAAATCCTCTCCACCCATCTCAGCTCATCTCCGTCCTCTGCAGATGCACATAAATCTCAGGCCACTGTCTTACGTCACTCGTGTTGGCAGCAGTCTGTCTCTGAGATCCACCAGCCATAAAACTGAAGAACATCAAACGCCGAGGAGAATTCTACGGATTAATGACGTGAGGCCAAGCGTTTCGTGATTTTACCATGCTTAAGAGGTGCTGGGGTAAACCACAGTGTGGAAAAGTCACTTTAACGAACACCCTCGAGCACAATATTGCTTGATTTGCCAACAACATGATATATAAAATGTGCAATAAATGTTTAAAATAATCATTTAAAATTAAATAATAACAACAAGATGGATGGATGGATGGATGGATATCACTGCTCAAGTGTAGGTCTACTACAGCTGACAACAAATAGCTGAAACACCCAAATCTGGCACCAGAGTGTTAAAACAGAGAGAAAATGGAAAATCCCCCAGGCTCTTCACTCCTTCACACACAGCTCAAACTGTTAGTAATACTTAAAAATGTAAACAGTAAACCCGATAAACATGCTCATAGACTGGGTGGTGCGGGAGGGATTCTAATGAATGTGGTTCAGTCGAAACAAACAACCAATCAGCCGCTCGCGCCACAAATCAACAATCAAGCGATTTCTAACGTAACTCACTTCCTGTTCTCTCTCTGAGGACGGCCTCTATAAACCAACATCAGACGAGCGTACGGCATCGTGAGGCTTCTCGAGTAAACCAAGAACTCTAGCCATTCACTGATTGTTTTTGTTAGCATGTCTTTGAATTAAAAAGCACACTCAAGTGGCATTAAACATGAGCCCGTCTCCATGAGGACACAAGAGCGATTGGTGTCATCCATGGGGAATTTGGCTAGTTAAATGCTGAAACCTCAGGCATTTGGGAATACTCAGTGGGTTAGTTTAGTCTGAGCGCACTGCGATGAGTCAAGCCTTCCCGACAGGTACAGAAAGACCTGGAGAGCCTGAACACCGAGTCTGATCTGGCAGACGGGAACGGGATGGGTTATTCTGGGACATTGTCAGCTATACGGAGCGTTCAGGTGACGAGGGCGCACAGATTTATGACAGCTCGGCCTTGTAGCATCAATTAATTAAGAAAGCGAAGACGCGGGAAATGAGGATATCTGCCAGGAAATTAAAAACTGGCCACGAAAGAAAGTAAAGAAGAATATCATGCACGTTTTGGCTGCACTACAGAAAGAGTCTGTGGGTTTATTTATGGTGCAAATGCAATCGCTGTAAAAATAAACACAGCTTAAAAATACACTCTTAAAAATAAAGGGGTTTTTCCACAGTTACGCCACAGAAGAACGATTTAGGTTCCCCAAAGAACCTTTCAGTGATCAGTTCTTAAAAGAACCATTAGAGTGAAGAACATTTTTCAACTGTAAATAACCTTTTGTGGAATGGAATGTTTCCATTGATGTTAAAGGTTCTTTATGGAACCATCAATGCAAATTAAGTCTACTGTCTACATAGAGAGCCTTATTTCTATAGAAGTAAACGTTCTAACTGAAATGGAATCCTTATAACTGTTAGTCACTTATTAGTTTTCCACTCCATTTAGAATGTTGCCTGGAACACCATAGGAAACAACTTGTGTGTCATGGGGTGGGTGATTCCGTGAAATCGGTGCCTTTTGCGTCCCTAACAAATAATCAGTTCTAAAGTTGCTTTAACAACAAATAAATGTGTAATTTAAAAAACGTATGCATCAATATAAGACCAAGTAAAAGCCAATAAAATATCATTTTAAATAATTAAAATCACATATTATATGCTATGGTTAAGGATTTTAGCCTGTCCCTCGCTATGGTTGTTCTTTTTCAACAGGACTTGTTGGTTTGAAATGTTGGTAAAATTATAAAAAAAATTATATTGTCTTAGCTGTAATCTCATTGTTAAGCAATGGTTTTGACATAAATAGATATATTTTCTTAGAAATATAAGTCATTTTATCATTGTCCCCTAATTTCATATAAGTCCTGTTACTATCTCCAAAAAAAAAAACTATAAATTAATGGTACAAACCAGAAGTGACATCATTTCAAGGAAGTGACATCATTTAGATGAAGTGGATTCCACAGTGTAAGCAAGGGTAAGTTTATCTCTTCTTAATTGTCCTATTTTTCATGTTTTATCAGGGTTGTTAGAGAGGGGTCGGCATACAACATCAGTCCTGTTACCGTTTTTTAAAGTGTACATATAAACAATTATTTATTAATCCTAATATTATCAATATCTCGAAGTAATAACCTTTCAGATTACATACCATGTGCCTTTCTGACATGGACCTGTTAGCTAGGAATTAGCATATTAGCATCAAATCATCAGTCCTGTTACCATCAGTCCTGTTACTATCCCAGAGCAATAGGGGGCATAGATTCTAAAATAAATGTCTAATCTTTCCTAACGATCCGCTAGCTGCCCGCCCCATAAGCATGCTGTCAAAAAGACGCGTCTCTGTAGGCAGCCTAGGCTCTGAGATCTACACACAAAAACAAATGAGACAACCACCACTCAAAACCAAAACAAACAGTGTTCCAACCAATCACCGGCAGGGGCGGGTGTTGCTCCAACTTCGCGTTCAGCCGTGCACGAGCTCAAAACCTCACAACACCCGCCCCTGTCGGTGATTGGTTGGAACACTTTGTTTTGGTTTTGAGTGGTGGTTGTCCCATTTGTTTTTGTGTGCAGATCTCAGAGCCTAGGCTGCCTACAGAGACGCGTCTTTTTGACGGTATGCTTATGGGGCGGGCAGCTAGCGGATCGTTAGGAAAGATTAGACATTTATTTTTGGGCCTGAAATCATTAATACAACCTTTAAGGATTAGGACAACAACTAAGGGACATAGACATTTATAAAGGTTATTTTGTGTGTTATTGAGCTAAAAGCAGCGACATTTGAGTTAGCAGCATATGAGCATCAACATGCTTAGTTACCATTGTTTGTTTATGAATGTGTTTTTTATTTGTATACTTATGCTCCTTACTTTTTTATGTCTTATTTGCATAGAATTAACATTAACATATTTTAATTTGCTATAAACTTTTACAGTTGTTAGTAACATGCCAATATCTGCAGCCGAGAAGCAACGGCAGATTGTCATGCAGATTGTCATGGCCTAATGTTCCATAGGTAACTAGTACATTTATGCAAGTAAATAAGTTCATAACTCTTGTCTATAATGCAGGCAATTAACTGCAATGACAAACAATAGCACGACTAAACACACTCTCGGCTATTGAGAGCTCAGTCCTGTTACTGTCATTAATTTGATATTTTAAACTTAAAATGACATTTGACAGTCAAACAGATCTCACCATAGTAACCTGCATTATATTGCATTTTGGACAAAACCCTTTTTTAAATAAATATCTTGTCAAAGTATACATATTTCCTAATTGTAATGTGATTCCATCCCTGAAATAGAACGTTTTCAGTAATCTGAATGGCAATTATGATATAAAACAGAATTGTTTTAAATATGACAATCTAAATGGAAAAGAGGGACCAAAATACTACTTATATATGTGCAAACTGTTGCATATTTGTAATTGGAAGTATTATATACGTATATATAGTAACAATTTAGTCAGTAACAGAACTGAGGAAAATATCAAAACATGAAATAAATAAACAGTCATAAAATAATAAATGGCATAGCTTGAGAGGGCCCAACACAGTTTCTTGTCATGTTAAGTCTTCATTCAATGGGTATTGAAAAAAAACAGTTTGAAACAATGATATTTTTCACATTTTTAAAGTTGAAAAGGCACCGATTTCCTGGAATGACCCGGGTGTTCACTGATAAGCTCACACAAAAATCGCTGCAAAAGATGCTTTCCAACAGGTTTTATCGTAGTTTTTGTCCAACTCCATTGACTTGTATATCTCTAGGGTAAGTGAGAAACACTGTTATAATACGAGGCAGAGTCTAATGGATTTTTTTTTAAAAGCATCTTTTGCAGCGATTTTTGTGTGAGCTTATCAGTGAAACTCTGTGAGTTTCAGGTCTTTGTAAACTAACGTTTAATGCGTTTTATGAAGGAATGTTCCAGTGCAACCATTGTGGAGGTGGGGGGGTGTACCACAGAAACCGAAATTTCAATCTTCCATTTCATCAGAAACGATCTTAAACCAGGGCTTTAAGTGGAAAACACCGAACTTGTGCTTTAACATCATGATCGGAATCAGATGGTATGTCAAAACATAAAGGAGTTGTAATTTCTGTACCAAATGGAATTCTGAAAAAATAATGACACACCGTCTGTCTTCCTTTGGTAGGAAAAACAGGCCTGGCAAAAAAAAATAAAAAAATCACTGTAGAATTTTCAACGAGTAAAGAGTGAAGCATGTTCTTGTTTGCTTTTAAGCGACACTGAAGACTCCGGATGAGCTTTGGTTTGTCTCACACCCCGTATAACCTCAAAAAGATATAATTCAGCGCATGAGCGCGAGGGCCACTTATCAGAAGTGAAGGCCTAATAAAACCGACAAAATGTCACGTTCTCACCCCCACACCGAATCGCAGCACTCCCAGCCATGGAAAAACTAAGTGAGAACAATTCGAACTATGAGCCAGTCTGGCCCTGATCTGAGCCGACACCTCCCACAGAGCTCCCTGGATCCTTCAGGATGAGGGATCCTAACTCCCATGAAGCCGTGAAATAGACGCACTTTGTCTAGTCAAACAAAAGGGGCAAAAGAAAAGCTAAATGTATCAGTCTGGACATAATCCCAACTGACTTGAAACTGAAACGTTTCCAGGTTCAGATCTTTCTCACACCCAGACATGCCGTCGGACTCTAGCGTGATAAAAGAAGGGCCGCTCTGGCTGAAGATCTCAGAAACCTTCAGCAGAGGTCTCTGATTTACTGTACCGATGCTCATATGTTTTTCCCATGACACACACTTACTCACAGAGGAGACGTTTCCCATAAACACCTTCACGGATTGGGATTGCAGGATCGAGCAGTCCAAAACATTACAGGAATCAAGCGGGAATCGGGCGTCTGAACCAGACATTGGTCAACTATTCAGCAATACCTGAGAATAAAAATGGGTCAAAGGGTCAGTGACGAATAAGCATGTCTGAGAAATCATGAGAAATGACCATGGTTTGAAAAAAAAACAACAACTTTGCATCGGTTTCAGGAAATGTTTTGATTCAGTCATGGAAATATTAAGTGGTGTAATCAAGTTAAAAAGTCATCTATTTACTTTGCATCATGAATAAGCCAGTTTACATATCTTGATCATTATTTTCAATGCAGCTTCAAAAGCAAAACTTTGAACAGTTATATTTTGACAGATATAAAGTTGTTTTGATATTTGACAACATTAAAGTATATGGTATTTTTAATTGTACACTATGGCCCTCTTGTGTTTAAAAAACAAAACCTCATTTTGAGGTTTTCGAAAAATTCATTTTGCGGAAGGACATCGTTTCTGTTGTGCTTCGGCTCTGTGACTGTGCGGATGAATATGAGCCTTGAAAATAGATCATGCTTTAACTCTGTGAGAGCTACATATGGGATTTTATCTGTTCAGTAAAATACCTTAATCACCTGTTGAGCAATGAAAACGCCATCTTTGCATCGCTTTTACAACATTTAAAATCCCTCAGTTCTCACCATTTCCAAAAAGCCAAGTCAATGTTGATCCTTGTTTTATAACGAGCTGTCTCGTTCTCTTTTTGGTTCAGTGTTGGTTTAAAACCAGTCCCACAGGCGCAGTACATACACGTCATGAGCTGGAGCAACTTTCCTCTATTTACTGAAATGACTAACAGGAGTGACTGTACGTAATTTCCCGCGAAAACCGTCCCACAGTGACAGGTCTAAAATAGAAACACTTAGGTCCAAAAGTGACCAAAGTGAATCAGGGTAAGAGTATTAACTAATAATTAAAAAAAATTAACTAATAATTTTTTTGTTTTTTGTTTCATGATTTGTCACATGACAACAAAATATCTTCCTGCATGTTTTTTTTTTTTTTTTTTTTGCTTTATTAAACATTTTAAAACAGGTATTATTACTATTAAACACACCCACAATAATTTCAATCAGAATACTGTACATTTTAAAGAAGGAAAAAACACAAATAATAATATACTGTATATATTTCTAAATTAAAGGGGGTTATACACTGACTATTGCAAATAATTTTGAGTATTTTAAGGCGCTCTATTTTCCAGTTGCTTTAAGGCTTAATATCAAATCCAAATCATTTATAAATGTCACAGAACTTGAAGCAACTTTTCAAGCTTTCAATTATGTTATTATGATCACAGGTGCTATACAATTTTAGAAAGTTTTGATTTTAGGATCCTTAGAATATATCAAAATTAATTTGAATTCTAATGTTTAAGCCATGTAGAAGAAATGTATTCATGTCATTACATGTGTGAAATTAATTTTTAATTCAGAAAATTAGCATGTCATTGACACAAAAATAAAACTCAATTTCCTGCAGATGTTCTGGGGAAGGAAGTCAGACAGGTGGTCGTATTTCTGACACCAAATATTACGTGGTTTTGGATCAGCTTGTCAGTCTTAGAAGAGGTTTTATATAGGAGTTCCCATAATGGGATAATTTTAAGGATTTAAATTTAGGATTAATCTTTAATACTAATACAATTTTATGAATTAAGCAGCACGTATACATTATCACTAGAAAAAAATAATAATTCCCATTAAACATTAAAGTATTCTGCAATAATTTAAGACATTTCTCCTTATAAAACCTTTTTGCCATTAAGGGTTCTTTAAAATGGAGTCAAAAACCCTAAAGTTCTCTACAGAACCCAATTGATCCTTCCTTTCGCTAAGAGTGATGCTGCCCTCTTCAGGTGGAGATATAAAAATGCAAATACTCCAGAGGAAAAAGCATTTATTATATTCTGTAAATATAAATCTCACAAAGATTTCGAGTTCATTAAATGCTCTGTGACAGAAATCACTTGTTCTTCTTCATTTTAGCAGCAGGCATTAATTCAGAGGCGTCTCCTCTCTCCGCCGCTCTCTTTCTGCTGGTTTTATCGCTCAAATACCCGCTGGAGTCGCTCGCCGGGAGCTCAGGGGGCGAGATCTCATCCGACTCCTGTCGTTTGTCTTTTTTCTTCTTCTTTTTCTCTTTGTGATGTCCGTTTGAATTGGAGTTCACCTCCATTGTGTCCACAGTGGTTTGGTTGTTTTCTGACGACTGCTGCAGGCTGCTGTCCTTCTCACGCTCGTCTTTCTTCTTTTTCTTCTTGGGTTTTGGACTGACGGTCGTATCTTCCGTGGGTTCTGGTTCTGTAGAGGATTCTACAGTAGATTCCTTTAGTTCGGTTTGGGTCGTGAGCTCTTGCACTCTAAAAGTCAACAACAAATTGTTGTTAGTAAATGAAACAAGCAGAATTAATCTATTAGCATAAAGTCTGGTCAAAATGTCACATATTTTCAAGAAAGAACTGGACATTTAAAAAGGTTAATATCATCTGACTGATATTTAATGTAGTGATACACTGAATTTTTCGCGTCTAAACTACAAAGGTTAACCAGCTGTGTTGACAATACCAATTTCTCAATTTTAATTAAAGGGATAGTTAACCAAAAAATTTAAAATGTCATCATTTACTCACCCTCAAGTTGATGATATTTTGAAGATTATGGGTAACCAAACAGTTGATTGACCCCGTTGACTTCCATTGTATGAAAAAATTAAATACTATGTAGTCAATGGGGTCCAACAACTGTTTGATTACCAACATTCTTCAAAATATCTTCTTGTGTTCAGCAGAAGACAGACAGGTCAACAACTTGAGGGCGAGTAAATGATAACATAATTAAAAATTTATGGTGAACCGTCCCATTAAGCACATTTTTTATGAACCGAGTTCTTTTAGTCGATGATGTTTTCAGTTGATGCGTGAACAGGTTTTCACTAAGCATTATTTGTAGCGTCTCCCACCCAATAAATTGCAATAACCTTTGTGCTTTGATACTTTAGATATCAATCAAAGTCTCAGCTGTCAAATTCTGTAAATCTTATCATGAAAACCAATCAATAAATGGTGTTTTGGTGCTAGGGGTGTGCAAAATATATCGTCTATGATAATATCATAATTGTCGTTTTAATGATATGCGATCTTACATTGAGTTTATCCCTCACTTTACAAAAACACACCCAGAGAGCACAAGCATACTCTACATGTAG
The DNA here is from genome assembly GCA_031834385.1 of Semotilus atromaculatus. NCBI lineage: Eukaryota > Metazoa > Chordata > Actinopteri > Cypriniformes > Leuciscidae > Semotilus > Semotilus atromaculatus. Next base: position 4,200,161 of record JAULUF010000022.1, read on the forward strand.
TCTACTAGGTTAGACTAGTGCGCTTGTGCATTTATAGTGCATGCTTTCACTGCGTGATTTAGTCTATTAAAATGTATTTATAATGCCCTAATTATTCAAGATAAGGGGCAAAAATACTTCTGTATTTATCAGGGTTTCCGTTGTCCGGTAATTACCGGACATTGGCCGGAAAAAAAATGAAATGTCCGACAAAATTAAATCTCTCCGGTCAAATTGTCCGATTAAAATTGCCTAATAATCCTGCCCCCCTAACACAATCTGAATTTGAGAATAAGCCTAAAATGTATAAAGCAAAAATACACCGACCTTTGGCTATGTTATAAAGGAACAGGCTCTACCGTTTGAATGTTATTAAACAACATCGCATGCTGCATTTCAAATAAAGCGCACGCCTAAAACGGCTGTAATATAGACATAAACAACGAACGATTGAGTGAGACGTTTCAAATATGGCCAGGTCCAGGCAGACTAGCCTTAAAAGCTTTTTTCAGAGGCCAGACGCGACGGACGATGGTGAATCAGGAATGCCTGAAGCGTCAGATGTCCAGAGCCAGACAGCTCCACCACCACCAGAGAAAAAGCCGAAGTGTAGGGCGTATCGGTCGGAATGGAGTGACAAGTTCCCATGGCTAAGATGTGAGGTAGTTGATGGCAACGAAAAAATGTTCTGTTCGCACTGCGAAAAGGCAGGACGACGCAACGGATTCACAAGAGGGTCGAATAATTTGAGAATGTCTGCTCTCATTGAACATAGTCGGAGCAATGACCATGTTGCGGCGCTCAATTTAACGCCACAGCAGGTTGCGATGAAAGGCCACTGTGACAAGGCTACGGAAACTTCTAAGAAAAAACTATGCTCTCAGCTCAAAATTGTATTCCACATGGCAAAACATGATCTCCCATCTAACCATTTTGTAGCACAGACTGAGCTACTGCAAGCTCTCGAGGCTCCAGATTTTGTCACCACCGATGGCATTTATTGCCACAGCGACTCTGTGGATGATATGGAGAGGGCATTAGAACACGTCGTGGTGGAACAGATCCGTGAAAAACTGAAAAACAGTGACTTCATTGGAATAATAATTGACGAAACTGTAAATATCACTGTGAACAAAAAGTTAATCATATATCTAAAGCTGGAAATAAAAGGAAAGGTGGAGACATGCTTTCTTGGAAATTATGATGTGGACTCCGGGACCGCAAGATGCATTTATGATCGCGTTGTTGCGGTGCTTCGTGAAATGGATATAGCACTGTCCTGTGTCATTGGCCTGGGTTCAGATGGTGCAAGTGTAATGATGGGAAGGCATGGTGGGGTGGGTGCTTTGTTTAAGCAAGCGAATCCCTTTTCTATCCAGGTGCACTGCGTTGCCCACAGGGCTGCACTTGCTGCGCTGGACGCAGCGAAAGCTGTGGAAAACATCAGAGCTTACAAAAACACGATCTCCTCAGTGTACTCCTTCTACAGACACTCTGCCACCAGAACATCCCGGCTCCGCCAATTAACAGCTGCACTCAGTGATGAGGACATGGTCAGCCTCAAGCAGCCGTGCGCAGTGCGCTGGCTATCCCTACACAGGGCTGTGGAGGCCATGAAGCACAACTGGGCAGCTGTGGCCATGGAACTTCATGAAGAGGCCGTGGGAGGAAATGCCCAAGCACAAGGGCTGCTTGGTCAAATCCAGACCTACAGCTTCATAGCCCTGACTCACGCACTGGCCGATCTTCTACCAGTGATGACAAAACTGAATTTAGTTTTTCAGAAAGACAACGTCAATCTTTCCAGCATCCGACCAATAGTGCAAGCATCTGTCGCGGCATTTACACAGTTACGAGATGTCCCAGGTCCAGAAGAGGAGACATTCCAGGCGGGCTATAAAGACGGCACATACAAGGATGTCAAAGTGACCAATTCAAGCGACCGCTCCATTCAAGCTTTCAAAAAAGCCAGGGAACGCTATGTTCAACATCTGATAGATGCCTTGCAAGATCGGTTCCCCGAGGATTGCATGGATCTACTTCACTGCCTCGATGCCCTTCTGAACCCCTCTAGATATCCGCAGACACATAGTGGTAAGTAGGATCTGTTGATTTATTATACGGGTCATTCTACAGAAACGTCCCATTTTGGTATGGCAAGATGTCTTTATTTATTTATTTTTCTAACATTTAAACTTACACGACATTATTAGATTACTAAAAATTTAAAATATAAATAAAAATGTATATTTTTGTGCATTTATTTAAAGACGGCATGTACCTTTTTTTGTCACTGCGGTGTTACCTTACTTTGGCAATTTCAAAGGTTTTATGAAATATTATTTCTAAAAAAATGTCAGCATAATGTAGTCAGAGTTACCTAATAATAACAATAATACAACAAATAAGGAGATTGTTTTATTTATTTTAATCAGGTTTGTTAAAAGTGCTTGAATGAGGTTAGTTCGTTTGCTAGTTCAGAATTAAATGTATGTCAAATTATTATTGTCACATGTGACATTGTATTTAATGTGACAGAATTGTTTTTATATTTTATAGTAGGCTATAAATATAATATCAAATATATTTGATAGTTATGTATACATTATTGTATTTTAAATGGTGTAAAAACTTGTTATTGGCCTCAAAATAAAAGCACTTTCCCTCTGTACATGACTGTGGGGACGAGCACTTCTGTGGTGGAATTCTAGAGAATTAATACAAATCAAATATTGCCACATTGATGGCTCAAGAAGGTGTAATTTTTCAAATAACATTGTTTTATTTTAAAATGTAAAGAAATTGTAACCCTAAAGTGTTTAAGTGTAATATTTTTGTAAAGACTAGGGACAGAAAAATTGACATTTCCATAGAATGACCCATACAGGCCTATTTAGGCTATAATAAGCGCAGCATTCTTTTGTAGGCCTATAATTCTAATATCGTTCTCACCTATTATATTATCTTATAGCTCTTCAAGAATATGCAGAACCAGCGATCAGAAGGGTTATTTCCCATTTTACAAGCATTGAGTCTGCGGACATCGCTCCTCTTATCGATGCCGTAAGCCTGCGACGTGATGCCCTCGCTGTCATGACAGCGCTCCGTGGCTATGGAGGATTGCATTTCTCCACAGCCTGCGAAGTCCTCATATGCGATTTCAACGAAATGTATCCAGAGTGGACCAAGCTCGCCAAGATAGCCTGTGTAATCCCTGTCTCGAGTGTTCCGGCAGAGAGGGGGTTCTCGCTGCAGAATCGGATCAAGACGAAGCAGCGAAGTCGCCTTGCGGAGAACAAGGTTACGCGGCTTATGCGCATTGCAAGTTGTGGAGAGACACTGGGAAGTTTTGATTTTAAGTCGGCAGCTGCACATTTCAGCACTGCAAAACAGCGTAAAAAGTAGCCTAAAATGACGCGAGACAGTGTTGGCCTAGTCATTTGTTTGTTCCAGTTAATTTGACAAGGAGTCATTTCACAGTGGCCAATTTAAATGTTACCAGCTAAATGAGACGCTACTGAGAGTGTATATAATTAAGTTCGCTTGAGTAAAAACAATAGGCTACTATTCAGATATTTTATGTGGGGAAGGGGGATTGGTTTGTTAAACTATGAATGTGAAACCATAGTAAAAACAATTGGCGTTGATTGACGCCAATCGGACGTTCATGTTTTCCGTCTATTTAAAAGTTATGCTAATAAACATGTTGCATTCTATACGGCCTGATTATGTCATTTTTTTAAGTTACATAGCCTGCCTCCAGTTTTCCTCAACTTGACTAATTAAGAGGCGATATTTGACCGGCATATCATCAAAATGTCCGTTAAACTAAACCTCTGCCGGTCACTCTGACCGGCACCATTTTTTTCTAGCGGAAACTCTGGTATTTATATAATTTAATATAGCACGAAGAGTGACATTTTTCTTTAAATATCAGCACGATAACAAATGTGATACTGATTTTATACAATGGTTCAATAAACAAGAAGTTAATATTAAGTGACTTGCATTTTAGACACAATATTGCCCGTTTCTGCGCCATTTTGCCAAACTCAAGTTCGAAACAAGCCACAGCATCTCTGAGCCACACACGGCGGTGTTTCATTACTGAATGAATCAACTTTTTGAGTGAATCAGTTGAATGAATGTGGTGGAATACTGGTGGTTTTCGTTTCATATTTAAAATATCATTTCATTTTTAAAATCAATTCAAATATCAATATTAAAAAAAAATTTTGTTTAAAACATCAGAACATAATTTATGCGATTGTAAATGTGGGTTAAATACAGTCACAAACTTTGGCAGTCAGCCGTCAACAGCAGTCCTAAACCTGCCAAGGTAACAGCACAGTAACACACTCAGCAAAATATGCTCTAATTATAGTCATCGATAAAATTCCAGAAAATATCGAGATATAATTTGTCAACATCGTACACCCCAATTCGCCGCACTGTGGCGCCCCACTTCAAGGGTCATGTGAATCGATCATCTCTTCTTCCTTACTACTAGCAAAGACTTTGTATATAAAAACAAGGTGTACTCATATAACTATGAATGGGAGAAAAAAAGAAGGTGTACTCATACAACTATGAATGGGAGAAAGTGCAATAGGGCTGTCACTTTTGAGAAAAATCAAATTCGAATGGTTATCGGATATCAAGCAATGTATTCGAATATATTCGAATTTCTATGAGCCCCGCCCCCCCACCAAAAAAAAAACAGCGTAACGGAGATTCAATCACAAATTTATTAACAATCTGACAGTCATAAACAGGACTCAGGCCTGTCTGAGAAAAAAAAAATCTTTGACTTAATGTTTTAAACAGCAGGTTATCAACTTAATCTATATGAAGTGGCACTATGCATAGCCAATCACAAAATTAGGCTACATGGGAAAAAAACTGAATCGGAACAGCACGGCACAAACAATAACTTGACAGCTTAAACAGCAGCAGGAGTAAGGCCTAGCCTAATTCATTTCTTAATATTGTTTGCTAGAAACAATTGATCAACTTGATCTGGATCAAGTGCGGTTCTCTTTTTATTGGCGATGTTCCCCGCGGTGGAGAACGCGCTCGGAGCGAGCGCACACACACAGGTATTTGCGCGTCAATGTTGAGAGAAGTGGTATCTACGGTGTAGAACCCAAAATATTTCCAGACACTACTTTTTAGATGAGTTGGGGTCGTAATTCTCCACTCAGGCTGGCCGTCCTGTGCGTTATCTTCCATTTTCAAAACAGGGAGGCTATTGGCAATTATTGGCTTGATTTGGTCATGGGCCGACGCTACAATACGTTTAGAGCGCCCACTCCTGGATGAGATGGCAAACAATAAAATAAAAAAACAAACGGTCTAATCATAGACTGTAAAAAATGCGCTAAACATGGCACTTTAAAAACCGAATAGTTTATTTATAGTTCGAATACGGATATTTCACGTCATGTTCGAATGCATATTCGAATATCGAATAAAAAGTGACAGCCCTAAAGTGCAATATGGCAGAATTAGTCCCGCCTTCTAAATAAGAGCATCACTGCAGCCGGCTTTAACAGTCTTGATCAGCATACCTGGATTTGTCCAGCCGTCCTTTGATCAGAAGAACACCAGCAGCTTCAGCGTCCAGCTTGAAGACCTCGAACTCCAGGCTTTGTCCAACACTCAGGCCAGAGTCCCTCCACTGCTCTGGGGTCAGCAGATTGGGCTTCATCACTGACGCATTAAAGCAGCCGTGGACCAGACAGCCCACGTGACCCACTCCCAGTTTATTAATCACTCCCTGAGGGACATCAACACACAGCATTAAACATCTTCAGCCAGAGCAAATACAAGAATGCATTCATATACATGCACAGAACACGAGCTCTAGCTCATGAAGATCTTGTGAAACATACCACGAGCTTCGACCCTATCTGCGGTTTGAAGATCACGAACGACGCCTCGATGTTGAAGTGAATGAATCCTTGATCGTCATAAATGTCTCCGTGCTGTCCTACAATTTTAATGTTGTCATACGCCATAGGAACACCATTCAAACTGCAAAACCAGAGAACAAACGCCTGGTAAAATCCGTAGTCTGATCCTATATTAATAAATGTTGTTCATATAGACATTTTGGCTGGGTGCAAGAGTTTTTACCATAATTTCAAACTGAGGTTCGGGGACAAAAAAATATTCAAATAAATAAAACATTTGATTAAAATAAGAACACAACAAAAAAACAACAGTACATTACTACAGGGAGTAGAAAAAACAAATGTATAGCTAACTTGCTATTGCTAGCCGCTCAGAAATTTCCTACCATACCTTTAATTGACAACGCGAAACAAAAAAAACAGTACTATGTTATTATGAAATCTATCAAAGTGGCAATACTTTGGTATTGGAGTAGCATATGCGATTGACTTCCATCCAGCAGCAATGACACACTTACAAAAGTATTTTTAAAGGTATCTCGACAATACCATGGTGTTACTGACTCACCCATTGCAGTGAAAGCACTAACGTACAATCATAAAGCACAATGATAATGTATAAACAGTGCTGCCAGTGTCATGATGTATCAAAATAGCGCGGCATTGCCATCATTTTCTATGATATTTTCTTTCAAGGCTTTTGTTTTACCTGCCGGAGAATTTGAGCAGTTCTGCGTTGAGTTCCTCCTGAATGCCGAGCCTCTTCTTTCGCAGGTATACGGGCGGCAGCGCGATGTGTCTGCGGTGCGTGTCGAGCACCAGGCACGAGTAATGCGCGTTCAGCAGCTTCACCGCGCCCGCGAACGACGGAATGAGACACGGAACCACCGCAGGGTTTCCCCCGGGTCTGGCCGTGACATCTCCGCTAGATATCTGCGCTATTGTTGACACATCCGAGGGGTTTGTGGCGGGTTTCGCAGCACCGTCCTCCTGAGTCCAGTTCGCCATGCTGAACACATGTGGAGGAGCACGTGGTGTGTTTGCTCGTGTGTTTACTGTTTTGCTCGGAGTGATGTGTGACCACCAGCGGAGAGGAGGGGAACTACACACAAAAATAAATAAACAAAATCTTGTTTTTTTTCCTGTCGCTAATAGTAACTATTTAAAAGTAAAAAATAAAAGATAATTAGAATTAAAAATAAAATAGAAATAATTAATTGAAACAAGAAAAAAATGTTACAATGTTACGCTGGTGTGTAACTGTGAAGAATATTACATCACTTATGAAAAATGCTGTAGGGTTAGTCTGCAGTATATAAACACACACACACACACACACACACACACACACACACACACACACACACACACACACACACACACACACACCTATATGTATATATATATATATATATATATATATATATATATATATATATACAGTACTGTGCAAAAGTTTTAGGCAGGTAAGATTTTTTATGTTTTTAAAAGAAGTCTCTTCTGCTCACCAAGGCTGCAATTATTTGATAAAAAATAAAAATAAAAAAACAGTAATATTGTGAAATATTATTACAATTTAAAACAGCGGTTTTCTATGTGAATATACAGTAAAGTGTAATTTATTCCTGTGATCAAAGCTGAATTTACAGCATCATTACTCCAGTCTTCAGTGTCACATGATCCTTCAGAAATCAGGATAATATGATGATTTGATGCTCAAAAAACATTCATTATTATTTTCAATGTTGAAAACAGTTGTGTAAATTTTTTTTTTCAAAATTCTTTGATGAAGAGAAAGTTCAAAAGAACAGCGTTTATTTAAAATAGAATATTTTCTAACATTACAAATGTCTTTACTGTATAACTTTTGATCAGTTTAACTCATCATTGATGAATAAAAGTATTGATTTATTATATTTCTTTCCCCCAAAAATAAAATTTAAATTCTTACTGACCCCAAACTTTTGAAGGGTAGAGTTTAATGTTACAAAAGCTTTAGATTTCAGATAAATGCTGTTCTTTTTTAGTTTCTATTCATCATAGCATCATGAAATAAAAATGTAAAAACTGTTTTCAACACTGATAATAATCATAAATGTTTCTTGAGCATCAAATCATCATATTAGAATGATTTTTGAAGGATCATGTGACAAGATTGGAGTAATGATGATGATAAATTCAGCTTGATCACAGGAATAAATTACACTTCACTATATATATTCACATAGAAAACCGCTGTTTTAAATTGTAATAATATTTCACAATATTAGAGTTTTTTTTTAATTTTTTATCAAATAATTGCAGCCTTGGTGAGCAGAAGAGACTTCTTTTAAAAACTTAAAAAATCTTACCTGCCTAAAACTTTTGCACAGTACTGTATATAATATGCTGTCAAATCGATTAATCGTAATTAATCACATCTAACATAACAGTTAATCTAACACATATATATATATATATATATATACAAACACACACATACATATATACACATAGACATACATATATTATATAAACAAACTTTTATGTAATTATATATATATATATATATACACACACACAGACACAGTAGTCAACATTTGAAGTTGATCAAAAAATTTAATCAAAGTTATTCATCAAAGACAAGACCGGGTATTGTTCAAAATTCATGTTTAACTTTGATATAAGGTTTTGATCCACTTCAAATGTTGACTACTGTATATATTGAAGATTTCTTTAAAACAACAGAAATTGTGGTGTGTAAAGTAAAAGTGTGTTTGTGTGTTAATGGTTTAATCATCAGTCATTGTACAAATGACATTTGACCTCTTTATTTCATTTTCATATGAAGCCCCTATATAAAAATACTGTAAATTAATAAATATCTTTACAGGCATTTTACAGTGTGCATTTGATACGGTCAGGATAAAAGCATTCGGTATATCATACAATATCAGGATTACAATTTCAGATTCAACATTCCCTTTATCTAGATACAGGAAGAGAGAAAGAGTTACAGAAAGAGAGAGAAGATCGTTTGCATGCTTGTTTCGTACTCAAATATCTGTTTTCTGTACGCTGGTTGTCAAGGTCTCCTGAGGTCATCAGGTAACTGGACACTGATTGGCTGTCTGTCTGCTCAATACTGTTATCTGACGCTGCGTCTACAGTCTCTGCTTCTCCTGTCAGCTCGACTCAGCCAATCAGAGTGAAGAGCTGTCAGCCTGACTCAGCCAATCAGAGTGAAGAACTGTCAGCCTGACTCAGCCAATCAGAGTGAAGAACTGTGCAGTCAGAGTGTGTGGGCAGCGAGCCGTCATGGAGAAGCGCTTCGCCCGTTGTAGGAGATTTGAGAGATGGCATTGCTGGTGTTATCCAAAACCTCCTGTGAACAGACAAACACACGGCCCAGTTTCAGTACGAGATGCGCACTCAAACAGACAACTTACATTTATAGCTACTGTATGTTTTTACCAGTCCTGTGTGCCTGTGGAACAAATGGTGCAGGATAAGAAACACTCTGAGGTTTAATGCTTAGGGTTAGTTCCGATGACTAACCCTAAATACGTGCAATAGTAATTTGATGAACGTGTGACATATATGTACACAGAGAATCATAAGACAGTACAAACTTGACACATTTAAGACTTAAAATAAACGTTTTAACCCAAACAAAATAAAAAGCCTATTGTCATAGAAGAACCTTTTTAAGTTCCACAAAGAACTACTATAAAATAAATAAATTATAAATTACTGGTGCTTTAAGGCAAACCTGCTGGGGCATAAGCTGTTTTTTTTCATGCTGGTCAATTTTGAGATTTTGCTTCCATAGTATGTCTTCTTTGTATGTAGACTATATAGTTGAAAGAAAACTCCCAAAATACGCATTTAAGTTTTTTTGTTTTTCCATATTATGTCTTTTTGCAGTCTTGTAGTCTTGTTTTTGGGCTGTACGTTTTAAAAACACCTTATTTTCCCAATATTTTCCATTGTTGCAGCTCCTCTCTTCCCAGTCTGTCAGTAACGCTCTGTTTACTTCCTGTCTCTATGAAGCCCCTCCTTCTGAAAAGCATAATGTGCTCTGATTGGTCGGCTGGAGCAGTGTGTTGTGATTGGTCAACTATTGGTCAACACTCCTTACCATAATCTTCAACACACTACTAACTAACTCAACCAGGTCCCGCCCCTTTATTTTGCTTATGCCTTGGAGGGAATTATTTAAAAGAGGAATATTGTGATGCATTTGTTCCCGGAAGTGAACTCAAGACCACAATGGAGGCGTTTCAGGGAGTTCAGAAACACTGACACGGATATAGAGAATAACTCCTGCTGGAGGGACTTCATGCTTTGGAACTTTGCAGAGCTTTTTAATCCTCAAACAGCAACATTACACATGAGAAAGATGAACATGTAAAAAGCATAATAGGTCCTATTTAAAGTTTATTCTTATCTTCTAGGGGTTTTTACAGACCTTTGTGTATCTGACTTTATCCAATGTTGAGATTTCTGTTCTGGAAATGTATGCAAATTAGTGCATATTTAATTAGAATTATCTTTAACCATAACATTTCAGAAACCTTGTAATACAAATATACTTGTTTCAATTTGTACCCTTTTCACCTGATCTGAAGCATCTTGACACATCAAGGCCCTTTTAGTCTCCAAAAAGTCATAGGAACTCAAAACCATGTGGCCTACATGACATCATATGAAAAGGAAACTTATTTCATAGGTGGAACAGGAACGTGTATTTAGAAAGCAAATTGAATTGAATGTTGCCTGTGAGCCGGTCCACACAGACTGCACAAACATACCAGCTCCTGTCGTACCTTCTCTGCCATTTCGTGCGAGTGATGTAGTGAATGTTCTCTCTCCAGAAACATGCGCTGCTGTTCGCTGCTGGCCAGCCTGCAGGTCAACCACGTGGACAGCGTGCAGCTGCTGATGCCCAGACACGCTAGAGACATGACGGCCAGATGAAGAGAGCGCATGGTGTCCGGGCGCTTGACCAGTGCGCGGACAAACTGGAAGTTCAGGATTCCACCAATTAACCCACAAATGCAGCAGGAGGAAAATAGGATCATCTGAGAGAGAAACAGAGACATAATGTTAGCTGTTTATGTCTATTGCATGCATACATCATTAAAATAACGCATATTGCAACTACACATCATTCAAATAATAACATATTGCATGCTCACAATATTAAAATAATAATTCACAATATTAGAGTAATGCATATTCCATGCATGCATACAATATTAAAATAAAAACACATATTTCATGCACATTAAAACACATAATGCATGCTCACAATATTTAAATAATAGCATATTGCATGCATACATCATTAAAATAATAATGGATGTTGCATGTATACAATAGTAAAATAATAACACATAGGATATTCAAAATATTAAAATAATGATGCATATTGCATGCTCACAATGTAAGAATAACACATATTGCATGCAGACATAATTAAAATAACAAGGCATATTACATGCATTCAATAGTAAAATAATAATACATATTGCATGCATAAAATATTAAAAAAATAGAAATTGCATGAATGCATTATTAAAATAATATTGCATATTATATGCATACATCAATAAAATAATAATGCATATTGCATACATACATAATAAAATAATTATACATCTTACAAATGCGTTAAAAGCGTTTCTCCTTGACACAAATTAAAATATCAATTTAATTTAATGTTCCATTTAATCACTTTTGTAGTACTTAAAGTATACTTTTGTTTAGTGTTTGCCCATGCAAAAGTAACAATCATAATGCTAGGTTTCCGGGGTGTTGCTATGCAGTGGCTGAGGTGTTGTTCAGAGTGATTTCGAAGCTCATAAAGGTCAAAGTCCATTAACCTGAAGAGTATAGCACAGCAGAAATAGTGTAAACGGAGGGTGAAGACGAAACCCTTGTGTACAGGAGAATGGATTGTGCTGCTCTGTGTTTTTGTAATCGCTCAGACCACGTTCAGACAGTGACATTATCTGCCAGCTCAACACTTCAGGACAGATTTGACCTCAAATTACATAAGAAACTTCTGACTACAGCACACGAACACATTGGACAACAACCACCCCTCTCTCTTATAAATCTCTTATAGCTTGGTATTGTATACTTCTATCATAAATTGCTTACAATAAAAGGCTTTGCAAATGATGGTTTTGTTGGTAACATGAACAACATGATTAAACTGTGTATACTTGAACTATTTGTTTTTGTAGTATGTATGCAGTATATATGCAGTGCACTGAGTAGGCCTATATAAAAATAAAAAAAAACTATTTATCAGCATTTCCATTCATATAAAAGGTTCCTCAGCTCATTCATGCCAGCCTGGAAGTTTGCAACCTGCATACTGCTATCTTTGCTCATAAGCCAATGGAGCTGAAAGAATACACCACTATTTTTAGATTGCCATCAGTGAAAAATGTTATATGCATCTATCAACAGGCAACATTTTTTTTAAATGAAAAAATGCACTGTAACTATTCTTCTAACTTTCCCTGATTTAAACATGCAATATTTTGAGGTCATGTGACAGCAAATGTAGCATACTACTATTTGAAACATTTGTATCACACATACAATTTTAAATTATAGACGGGAATAAGCATTTGATTTAAAAAGCAGCCCTTCTGTCATTTCCCAAAATTATTGCATTACCGATTCTGCTAAAACTGCGAACCGTCTCTAATATTGTTTTACTGTAACAAAAATAGTATGCAAAACATACTCATCAGCATACTACTATACTAGTATTCCATTCATACTGTAGCGCAGCCTATATCACATTACACACTGAAGAGAAAAAGCCAACACACTTTGTTTTTCACAGTATGTTCTGTTTAAGTGTCCAAACCCTGCTGAGATGAGACTAAAAGTCTCTATGATAAGACACAATGCTTAAGTGTTCTTGAGTAGCTCCTGACGTTACTGTCAGGAATTCAGAATCATTACAGGCAACGGGGAGGGTTTGCGTTTAGCCGTACAGTAACATTACAGTCAGGGCATAAAGGCCCAGAGAAACTAAATCAATCACCAGAGAGAAAATGAACAAATCGGAGAAAGAAGCGTGTTTGAGGACAAACCTGAAAGCGTGTACACAAGAAATCAGAGGAAAACAAGTAATGCTATAAAGAGACATGTGGAGAGTAGGATCAGAGATACATGAAGCTCTCAGACTGAGGTTTCACTTCACTATTGATTTGTGATTAACACTCTCCTCTGGGGCGGCTCACTCCACTCCAAGGTGGCTAATTGAATCTGGTCTCCAGTGAAGTATCCAGGGATATTTACACACACACACACACACTCACTGTGAGCTGGAGCTGGTCTCTGATGTGTATGTTTATATACTGACGTCCACAACAAATTATTTCTATTTTAGATTTAGTTAGCATTTCTAAATTAAGAACACAAATAATAGGAATGTGACACAAAGACACGGTCTGTATTATGCTTTTTGGGATATTATTAGGCCAACCTTTCATATTTGGGAATGTAAAAGGTCTGCAAGATCATGACAAATAAAGAAAAAAGAAACGATTCTGAACTACCTGAAACGAGTTGTCAGGAATTCCAGTCTCACGTCTTGCACAAACCTATGTAGGTTTGTAGCAAATTTGCATAATGGCCATCTATAGTTTTCATTGGCTACTGGCGAATAATGTCTACTTTGCTCCGCCCTCAAACACTGTAGTTGTATCTGAGACTGGAAGAGACTGGTTTGAGAAGACGCTGTTTTCTGCTGCCAAAGCAAATCCATTTTGCTGCACTTCCGAAGGATGAGATTGATAAAAATAAAAACCGACGCCATTGTTCGTATCACTGTGCATAAAGTGCTGAGGAAGAGCTGAAATTCATATATAGTAATGGGCGTTTGGTTTCTGACATGCACTGTAAGCGGTTGACCAATCACAACAGACTGGGCCATCTGACCAATCAGAGCAGAGCAGGCTCTCGGAAAGGCGGGGCTTAGAGACTGAATCCTTGATGAACCGTTTCAGACAATGTGAGAAAAGAGCTGATGCTATAATGTATATTATGAGAAAATAATGTAAACCTATTGTAAAAGACCTCAAAACAACACGCTGTTCTACACGCTTAAAATGGTTCCAATTAGAACCCAAAACCATTTAAAGTTTAATTTAGAACCTTTTATTCTCTACAGCAACAATATATACTGGTGCTTTAAAGAACCCAGAAGCCTAAACACTGATCTGAAGAACCTATAATAAAACTCAATCAACAGTGCAATTAAGCCGTCTTTAACACTGAAGAATAAACAAATGTATGTGCTCTTGTATATGCTGGAAAGAAATGGTGTAGGATTTACTTTGAAACTATTTTGACAAAGGAATTTCACAAATAATTACAAAGAAATGGCAAGTAGTGAATTTACTATGAAAAGTATAAAGACTGAAATATTATTTTGCATGTAAAATAATCTTCGAAAAGCATGATCTGGGAGACTATAAAATGTGAACGGGCTTGTTTACAGTGTGTGTTCAACAGTAATGTACAGTAGAGAGTACAGTTGAATGTGTGCAGGAGAATACTAAAGTGCGTACTCACAATCAGTCCTGTCCTTTTCCGTGCACACAGCATGCCACACAGTCCGCAGATAAGAAACTATGAGAGACAAAACATCATATTTCATCAACTTAAATGAAAGTCCAAAATAACATGAATGGAATTGTGACAAAATCATATTACTGGATTCAGATGACAGTAGAGTCAGCATATAAGAACTGAACTTATAACTAAGTTATATGAGTTAATGATGGAAAGATCTCACATATATCACAACCTCACAGAACACCGAGTCCTGACATTTCTAGAGCAAACAGAAACAGTATTTATCTGTGAAGAAAACAACAACCTAAGACAACGTTTTGATGAATCATTAAGTTATGACATGCGAAAATGTGCCATTCTACTCTATAGGTCAGATTACCATACTGTGTACAATATGTACATCATGTATAGGCCTACTATACACATGATATTGCCTATAAATGGTATTTTCAAGGTACATTAAGGTTCTTACAAAAATACCATGGTACTATTGATGCCCAAAACATGTTACCTTTTGACTGACAACAAATCATTTTTAATCAAACACTGCACAAGCATTCCGTGGCTGAATAGGGAGAACAGCTCATTTATTGAAGCTGAATAAGACTAAAAAAAGTGAGACGTACACACACTCCGCTCCATACCGGAGAAGCGTCGCCCTGCTGGGTCTTGTGCTCGGCTTTCGCCCGGATGATGCCCACCGCGCCCAGAGCGATGCTGGACACCCCGAGCCCTATCTCCAGCGTCGACAGAACCAACAAACTCCAGATGATCTTCCGGCTGCTGCACATCTTCGCTCGGGCATCCTTCCTGACCGGTGCGCAAAACGCTTCACTCCATGTCTTCACAGATAAACACACATTAAATCCAGAAAAGTCTGCAGATGACATCAACTTAAGTGATTTCTCCCCAACAGATCAGTGCGCAAAGGCGCTCTCCATGGTGCGTAAACGCCACCAGTTTAACTTTACCCTCCTCCTCACTCTGTTTACCATGCTTCTGGTCCTGCCCCATGTGATTTCCCTCAGTTTAGACAGAGTAAATGCTCCGCCCACAATCACCCCCGAAATTCTTTTACAGTGCTGCAGTGGAGCGCTTCTAAAATAGTTTTATAATCGCTATTTCATTTAAACGGTAACGTAATTCGTTAGAAGAATAATTGTTACTAACGTTCTAAATCGATTCTGGCGGGAGAAGTTGCGAAGAGCGCAACACTGTCAAACAGAAAAGCAGGTGTCCTGACGTGCGCGCGCACAAACACTCGGGTTATGCGCAATGGTGCGTAAAATCGCTGATTGTGGTAAATGTACCCCGGCTGGGCATTTTATTGCATAAAACACCCGAGTTGAACACCTCGCGTGTCACATGTTAGCACAGCATATTAACATTCAATTACATTTCATTAGAAAGGTTTTGAGTGGAGGGAATCCATATAGTCCTATTGGAAAGCTTTAGGAGACTAAAACAATAAGCGTGCTGTTTATGGGCACTTTTGTAGCCTTGATGCTCTGTGATTATATTTGTGGAAGTTTCCACACATTACCAACGAGCAATTGATGCCTAAAACATTTCTAGGGACTTTACATAGAGAGAAAAAAAGAAGCAAAATGGACATTAATGTCTTAAAATTACTTTGAAATTGTTGCTTATTGGCCAGGCAGGCAGTGATATGGATTCCTATAAAGCAGATTTATGTTCATTGTGCAAAGCATTATAGAGTTATCTGCTGAGCATTACCGTGCACTACCACAAGCATTTTGTTATCTCAGGTCACTCTCAATAAATGTTTGATCATTTTTGCATTATCCCTTACTCACTGGTTGGCCAGAAAGGAAAATTTCTGTCTTGAAACAAAATCATTTAATTTATCCAACTAAATGGCCTCTCTAAATAATTCATAACCAGGTTTCATATAGAGAATTAAACAAAACACTGCAAACAGTTGCTCTGTGAATGTCTATAACAGACTGTAGCACTTCATCCGTTCATTACAATAACAACATCATAACAACACAAATGTGGAAGCCTGTCCTCGTCTACTGCAGTGTGTTGAAGGGTTTCAGACAGTTCATCCCACACCTAAAACAGCAACTTCTGTCCGCGTTACCGTAACAACAGCAGCTCTAAAACAAACAGTTTCACTGCAGTCATAGCCTATATTTCTTTATCGATTTACATTATATTTGCATTTGACATTCTTCACCAGTAAGTATTTCAACAAAGCAAACAAAAAAAAAAAGAAGAAAAAAACCCAATACCAATTAAACAAACAATGGAAAGGTTTGCCCATCCGATTTCCAATAAACAATCAATCAATTTTTTTTCCGAAACATCCATCATTTTTGAAAACCGTGGTTAATTGGGGGTTTTCTTTACTAACAGAATAATCAATGTTCTTGAATTTATAAATGCATTTGAAAATGAAATAACCTCTGCCAATTGTGATCAAAAATGATGTACAAAATTCTGACAAAAATACAATAAAAAGGCAAAAATAAGTTAATTTGTCTTTTATAAGCAGCATTAATGCAGGTGCATCAACACATGTGTTAAAATGTGTTAGATCTTGTATAACTATTATAAAAAGTTGAAAATGACTTAACTCAGAGTTAAAGCAATGTAAAAATGTATGTTGTCAACTTATTGGTCATATAATTTTTTACAGTATATGTGTGTGTGTGTGTGTGTGTGTGTGTGTGTGTGTGTGTGTGTGTGTGTGTGTGTGTGAGTGTGTGTGTGTGTGCTCTTGTTTATGTGATATATGAGGACACAAATTTGTATAATGACATGCATATTACACTGGTATTACAACTTACACTTGGTTTATGAAGACATTTCACGAGGCCTCATATTTCAAATAGCTTAAAAAAACAATGTTTTATTAAAAATGTAAAAATGCAGCGTGTCTCCTGTGATGGGTAGGTTTAGGGATAGGGGCAGTGTAAGGGGATAGAATATATAGGTTGTCCAGTATAAAAGACATTACGCCTATGGAATGTGTGTGTGTGTGTGTGTGTGTGTGTGTGTGTGTGTGTGTGTGTGTGTGTGTGTGTGTGTGTGTGTGTGTGTGAATGTAAATAACTTTTTTCTTAATTCCTATAATGGAATTATTTGGCCATTTCCATTCAAGCATTCAAAATGCTTTTACCTCAGCAAACAAATGTTGCTTATGCTGTCAGGATTTCTGGATTCCTGTGTAATTTGTCTGCTAATCTGCTTGGGAACATCCGCTGTCTGTAATCTCAGCATTGATTGGATAACAAGACACCCCCGTCTGCTGAGTCATCAAACCAGCGCTTCTCCACCTTCACCCAGTGTGTCCTGCTCTCCTCCCTCTCTCCCTCTCATCTGCAGGGTTTGTGGGAACGTGGAAGTGCTGAAATGATTGTCAGTTTCCAGACCCAGTTGTGACCGGTGATCTAGAAATAGCAGGGTGGAAAGGGTGGAGATATTTTTAGCACCTGCGATCATGTGTAAAGAATAAGGAAAGCGGGTGTATTGTTTGCTCTTCAGATTCTGCTGTAATATCACATTTCTGAAAGATTGTTTGTGCTGCATATTCCTGTGAGGGCCAACAGTTTATCACTTGTTAGCCCCTTTTTAACCACACAATGATGTATTTACAACATCGACCAGCTAACCAGACAAATTAATTCATATATCTTTTTTTACTTTCTGAAAAAGACAGTCTGCACCTAAATAAGGATGCACATTAATTCGTAAAGTCCACAGTCAGCTGGGAGATATTGGATACCCCTTACTTCTGAACATAAAGCCATTATTGCTTGTATCTACAGGTGAAACTCAAAAAAATTTAATATCGTGCAAAAGTTATAATTTTGATGATTATGTCTTACAGCTTATGAAAACCCCAAATTCAAAATCTCAGAAAATTTGAATATTACATGAAATCAATAAAAAAAAACGGATTTTAAATACAGAAATGTCGGCCCTCTGAAGAGTATAATCATGCATATGTATGTATACAAGATAAGAGTATATATATATATATACTAAATATATTAGTTTCACCTTTTAATTTGAATTACTGAAATTAACTTTTGCATGATATTCTAATTTATCAAGTTTCACCTGTATTTATCATTCAGCTATGAATTATGGGAAATGTAGTTTAGCAATGCATGCCTCTTGCCTCATGAACTGGCTATAGGAGTGATGTTTTCTGAAATGTTTAAAGAAACTTTTTTTTCTTGAAACTTTACGGCCCAGACAAGTTATTAAAGACATCGTTAAAATAGTCCAAGTGACTACAGCGGCTCAATCTTCAGTTTATCAAGCGACGAGAATACTTTTTGTGTGCAAAAAACAAACTAAAATAACGCCTTTATTCAACTATTAATTTCCTTCTCTGTGGGCCTCGAGTGAGTTGACGTATGTAACAGCAGCGCTTCTGTGTCGTACGGCACACGCAGGCTCACTATTGGCCGACGCTGGTCATGTGTGCGTGATGCGTGAGTAATTACTGACTGAATTTTCATTTTTTTGGTGAACTATCTCTTTAATTACGATTTTTTTTTCATTCAAAATACACAAAATGTGTAAAAAGTAAACTTTACACTCAACTAATTATTATGTAAGTGATATGCCACCTTAAAGGCTGGACTGAAAGTTTCTCACTGGTAGAAACAGCATTGTGGTGGTGTTTACATGCAATCTCATAAATATGATCATTCCAGCATGATTGATCTTCGAAAAGAACAGACAATTCCCTTAAAATGCTGAAGATCAGAATATTTTATGAGAGCGATATACTTCCCCTCCCGTGGCGGTTCTGTCCTGTCGTTTGCCCTCCTGTGTCTCAGTATTATCTTCCATTAGCATCACTGCAGTAGGACAGAAGAGCTGCTTATACACACGCTCTCACATCCTCCATCTATTTATAACCACCGCAGTCTGTGTCTGTTCATCCTCCTCCTTTCTCTTCCTCTTTCTTCATGTAAATCACCATGTTCCTGTCCACTTGTAGTCTCGGCTCCGTTTCAGAAAGGTGAGCTGCCTTGCTGTTTACTGCCTACATAGACGGCTTCTAGGGATGCTTGGCATTTTTAACCCATACCAGACATTTGGACACTCATGTTGGAATAGAAAACGGCCCCAAACTGTTCCCACAAAGTTGGAAGCGTAGCCTTGTCCAAAGTCTTTATGCTGAAGCATTAAAGGTATGGTATGGGATTCTCTTTTTTGTCCATTTTTTCAAAATCACTTGAAATCCTATTCCTATAACCCACTTACAGCCACTGAGTTAGAAGCACTGAAATGAAAATTAAGCAATTTAATCATCTGTGGAACGGACAGGACTCGAAAAACTCCAGCCAATCATTTCCAAGACCACCTAGAATCATTGGACAGTAAGTCCGTCAATCAAACTCGTACCATCCCCCTCGCGCGTGTGCCGTGACCCCTTTGTGCGCGTACTCAAAGCACATTGCTATGAATCCTGCTTTGAACAGAAGACCGCTGTACAGACGCCAGCGCTGAGTCTCGCGCATCTGAGTTTTCGCTCGTCATGATTGCGCGTCCATGTTCTTCGAATGGGTGGAGTCAGGGCCAGCGTTGGAGGAAAGAAGGAGGAGATTTTGAGTTGTGTATTTTCAAAATCTGCCGGCCGTTTTGGAAATCACATACCCCACCTTTTATATTTCCCTTCACTAGAAGAGACCAAGCCCAACCCCTGAAGAACAACCCCACACCGTAATTCCCCCTCCACCAAACGTTCTCCTGGCCAAACAGAAAAGCATGATTCGTCACTCCAGAAAACATGTTTCCACTGCTCCAGTGTCCAGTGTGTTTTACTCCATCTGATGCTTACCATTCTCTGAAGCTCCCGCCGCAAAGTTTTGTGCTGATATTAATGTCAGTGGAAGTTTGTATCTCATTAGCTGTGGAATCAGCAGATAGTTGGAGACTTTCGGTTATCCCACTCTGTGACTTCTCGTGGTTTTCTACTGCTGTTATAAATGCTTCCACTTTTCAGTAACACCACTTACAGTTGACCGTGACAAGGATGAAATTTAACAAATTGATTTATTGCAAAGGTGGCATCCTATCACAAGTGTTTGTAAATGCAGACTGCATGGCTAGTGCTGGACTTATTACACATGTGGTTGGAATGAAACATCTGAATTGATAGGTGTGTCCTGAATGTATAATATTCATGCCTGATGCTTCTAAGGCTACGTTTACACATAGCCGGGTATTTAGAGAAACGAATCCCCCCCCCCCCCTCCGTTTTCGACCCGCATAAATACGCCACGAGCGCCATCATAACTATGCCAAACCTATGGGCGGCAGTGTAGGGAGAAGGATAAAGCCAATCAGAATCCTCAGAATCGACACAAGAGAACCTAAAACCCCGTTACTCCCATAGACAGTATAAGAAGTGGACAGAGCCATCTCATTGGAACTCAGTTGAGACAGTTGAAGCCCATTTTTAGCGATTTTTTTGCACTTCCGCTCCTGACGCGCAGACTCAAACCGACTCAAACTAAGCTTGATGACGTGAGCACCCTGTCTGACAGATGTAAATATTCTAGTAGCTGTGCGTGAAAACTGCCAACGTTGATCTTGCAGAGACGGCGAGCTTGAGCAAAGAGTTCTTTGGCGTGAGTGAGCAGGAGTAAGTAATTTGTATAGTATTTATTTTAAAATATAACGCCAGTACGCCATATTAAGTTAATGCATTGATTGCCTGTGAGCTTCTCCTACTGTCTGTATGGTAATTTCTCTACTGTGCGACAGAGCGTCCAGTGGTTATGACGCAATCGTTAGCCTATTTTTACAAAAACTGTTTCTACGGGGCCATAATGTAACATAGAAGGTAATGGAGCCCTTTATACATTGTCGTGTTTCTTTAGAAATAAATAATGGACAAATGGAGTCTTTAAATGCCTCAGATGTAAAGTTATTCGCTGTCAAAGTGACGCAAAAATGAATGGGAGTCAATGGGAATGCTAACGCAAGTGAAGTTCTGCTACAAGATGGCGGCTCCCGCGAGGCTTCAACTTCCGGTCGATGGATTACCCCCTTGGTTACTCCCAGTTGACACGGCAACACATAACCGGCGTTTTCAGAAATCTCCACTTTGGCCGGAATTTTAAAAATAATCGTTTTCTGTGATAAAAACGGGGTTTTCGTGTAAACGAGAGGCCAAACCGCAGGGAAATATCTGCGTTTTCCCTCCTTGTAAACGGGGCCTAAGGGTACGTTTACACGACAACGATATGCTTAAAATGGAGAAGTTTTTCCTTTGAGTTTTCTGCGTACAGACGACACCATTGTCAAAACGATCCACATTCACACGGATCTGCAAAAACGACTAAAAACGCTGTATTTTGCTGCCAGGCCAGTAGATGGCGATGACACACTATAGACTGAACACGTAATGTGCTTGACGTCATCGTCTTCAAAAATTTACATTTTTGTTGTTTACACGGAGGCAATTTTTAAAAACTTGCACTTTGAGGGGTTGTTTACACAACACCGTTTTCAAATAGTTTTGGCCGTTCGTTTACACAGCAACAGCGTTTTTGGTGCTTGAAAACGCAAACTTTTGAAAACATGTCTCCATATAAACAGCAAAATCGTGAATCTCTGAAGACGATGACATCATGCACATGCGTATTACATGTTCGATCTAGTGTTTCATCGCCATCTACTGGCCTGGCTGCAGAATACAGCGTTTTTTAGTCTTTTTCGCGGATCCGTGTGAATGTGGATCGTTTTGACAATGGTGTCGTCTGTACGCGGGAAACTGAAAAGGAAAAACGTCTCCATTTTAAGCATGTCGTTGTCGTGTAAACGTACCCTGAAAACCGTTTTCAAAAGTTTATGCTTTCAGGCTTCCAAAACGCCGCTGTCGTGTAAATGAACGGCTAAAACGCATAAAAAGTTGTAAATTTTTAATTGAAAACGGTGTCATGTAAACAGCCCCTCAATTGATCACCAATCATTTGTTTGCAGGTGTCACATTGATTTTATGTTTTATCATCTAGTAGTGCAATGACATCCAATATATATTTTAATGTGGTTTAAGTGTCGAAATACTTATACCCCCGTCACATCATTCGACTTTAACCCCATGATGTTTTGACTCTTTGCATCATTATACAAGAGCTCATTTTCCCTGCGATAACTATGTCAGTTTTGTCACACTGTAAATGTGCCCATGTCACGGATCGCCCTGGAGCCTTGTTTAATGGTCCACGAGGGAGTGCTTGAATCTGAAGGGGTCCTGCCAACATGCTGGTTTATTGGCACATAGTGAGAACATCACCGCCTGTGAACGCGTGGGACCCGGTTATAATGATACGGCCGCTGCTAACAACCAGGCTCAGTTAAGTTTAGAGTTTCAGTGTTGTTGTGTGTTCCTCTTGTAATCCATAATTGTCAGTGCCTTTATGTGATGCTATTTGCTAAGTCAGTGAGCAACCCCGCACTTGAGTTAAAGTACAGATACCCTTTTGATATATTACTCCAGTAATACATTTAAAATATCTGCTTCCCTTCTTTCTGCTGCTAGAAAGAAATGAGACAATTGCCTTTAAATGCTCAACATCGTATGAGTATAATCTGACCATGCAGCCAAACTTGACTTCATGCACTCCGAAAAGTGGGACACAATGCACAGATTAAACCAGATAATGCGAATGTTTGGAAAAATCATTCTGATTAATTAGTATAGTGCAACAATGATGCAAACAAGCTTGGGAGAGCAGTGTTTTTCTAATGAAAATATTGAGTGCGGCAGTGAATCTTTGTGCTGTGCATGGTTAGTTCAGGTTTGGCTCAACTTTCTTGCATTAGCTAAATATACTTAAACTTCTTGCATTTGCAGATTCTGACATAAAATCCCTGTTGGCCATTGACAGTTCCCACATTGAATGCAGCAACGGTCATGTAACTCTTCAACACACAGCCATCATGAAAAAGTAGAAAAGTAGAAAGCATGAAAGTCTGAAAAGTCTTATGTAGTATGTATATATTCTACAATATTATATTGTATAATATATTATACTAATGAATAAGTTGAATCAGGCCTAATGTAAAGGCAAAGAAAAAAATAGTTTTGTGTGTGTGTGTGTGTGTGTGTGTGTGCTCATGTTTATATTACATTGTGGGGACCAAATGTCCCCACAAGTATAGTAAAACCTGAGATCACCTACATTGTGGGGACCAGCCAGCGGTCCCCATGAGGAGAACAGCGTATAAATCACACTAAGTAATGTTTTTTGAAAATGTAAAAATGCAGAATGTCTCCTGTGATGGGTAGGTTTAGGGACAGGGCAGTGTAAGGGGACAGAATATACAGTTTGTACAGTATAAAAACCATTACGCCTATGGAGAGTCCCCACAAAGATAGCGAACCAGACATGTGTGTGTGTGTGTGTGTGTGTGTGTGTGTGTGTGTGAGGTTATGAAATCTGTGTGTATGTTTGAGATGGCCTGCTGTTTTGACCTGTATATGGATACGTGTTACTACTCCAATCTATTGAAATATCAACCACTTGTAGATCTCATTTATCAACTTGGTTACAATTGTAAATTAATAATTCTGGTGTTTGGAAGTTTAGGCCATGTCCATAAGAGTGTGGTCCGGGGGGTGCAGTTAGGGGGGCTGCAAAAAAAGGAGGCAAAAAGGCTTGCAAAATTCTGCTCTGTTTCAGCCACCATAGGGAGCATGCAGATATGGAGACGGAGATGTTTTGTTTATCCTTAATGTGTCGAGTATTATAAAGGTCAGGACCTGTACATGTGAGCCATGATTCGTAGATCTGTCACTTTGTCAAAGACCCTTCCCAGAGTATTTGGATCTCTTTTTCTTTGTAATGTCTTTCAGATCCAAATAAAAGTATTAAAATGTGTGCTCATGTTTATATTACATTGTAAGGACCAAATGTCCCCACAAAGATAGCAATATCTGAAATCCTTGTCCTTGTGGGAAAATTTTTTGGTCCCCATGAGGAAAACCGCGTATAAATCACACTAAGTGATGTTTTTTGGAAATGTAATGCAGAAAGTTTTCTGTGATGGGTAGGGATAGGGGCAGTGTAAGGGGACAGAATATATAGTTTGTACAGTATAAAAATCATTATGTCTATGGAGAGTCCCCACAAAGATAGCGGACCAGACATGTGTGTGTGTGTGTGTGTGTGTGTGTGTGTGTGTGTGTGTGTGTGTGTGTGTGTGTGTGTGTGTGTGTGTATGTGTGCTCGTGTTTATATTACATTGTGGGGACCAAATGTCCCCACAAGTATAGTAAAACCTGAAATCACCTACATTGTGGGGACCAGCCAGCGGTCCCCATGAGGAGAACAGCGTATAAATCACACTAAGTGATGTTGTTTGAAAATGTAAAAATGCAGAATGTCTCCTGTGATGGGTAGGTTTAGGGATAGGGGCAGTGTAAATACACCAAAACATCTTTTTTGTAGGTATATCTCAACATGGAAATTCACAACTTTCACATTTTGAGGAATTTTAGTTGTAAAAAATCCTCATGGTTAAAATGCCCGAGGATGTTTTAGGAAGTTCTGCGCTGGTCAGTAAACAAGGACTCGGGGGTCGTTCTTGTATCCCTGAAGAAGATAAAGAGAAAAACCGCCAGTGGCGACTCTGCTTGAGAGGACAGTGTTTATCTGCGGGAAGATCGGTGCATTGTATGCTAATTGTTTGAAAGCACCATTTTTCTTCACACTAGCCGGCATTGGGCACTTCAATATGCTGATGTTGTAGGAAGGAAATTAATGCGCAGGCAAAATACTACAAAAGATGTTGCACACAGTAATGAAAGTGTGAAAACACACATGCACGCTAACAGAGTCAAGTAGAGTTTGCCTGTTCAAATAACTACATCATTCTTTCATTAGATTGATTTCTGAAGGATCATGTGACACTGAAGACTGGAGTAATGATGCTGAAAATTCAGCTTTGATCACAGGAATAAATTACACTTTAACTGTATATTTACTGTATAATTGAATCAAATAAATATAGCCCCAGCTAATAAAAATATTTTTTTAGAAACATAGACGTGTTTATCCAAGTTCTGGAAATGTCATTGCTGAAGGTTTTCTGAACATTAAAACAGTCCATTTTTTTTAAATGTTAAAAAAACAAACAAACAAAAAAAAAATCTTGCACTGTATAAAATGATATGATCAATAATGTGTAACATTACTTTAACTCATTGAAACAACTTTTTTAGTTACTAATTTCTAAGTCAGTTTAATATAATTTAAGTTGAAATGACTTACAGCCAAGATGATTGTGCTCTAAAAAATTTAAGGCAGCAACTGTTTTTTCCCAATGTGTGTCACATTGACGTTCGTTGTGTTTTGTATTCCTCTGCCTTCATCACTCATCTGTTGTCATGGACACTAATTACAGGACACCATCATTAACACCTGTGTTCAGTTCTGTTTCAGTGCCCGCCGGTATGATTGTCTGTTGCTTTCTGTTCGCCTTTCTGTTGGATCTTATAGAGAATAAACCTTGGAATTGAATCATATACGCCTCCCAACCACCGTGACAATGTGGTTATACCAGCATTAGGGAAACTTAACATTTGATAAATTTGCAAACATTATGACTAAAGAATGTTACTTTTCACCGTTTATCACAGGTTCGTGTTTAAAGTCTGTTTAGAGAGAACGGCGTCATCTTAGCGGACCCTAATTTAATAACAAATTATCATTTCGCCGGAAGGGAATCAATCAAAGCTGGCTTTAACTGGAAATAACATTATTCAGGAACCGCTATAAAGCCAAAACAATCTCTGTTACCTTAAATTATATGTTTATCTCTGTAAAGCTGCTTTGAAACAATCTACATTGTTAAAAGCGCTATATAAATGAAGATGACTTGACTTTTGAATGTTGTCTGAACATTTTGAGACGAGGAGTAACATTTAAAAAACGTTTCATGAACGTCCAGTTTCAACTCTTCAATTTCAGGGAAATACATTTTGTATAAAACACGTGTTTGTGCTAACATTTTGAGAATGTTATTAAACATCAGACAACTTTGAGTGTACGTTCTATTAACGTTACTGCTAGAGCGTTTGTTCATAACTTTGAGAGAACCTCGCCAGAACGTCCTGAGAATGTTTTGCCTTGGTGAGCATAAGATAATTCTTTTAAAAACATTAAAAAACATTAAATATTCCAAAATTTTGAATTAACAAAGTAAGAAGGATCACTTTTGGGAATGTTTTGGAGAACCTAATGGCGTCTCCATCTGATGTAACACAGTTGATCGGCTTCTTCCTGAACTGCACACGAAAATCCCTGAAGGTTTGCCTTCAACGAGTCAGATGGACTGAAGGGGAGGATGAGGAGGAGGAAGAGGAGAAGTGTTGTGTTGCAGAAGCCTCAGTGTTTGATGACTTGGAGAAAGTCTCTTAACCTGAGAAGAGCCGCGCAGCTGCAAAGACACAGAGATCAATGAGTCAGGTCCTCTGTGGAAATCAATCAAACTCCAGCTCGGATTAAAACACACTCCGACTGCTTTAACACCAACGCTGTCTCACATGTTTCTCCTGAAAGTCATTTGGAGGCACAAATGTGTCAATAGTTGCCGTACAGTACGAGTATAGAGCTGTGAAGTGAATGTGGAGAAGCTCAGATCATTTTATTAGAAACATGTTGACTGCAAACTTTAGTATCTTGGCAAATCTCAGCACAACTTCTGAAACGCCAGATAAGACACATTTGAGATCACAGGAATCTTTTTTTCCACACTGTAAAAATTATTATTATTTTTTGAAGCTATAAATAAAACAAGATTATTGGCTGATTTGGGCCTCCACGTAAACCGGGGGCCAATTGAATCAACACCACCTTTTGCCCCTCTAGCGACAGCCCTGAATGTATTCATAATGTACATTATGTTGTCTTTTCATAAATGTAACCGAAGTTAAAATGCATTATAATATTTGCAGATTCCTTGTAACATCTGAAATTGTTTTTCACGTGTTTTAATGAATTATACGCTCTAAAGGTGTATTTATTATAAAGTATTATAATGTATGTGATTACTATTATTCATGATATTGCATTATAAGTAGGGCTGTCAAATGATTAATCGCGATTAATCGCATCCAAAATAAAAGTTTGTGTTTACATAATAAATGTGTGTGTACTGTGTATAATTATTTTATATATATAAATACATACACATGCTTGTATATATTTAAGAAATATTTGCATGTTTATACTATATATAGATTTATATATAATTTATATTATATATAAATATAAATATTTTATATATAAATAACAAATTTTTCTTAAATATATACACTCACCGGCCACTTTATTAGGTACCCCATGCTAGTAACGGGTTGGACCCCCTTTTGCCTTCAGAACTGCCTCAATTCTTCGTGGCATAGATTCAACAAGGTGCTGGAAGCATTCCTCAGGGAGTTTGGTCCATATTGACATGATGGCATCACACAGTTGCCGCAGATTTGTCGGCTGCACATCCATGATGCGAATCTCCCGTTCCACCACATCCCAAAGATGCTCTATTGGATTGAGATCTGGTGACTGTGGAGGCCATTTGAGTACAGCGAACTCATTGTCATGTTCAAGAAACCAGTCTGAGATGATTCCAGCTTTATGACATGGCGCATTATCCTGCTGAAAGTAGCCATCAGAAGTTGGGTACATTGTGGTCATAAAGGGATGGACATGGTCAGCAACAATACTCAGGTAGGCTGTGGCGTTGCAACGATGCTCAATTGGTACCAAGGGGCCCAAAGAGTGCCAAGAAAATATTCCCCACACCATGACACCACCACCACCAGCCTGAACCGTTGATACAAGGCAGGATAGATCCATGCTTTCATGTTGTAGACGCCAAATTCTGACCCTACCATCCGAATGTCGCAGCAGAAATCGAGACTCATCAGACCAGGCAACGTTTTTCCAATCTTCTATTGTCCAATTTCGATGAGCTTGTGCAAATTATAGCCTCAGTTTCCTGTTCTTAGCTGAAAGGAGTGGCACCCGGTGTGGTCTTCTGCTGCTGTAGCCCATCTGCCTCAAAGTTCGACGTACTGTGCGTTCAGAGATGCTCTTCTGCCCACCTTGGTTGTAACGGGTGGTTATTTGAGTCACTGTTGCCCTTCTATCAGCTCGAACCAGTCTGGCCATTCTCCTCTGACCTCTGGCATCAACAAGGCATTTCCGCCCACAGAACTGCCGCTCACTGGATGTTTTTTCTTTTTCGGACCATTCTCTGTAAACCCTAGAGATGGTTGTGCGTGAAAATCCCAGTAGATTAGCAGTTTCTGAAATACTCAGACCAGCCCTTCTGGCACCAACAATCATGCCACGTTCAAAGTCACTCAAATCACCTTTCTTCCCCATACTGATGCTCGGTTTGAACTGCAGGAGATTGTCTTGACCATGTCTACATGCCTAAATGATTGGCTGCTTAGAAATTAAGTGTTAAGGAGCAGTTGGACAGGTGTACCTAATAAAGTGGCCGGTGAGTGTAAATGCACGTGTGTGTAGGCTACTTAGCCTATATATACAAAATAATTTTACACAGTACAAACACATTTATTATGTAAACACAAACTTTTATTTTGGATGCGATTAATCGTGATTAATCATTTGACAGCCCTAATTATAAGATGTATTAGAAGGCATAATTAATGCATTAAAAACACTTTTATAATGCATTATGCATAAAGGCTTTAATTAAAGCGTTACCGGAAATACTATTTCAGTCGTCCTACTTAAAATGTACACATTTAATTTCATACTTGCAGATTCTTTGGAATTATTTGTGGTATTTAATAGCAATTTCTGAGTGAACGTTGTTTCAAAGTAAATCCCAAACCTTTATTTCAGTGCAGAGAACAATTATTATATTTAAAAGATCTCATTGGTGTTTTTTCTTCACTCGTGTGTGAGACCTGGTGAAATGATTCTGTCTGACCTCAGTTTTTACACTGTTCAAAAATCCGTTGGCAGTGAAATAGCAGTCTAAGAAAGAGACCCGACAGCCTGTCAACAGACGTCCAAACGTGTCCGATCTTCTCGGCGGGACAGAGCTCTGTATTCTGACAGCCAGTGAGGGTGATGTCTTGTGAAGGACTGAATGAGGAGAGCGCTTTACTGGTTTACACAACAGGGCCCAAAGTTCTTCACGAACGCTGGAACTCCTCTCAGATGCATGCTCAATGCTGTAGGCCTATATGGTGAAAAATAAACTTATTAGTTTCACAACTCAAGCATGCAAAATATTTTCTTATGTTCATATAATACTTGAGTGAGATAATGTTGAAAGCCAAAGTTTGAGAGAAACATGTTCTTCGTGTCAATCACCCCAGCGAACAGGGAACGTTCTCAGAGCGTTGTAGCAAGGTTCTCTCAAAGTTACAAACAATTGTTCTTCCAGTAACGTTAATACAACGTTTGTTCAAAGTTATCTGGTCTTTAATAGCGTTATAAAACATTAGCATGATACATGAATACGTTTTTCCGAAACATTTTAGTTATAAACGTTACTTTCTGCTTCTTTCAGATGGTTCAGAAAACATTCAAAGTAATGTTCCCATAATACTTGCATAATGATAAAACATTCCCTTAAAAAAAACAAAAACAAAAAAAACATTTTGTAGCCTATATTCTCAGAAAAACAGATTTTTGTTAGCCGGGATAGTGGAACGGCAGCTTATTTTCCTTATAGATTCACAAACATTTTATAGTAAAATCTTGAGCAACAAATCATCATAATGATTTCTGAAGGATCATGTGACCCTGAAGACTGGAGTAATGATGCTGAAAATGCAGCTTTGATCGCAGGAATAAATTACATTTTACAATAGGCTATTACAAGTAAACAGTTATTTAAATGTGTCTGTTTTTATATTTCTGATCAAACAAATGCATCCTTGGTGAGCATTAGAGACAGATTAACTGTACACTTTAGAACGACCTTGTTTTTCTTTCTGATATTGTTCATCTTATCTAACTGTGGGCAGCATTAAACACAACCTGACATGGTGAAAACATGATCCGTGTCACGTCGCGAGCAGAAGTGCTGAGGCATTCGTGCTGCTCGCTCAAGACTTGCTCTCTGAAGGACAACGCGGTGCGATGGCTGTGCCGATGGGCTGTTAGCATGAGACACTCTGTCTCCAGAAGAGCACAAGTCCTGACCATGACATCCTCGGCCCCGGTTCCTTTCAAAGCTGCCTTGGAAAATCAATGAGAAAAACACTAACAGGAACGTTCTGCCAAGGTTCTCTCAAAGTTATGAACAAACGGTCTTCCAGTAATCTGGTCTTTAATAATTTTCGGAAAACACACAAATGTTATTTATACATTGTTCATGGAACTTTTTCCTGAAACATTTTAGTTGGAATTTCATCTAATGTTTTTTTGTTGTTGTTTTTTTAAAAAATGTTACTTGCTTTAGAATGTTCAGAACACATTCAAAAGTAACATTCCCATAATGATCAGTTGGAATATTCTCAACGTTTATATTTTTTATCACAGCTTGACGTTGCAAGGACTTTTTTTATGGAAGGTTTTGTTGGTGGACATTTGTGCTTGGAGATATTCAATGAGACAGATGCATTATGGGAACACTCTGTATGCTTTATTTAGGTCAGCTTTATTTAGTGTGGGATCTCTATTCTGACAAACTTAGGCAAAAATAAAATAGGCATACATTATTATCCAGAACATCTCAGTTTGATGAGAGCATGTGTAAAATGGCCCCCCTCTGTGAAAAACAATGACCAGAGAGTATGAAAGCTGCTCTAAGAGGAAACTATTCATCTTCCATGAATTATTGAAGTATAGCTTTGTCTCTGATGTTTCTCCTTAAGGAGTTATAATTTAAAAAGACACAAAATAATCAATAATTGACCTACAGGAAATGTATAGTGAAAATGAATGTAGACAACATTATGTCCTGGAGAATTTTTATGAGAAATATTAGAGTTTAGACTATGATCTGATAATTTTGATAAACCTGTAAATTTACTGCCTATAAAAATGAATGCATACAAGCAAAATAATGTGGAAAATAAATGCAAATGCAAACTTAAATGCAAAAAATAAGTGCAAAAATGAATGCATAAATAATTTCCATCCATAAAGAGTATATCCAGCTCAAAATGAACAAGAACAAAACTATTATTACTCCAATTAAGCTGCAGCCCAGAGGTTTAGGAGGAGTTTGAATCAATAGCATCTGTTCTGATAGCTTCCTTATTGATTTGTGCAAAATGTTGGTGGCCTTTATGAGAAAATGATGTCCTAATTTGCTCAGTGGGAGTCGGGAGAGATGGAGGTTGTGACTTGAGCTGTCGGATGTGGTTGTTGTTGGCGTCTGTGAGGCCCTTAGTGGATGTTTGATTCACTGCGGCCCTTCACGAAACTGTGACTGTTACCCAGATCCAAGAGAAGATTTAGACTTGATTAGGTCTCTGGTGCCTATAAAAAGATTTTAGGTCATGGATGAGAGATGACAGTATGTGTTCTCACAAACATTTCAGGTTAAACAATGTGACAAAGGATTTCACTGCAGTGTAGAAAATGTTCAATCAATTTGTGTTGTGATGTTACATAAAATAAAATAAATACTTTTTTACACATAATATATACAACAAAATAGTTAAACTATGAAAACTTCATGAAGTGTCTCTCCTGGGTCTGTAAAAACTGATATGAACAAAGAAATTCAGCTTGAAAGCACAAAGAGAAAATTCTTTTTCAACAAGTTTCTTTAACTCGGTTTCCTTGTTTTGTGTTTAAGGACTCTTATTTTGAAGTACATTTTCTGATCCTATTGTTTTACGGTTTCACTTCCTGTGTTTAGTTCCTGTTAGCCTTGTTTCCATAGCTGCCTTTGTTACCATAGTTACCCTTGTTAGTCTCCATAGTGATTGATTACGCGCACCTCATAATGGCTGCTTGCAGCTTTATTTGTATTTTGATATTACTTCAAATAAACTGCATTTGGATCAATCTCTCCATTGTCTCTAAATCTCCAAGGTTACAGAAGTTGCCTTTTTAATAATTCAAATATTTAATAATGGCTTCATTATGCACATCCGTTTCTGGAAAAAACAAATTGCTTAGAAAACCTCTTCTTGCAAGCCACATGACTGAGGCATCAGTAGAAGTCGCATGCCACCCATTTAAAAAGGGTTTCAATAACCAAACCCAAGAGTATGAGCGACAGGAATGCCTGCTTTCCCTGCATTCCTACTTTTGAGAATGGTTAAAAACATCCCCTGATGAATAAAACGCATCTCAGATATTCTCTCAGCCGCTACGGGACTGCTGACATACCAACTCTAAATGTTACAGTCGCTGCTGCCAGATTTATGCTGGCATCGCACTTTTCACACAATTTGGATCCACATTCAAATCCCAGACTAAGAGAAGCGCAGCTCTCACGCTGTGCGGCGCTCATACTGTGTCCGTGAAGGTGGAGTGGCACAGCTCAGCGGGAGCTCTCCGTTTGCAGGGCCCGGTAATGAACTGTAATTGCGAGGCTCAAGCTGGTCCGTTCGGCTTGTTCACCTGCTGGGCGGCTCTACGGGACTGCTTTAGCCCCACTGAGACTCATTAATAGCCCCAAAGCTGCCTGCAACACTTCAAATGATCCATTTATAGCGGTGATTAATTAGGAAATAGGTAGTTAAATACGTGGATTGAAGGTGATCCTCCAGAGGTTAACGCCTAATGACTCCAGCATTTCCTTACGCTGCCCTCAGGTCAGAATATAATACTGTCATACTGCCTACTAGTGCTACTAATTTTAAACAGCAGAATACATGGTTGTCACATGCATGTTAAAATCAGCAAAGTGGCGTGCCGTTCATTTTCTAAATCAAAGGCAGGGTAGGTGATTTGTTCCAGAAACAGTTTTTGTTATGCTGGTTGAAAGTCTCTTCACATCCTGATATATATATATATATACATATATATATATATATATATATATATATATATATATATATATATATATATATATATATATATATGTGTATGTATGTATATATATGTATATATATATATATATATATATATATATATATACACACACTACCGGTCAAAAGTTTAAGATCGGTAAGATTTTTTATGTTTTTAAAAGAAGTCTCTTCTGCTCACCAAGGCTGCAATTATTTGATAAAAAAAAAATAATAAAAAAAACAGTAATATTGTGAAATATTATTACAATTTAAAACAGCGGTTTTCTATGTGAAAATATAGTGAAGTGTAATTTATTCCTGCGATCAAAGCTGAATTTACAGCATCATTACTCCAGTCTTCAGTGTCACATTTTTTTTATTATTATTATATGAAATTATTATAATATGATGCTCAAGAAACATTTATGATTATTATCCATGTTGAAAACAGTTTTTTACATTTTTATTTCAGGATTCTTTGATGAATAGAGAGTTCAAAAGAACAGCATTTATTTAAAATATAATCTTTTCTAACATTATAAATGTCTTTACTGTATAACTTTTGATCAATTTAACTCATCCTTGATGAATAAAAGTATTTTCTAATTTATTTCCCCCAAAAATAAAAAATAAATTTTTTCCATTTCAGATCAATGCTGTTCTTTTGAACTTTCTATTCATCAAAGAATGCTGAAATAAAAATGTAAAAAACTGTTTTCAACATGGATAATAATCATAAATGTTTCTTGAGCATCATAATAATTTCATATTATAATAATTAAAAAAATGTGACACTGAAGACTGGAGTAATGATGCTGTAAATTCAGCTTTGATCACACGAATAAATTACACTTTACTATATATTCACATAGAAAACCGCTGTTTTAAATTGTAATAATATTTCACAATATTACTGTTTTTTTGGTATTTTTTATCAAATAATTGCAGCCTTGGTGAGCAGAAGAGACTTCTTTTAAAAACATAAAAAATCTTACCGATCTTAAACTTTTGACCGGTAGTGTATATATACACAAAAGGCCTATTTCTCTCAAATATTGTTTACAAATCTGTCTGAATCTGTGTTAGTGAGCACTTCTCCTTTGCCGAGATAATCCATCCACCTCACCGGAGTGGCATGTCAAGATGCTGATTAGACAGCATGATTATTGCACAGGTGTGCCTTAGGCTGGCCACAATAAAAGGCAGCAGTCAAGTGGTACAGGTCAGTGCTCTTTAAGTTGTTTAAAGTTCATTATTATTGTAATGTTATGTGCTTTAAAACATGAGGGAGTTTAACACTTTTGTTTGCTCCCTGCTGTACACGTTGATGTGTTTTGAAGGAGGTGTGGCTTTGGAGACGCTCTGAAGGGAGGCTGGGATCTCATGCTTTCAA
>JAULUF010000022.1:4250000-4287500 GCA_031834385.1 Semotilus atromaculatus
TCTCTCTGTCTATCTCTCTCTCTCTCTATCTCACTATCTATCTATCCATCTATCGTATCTATCTATCTTTACATCCATCCATCCATCCAGCCATCCATATCTATCTATCTGTCTATATCTAGTCAATGGAAAGTCCCCACTATATGATTGAAAAACAAACGTGTGTGTGTGTGTGTGTGTGTGTGTGTCTTGTCTTATCTCAGGTGACATCTGCTGTGTCAGTGTCCATTCTCCCAAGTAAACAAGGCCCTCATTAACTATTTATTCTCCCACACAAGAGAAGACTGACCCACGCGTCTCCAGAGACCACAGAAGTGCCCACTAAGGTGGTTTGGGGGAAATCGTGATGAACAGAACTGTGGCTTAACCGAGGAGTGTCTGAGGTAGTGGTTTATATTTCACTGAAGTGTAAGTGAGAAGTTTGTGGCCTATTTAACTGTGCAGAAACTCTGATGACACAAGTGGAACAAAATAGAGGCCAAATAAAGAAAAGACATACTGAAGTGTGTGTGAGTGCATTTAATACACTAAAGACCACCACATATTTTTTGGAAATAAATAATATAAAACATTTAAATAGTAATACATAATAACCTTTTAGATATTACCTAAAAAGATTGTTTCACTTGAGGCAGTATGTAACCTCCTATCAACCACTCAGAACACTCAAGCATCAACACAGTGTGTTTTGCATTTCTCTCTCTCTCTCTCTCTCTCTCTCTCTCTCTCTCTCTCTCTCCAGGCTCAATGAACTGTGAGCCACTGTAGTAGCAAACAGACAGATGCAATTAAATATAGAATTATTTGTATATATTATCCAGTAGCCTAGTATCTACAACATGCATGATGTTTCAATGTGGCAGGCTACAATTACTGGTGACCGGGGCTAGTTGTCACATGTGCTATACCTCAATAACTATAA
This sequence comes from Semotilus atromaculatus, assembly GCA_031834385.1. Lineage (NCBI taxonomy): Eukaryota > Metazoa > Chordata > Actinopteri > Cypriniformes > Leuciscidae > Semotilus > Semotilus atromaculatus. Next base: position 4,250,923 of record JAULUF010000022.1, read on the forward strand.
AGTTGTGCAGTAAATGGTAGTTCAAACTCTAATATTATTGTGATGTTGCGGCAAAACAAGTGAACACAGTAAAACTACACTATCAGCTGTAGTCAAGACTTGGTTTCTCTATATTATACTTTGCAAATATTCTCTGGAGTAAAAAAGGGACAACTATACCAGGACAAGCCTCATTTAAACCTTCCTGACTAACTAACTAACTAACAAAAGAGCATCAAATGTTTTCGCGACTTAGCCACATGATGGCGCTCATAAAACTCTCAATCGATTATGCATTTTTTCCCCCCCAGAAATTATATCCAGCTTTAGTAGCTATATTAAATATATATCTTTATATTTTGCCAATATATTTGTATACAGTTCCTTATAAAATATGTATTGTTACTGGAATAAATAAATCAATACTATAGTAGGCCTATGTATCAACCATACTGAGAACCGTGTGATGTAGGGAAAATTTACTGGAATTTCTATAAGTAATTTTACGCACAGACATCTGACAGACATTTGACTGGTTAATGTTATGAGCGTTAAAGTTCATGAAATGTCAGGCCTGTCCTGTCACTCACTTCACTGTTGATGCTGTGATTCCCCGTGCTTTAGACTCGTCATTGTGAAAGACATCTAGTGGTCATTCAGTGCTCTCCACGCTCCAGCGCTCACTCCTCCTGAATCATTCACAGGTGTCCGGGAAATGTGGGAGCATAACAGGTGGAGGACAGGGATCATCTCATACGTGCGTTTCTTTTTCTCTTTCAGAGGAAAGTCCCTCACACTCCTGCATGCGCATGCTGGCACAGAAAACCCCTCATTTAAACACACGGAGATCCTGAAACAACAAAACGAACGTGTAATTCTTCCTCAGAACTTCGGGGAGATCAAAGCTGAAGGAAAACACGTGCTGTTTCCAGAAGGTGACTGAATGTTTTATTTACCGAAGGTATCATCATAATCCACCTTATTTTGCAACGCGGAAGTAGCTATTTTCTGTGATGTGCGACACTTCCGATTCTATAGTTGAATGAATAACTAACTGTAAGAATAACAATAATGAGCAGTAAACTGGAAAACTATTTCCGCTTCAAACCAATGTCTATATAATTATTACGACAATTAAAATAATAACAAAAACCAGTTTGCAATCATGTTTGGTCAATCTTAATTCATGACATAAAAAGTAGAAATTATGACATAGCCTAACCCATTACGTCATAATTATTGTATCAAACGATAAAATTAAAATAATTTCCTCCTTTATCTGGTAAATATGACTTAGAAGCCTTTTTCATAATTTATTTCATAAGTTATTATTTTGACGTTTCATTTATTTGATCTCCCTTATGTGGTGGAAATGGGCTTCCATTGCATATTTTTTGTGTGTTTTGTACAGCTAAAACTGGAAGCCTCGCACATTCAGGTTATAAATGGCTGTGCCTGCTCTTACTGGTTGAAATAAATTATACTATTCCCATGGTACTTTCCTAGATTAAGGCCTGTGATTTATATATCCATATACAGAAGCAGATTATGTTGCTCATTTAAATCCTTTTGAACTCTGGAAGAGTTTAATGCTTTTACCTTGGGTGTGTTCCTCAAAGAAATCAATATTTATATCTGAATTGTGACCACAGGCTCTGTAATCCTATGCCAGGAGAATGTCTTCCGCCTCATTGTGGTGACAAAATTCCCAGTTTTGACTCAAAGTCTCTGGTTTCCTCTGGTGAGAAAGGTACACATTACTGCAATCCCAGCTCGGCCCACCCTCCTCAGTTCTGTTTTCAGAGGTCAGTACGGGAAACTTAAGAAAATTCAAGACTGACATGTACATCTGAGAATACAGTAGGACATACTGTAATATATGATATGCAAATGTGCAAAAATTTACCTTTAGGGGTACAACAGCTCGTCACCGGGGCATTGCCCTTAGAGGGATATTTTTGTGCCTTATTTACAAATAAAAGTTCATAGTAGTACCTTAAGACTACTTATTACTACTCTAAGGTACTAAAATACACCTTTTATGGGGTAGATAAAGATATATAAGATAAAGGTACTACCCATGTGACTAGCTGGCCTAAGGGGACATTTTTCTGACAGTGTACTGTTAATGATTCAAAATAGCCTTCACTTTTTCATTTGCTTTTATACAAAAGCTCACACACAAACACGTGGCATTAACTCAGCAACTATTTAAAGGCACATTGTGCAATTTCTACATCATAAGTGGCAAGAGCTGGAATAGCAAATTTATCTTGATTTCTGAAGAAAATGTTGTTTCAGTAAGATTTTTTTTTTGGTATAAATGTTTTTGACTCTCTTCTGCTCACCAATGCATCAAAATACAGTAAAAATATTTTTATTATGAAATATATATATATTGTAAAATAAAGTAATCTATTCCTGTGATCAAAACATCAAAGCATCATTACTCCAGTCTTCAGTCAGTGTCACATGATCTTTCAGAAATCATTCTAATATGTTGATTTGCTGCTCAAGAAACATTTTTGATTATTATCAATGTTGAAAACAGTTGCTGCTTCATATTTTTGTGGAAACCATGATCATTTTTTTCAGAATTTTTTGCTGAATATAAATTTCAAAAGAACAGCAGCAGCAATAACAGCAGCCGCAGCAATAACAGCAGCAGCAGTAGCAATAACAGCAGCAGTAGCAATAATAGCAGCAGTAGCAATAACAGCAGCAGTAGTAGCAATAACAGCAGCCGTAGCAATAACAGCAGCAGTAGCAATAGACCCCTTTTCAGTTGGTAAACATGGTGATGTTTTTATGTGGGCGGAGCTTAGATGGAGGCAGAACGATCCCTCTGGCCGCTTCACTAATGCTAGTTTGCAAGTTTTGTTAGCTTGTTTTTTAACAATGACGGGAGAAAATCTGATTTTATCTTAATGTGCAAGGTCACTCACTGTCCAGGACCGCGATTGTTATTTGCAAAAGTACATTTTAACGGACGGAACCAGATTGGGCGACAACGTAATGTTACACGCTCAGTCAATGGGACGATCTGACAGGATTAACGTTAACTTTACCTCCGGTTGAGTGGCCTGACTTCTACACGCACCTGATAGAGAAACAGAGCGTAAAGAGAAACTAACTATGTGATGAATGCTCATGTACAAGACTCGTGTGGCACGATCCGCAGTTCTGCCTAGCCAGCGCCAAGTAGACGACAATGTAGAGTGACATTACGGTGCAATTTTAATGAAGTGAATATTTTCTAGAAATAAAAATTCCAGATACAGCATATTTATTTTTCATTGATTCTTGCACCCAACAACACAACAAGAGGACATTTAATAATAATAATAACAATTTAAGCTCCTTATTGTGTAGCCGAATCTGTGCTGGTTTGTATTGGCCGCCTCCAGTTTTCCATTTGTTTTGCCTCCAGCTAGCGCCGTGACGTAACTGTGACGTCGGCGCAAAAGGGGTCTATAACAGCAGAAGCAGCAATAGCAGCAGCAGCAGCAATAACAGCAGAAGCAGCAATAACAGTAGCAGCAGCAATAACAGCAGCAGCAGCAGCAATAACAGCAGAAGCAGCAATAACAGCAGCAGTAAGCAATAACAGCAGCAGCAGCAATAACAGCAGCAGCAGTAGCAATAACAGCAGCAGCAGCAGCAATAACAGCAGAAGCAGCAATAACAGTAGCAGCAGCAATAACAGCAGAAGCAGCAATAACAGCAGCAGTAGCAATAACAGCAGCAGCAGCAATAACAGCAGAAGCAGCAATAGCAGCAGCAGCAATAACAGCAGCAGCAGCAGCAGCAATAACAGCAGCAGCAGCAATAACAGCAGCAGCAGCAGCAGCAATAACAGCAGAAGCAGCAATAACAACAGAAGCAGCAATAACAGCAGCAGAGGCAGCAATAACAGCAGCAGCAGCAGCAATAACAGCAGCAGCAGCAGCAATAACAGCAGCAGCAATAACAGCAGCAGCAGCAGCAATAACAGCAGCAGCAGCAGCAATAACAGCAGCAGCAGCAATAACAGCAGCAGCAGCAATAACAGCAGAAGCAGCAATAACAGTAGCAGCAGCAATAACAGCAGCAGTAGCAATAACAGCAGAAGCAGCAATAACAGCAGCAGCAGCAATAACAGCAGCAGCAGCAATAACAGCAGCAGCAGCAATAACAGCAGCAGCAGCAATAACAGCAGCAGCAGCAATAACAGCAGAAGCAGTTCATCAAACAGGCAAATGTAATCTCAAAACGTTCTGGCAAGGTTTTCTAAAAGTTATGAACAAACGTTCTCCCAGTAACTTTAATAGAACATTCGTTCAAAGTGATCTGGTCTTTGATAATGTTCTAAAAAACCTTTTTAAATGTTACTACTTGTTTCAGAACGTTCAAATAACATTCAAAAGCTACATTCACATGTTTGGAGAAAATTGATAAAATGGAATGCTTCCTTAACGTTAGTATAACCAATAAAAAATGTAATGGGAAAGTTAGCTAAATGTTCTTATAACCTATTTTTGTTAGCGGGGAAAGAACATTAAAAAATTCACAGTCTGACCGCACAGGCCTCATACTGTACAATCTGACAAGCAACAATCATAAATGACAAAAAAAATAAAATAATCACATGCACTGAGCATGTGTTTTAAACTCTCTGCTGCCTGTCCTGCTGTTCACATTCTGGTAAGAAACCATCAAGGAAATAAACGTAAATGTCACTGATTTTTCATTATGGATCAGCATTATTTGCCTCAGACATTGTTTAATTAGTTTAGGGGAATTCTGTCAATGAATGCCTACGCGTCTGACTCAGTTCACTTGTTGTTCTTCCGCCGTGTGGTCAGTCTGAAGCTCTGAGGACTCACAACCTGTTCTGAGCCATCACATTTCTCTGTGGTTCACAAGATTATACACCATACAAGGTTACATCAGCACAAATCCTTCAACCTCTGGAAGATGAACGCAAACCTAAAGCTTAACCCACTAATTTTACGTCACAATGTGGCAACCGTGTTCCACAATTACGATGAAATGACAGCGATTCCACATAGCGTAGAGTGGTTGACCGCTCACAGCCCACGCTGGGGATGTGACGGTATGCACTTGTAAAGACCATAAAAGTAAAAGCAAGTGGGAGCATAAGGAGATTGTTTGTGTCTGTTGGCCTGCTGGTCCAGCATGTGGTTAGCTCTGACTGCTAGCTAGGCTAAGCATGCTAAATCCCTCACCACAAAACACTTGTGCAATGCATACAGTGGGGATTTTGTGACATTAGATAAATTAGCATGATAAAGACACAGACAATATGAAAAACAACCTAAAGATGTATTTATAAAAAAATAAAATAAAATAAAAGATCAGTAAGCCATGGTAACTTGTTTTTACATTTAACTAATCAAAATTAGTAAATTTTTCGAACACAAGTAAAAAATTACTTGTACAAACAAGTTGATTGGTGGACGGTATAGATAGATAGATAGATAGATAGATAGTGCTGTTTTGTTGTATTGGACAGACAGACATCATATTGTAAAAATGTTATAGTTTATATGATAGATAGATAGTTAAAATCTCCAGATGCATTAATGAGAATTTACAAGAAAAACATGCTTAATTGTCATGAAAATAACGATACAATGCAGAAAGAAAAATCCTAGTGGTACCCAAAACAGGCTCAGTTTGCTCTATGCAAAATACATTTGGATTTTGGGGTGAAATATGAGATTTCTATTTGAATCTATTCAAATTTGAATCTGTGTCTATTTGAATCATTGATTTAAAGCTGAGTTTTGAAGCCAACTGTGAAATGGTGTGTAAAAAGGGGCATCAACGTCTGTTCTTTTTAAGGAAACTGTCAATTTCAAATTGAGAAAACATTGTTGAGTATGTTTTATCGTGCTTTTATTGAATCCGTACTCTCCTTTTCTCTGGTATCTTGGTACGGGAACTTAACTTTAAAGAGTCGGAGCTCTATTAACCAGATTGTGAAATGGTCCAGTAGGTTGATTGGGGAACCAGTACTGAACCCAGCCTCGCTGTATACTAGGCAGGTACAGCGCATGGGTATTTCAATCTCGAGTGACCAGCTTCATCCGCTGTATTATTCCAGTATCTGCCGTCCATTCGACGGTTTAGAGTACTGCGGTGTACAACATAACGATATAAAAACAGCTTTGATCCAGTAGTGATTCATTTTATGAATAGTATTAAGATGGAGTAGATTGTTTTAGTGTGATTTTAGTGTCTTGTTCTGTTTGCATGGTGTTACCGTCTATATGTTTGAGAAATAGCCTAAACTTGTTCTCTGGAACTTAATTTAGCTACGGGTATAAATAAAGGAACCTGAACCTGATATGCAGTGTTGTTTTTAGACCATGACGATGCATTAATCAATCAGTAATGAATAATCAGTGTGTGGGTGTTTCCATTTTCAGATCTATAAATATGTCGGGGTTTAGTTGGTTTCACAGTGTGATAAACACAGAACAATCTAGAGGGGGAATTCAGTACATATTCCCCTTTCAAAAGGTTTGTGGAAAGGTTTCCGAATGGCATTTAACATGTAAGGCCACATATAGGTCAAAATGTCACAAAGACTCTAGTTTGTGCAAAGTATTTTAGATCTACTGGATGAATGGCTAATTCTTTGTGATGTGTGCAAAATCTTGGAATTACAAAACATATATACACGCATACTGTATATCTATAAAGTGCATTTATATAAATGTCAAGTTATTATTCATTTTAGTTAAAAAAATTGCTAAATTATGAACATGCTAAATTGAGTAATGCATGTTGCTATGTTTAATATGCAAATAAAAGCCATTTGGTTATATTGATGAAATACACATCTGATATAAACAAATTACATTTATTTCCATATTTAACATCGCAACAGACATTTATCACTCAGTTTATGAAAATTAATGTCATTTTGTTTAAAATAGATGTTTTTATCATTTTATAAAATGCCCATCCAAATAGTTTATTTTCATATTAAACATCGCAACCATCATTCATCGCTCAGTTTAACCTTTTTAAATATTACAATTAGAATTAATAATAACATAATATTTATATAAATACATAGTTGCAATCACATCATTCTCTATAGGGCACAGCTGATTGGTTGCTGCTGTATGCAGTAGCCAATGACATCGCTGCTCAACCTTCAATACTTGGTCAGCATTTGCCTTAGCAGTGCAGCGCACTTTCAGAAACCCTCCACCTTCCCCAGCTCCACCTGTACAGATCTGCAACAGGTCATTCATGTACGCTTTATTGTACAGCAGCAGCTTGTGACTGTTTGTACTGGACTTTTTTGAAAGTTATATTCAACTGTCTCTTCTTAGTAAGATAAGTCACTGAACCACTTTAAAGTTTTTTTAATCTTTACGTTTGTATCATTAGATCGCTCTCAGATTTAATCACAAATATCTTAATTCGTGTTCCGAAGATGAAGGAAAGTCTTACAGGGTTGGAAAAACATGAGGGTGAGTAATTACTGATAGAATTTAAATTTTTGGGTGAACTAACCCTTTAAAGGTGTAATCCTGCATTTCCTCTAAAAAAAAGAAAATCCAGTCATTGGCGTGCAATGAATCTTGGGATAGACAAGGCTGTGAAGGATCCACTCGTTCTATTCTTCGTGGCTCGTGAAAGTAAGGACACATTTGAAGGAGGCTTCGAGTTGGGACAGCTTTGAGTCATTCGGCCTTCGGACGCAGCTTTGAAAGGATGGAGCAAATGAATTGGGACGCAGCTTAAAAACTACAGAACATTGTGGCTTTCGCACTTTTGGCTTAAAGACAGAAAAACGTCTCAAACTGTGCAAAATTACGAGAAGCTGGTTCTTTTTAAGCAAGCGTTTATGCGTTAACCTGCAGCGGTTTCCTTTTGACCTGCTCTGTGCAGAACGGACCCTGATTGATGAGTTAGGAACCCGCGGATTAGAGCCGTCACTGCGTGACCTTTGATGGTTCCGCCATGTGCGGTATGGCAGGTGACCTTTGACCTTTGACCATTTTTACTTTGTTTCCAAAACTCAGCAAGCCCCTTTGCTGTCTGAGTATTGGACCTTAGCATTTTGATAATACTCTAATAAGCGCAAAAATGCATAACCCACATAAATATCAGGTAAACGTTTTGAGATTTAGCGATAGTTTTCTGTACTAAATGAGGAAGCACATTTGTAATTGACAGTAATTCAGCATTGCTTTAGAATTCTGAATTTAAATTCTAAATGCTTTTGCATTCTAAAACCCTCTAGCATTCTAGAATTTGTTCAAATCAAAGTATCTGTTATGATGCCTATATAATGCTGTCTAGGTAGGCTTCTCGCTAGGTTTTGGAACAGAGCATGTGGAAGGTGATTTATTGAAATCATCATGCCAAAGAGCGTTTTACAGCATGCAAAGCAAGTGAAATATTGAAGTTGTCACTGGCCTTTTAAGGGTTTAACCAAAACATGTCACGGCAGAGAAAATACCCATGATGCTATCCAGAGTGCTATCCAGAGCCCGTTTGTTTGGGAGTTTGACAAAAAGCCCAGTTGGGTCAGCGGGCAGCCGGAGCGGAGAGACCCATGGTCAAAGCAGGGGAATGTGATATATTGTGGCAGGAAGATTAAACCAGACCAGCATGGCCTCAAGCCCAACCGACCAGCAAGACAAACAAAGGCCAGGGAAGAGCATGAGGGCCATGGGGGGGGAGGAGCAGAAACACGCCGAAATCTTACAATCACATCCAGTGCACTGCCTGCCCTTCTTAGTACTGTCCATATTTTACAATAATGAAAGTCGTCGGAAGTAGTATTGGAATTACAAACCTAATGGTCAAGCATTTAAATGTGGCTTTTATATTGAAAAGAAGTCATTAAAAGAGTCGTTCACCCAAAAATGTATATTCAGTCATTATTTATTTGCTTGCATGATGTTTTAAACCCATATGCCCACAAACCCAATTTTTTGTCCAGTGGAAGAGCAGATGAATTGATGCCAATGTCACAATGTACAATTTTTAAACAAAATTCAGATTATAAATGGCATCAAAGACTAGGAGATATATGTTCATATGCACTACCATTCAAAAGTTGTTGTTTTCTTAATTAATACACCTATTCAGCAAGGATGACATTGATCAAAATAAAGACATTTATAATGTAATAAATTCTGTTCTTTTTAACTTTCTATTCATAAATGTTTGAATGTTAGTGTATATTTTTTTATACCATATATAATATATATTTAATGGTGCTGTCAAAGTATTTTTTGTCCTACTGTATTGAGCTTGAACACCGGCTGTTTCATAAAAAAAAGTAAAAAAAAAAAAAAAAAACAGCATATTTTGGAACAACATGTGGGTGACGTGGGAGTTTTTTTCTTTTCTTTTTTTTAGGTGATATATACGGGATTATGAAAAACATGACTGTTACCGTATATCTCCCCATGTGTTTGGGAAAGGTTTAACACAAAACCTAATTAAAGTTTATGAAGTGTCACCTTTTCCTAGTAAAACTCCAACTCTTTTCTTAGCGTCAGTCTCATGACCTACATGACAGCATAATCACAGTGGAGTCAGATCACTCGGTGATTTACCGTCGTTTCTCTTTCTATCTGTGACAGTCGCTCCGTCCCTCCACTGGGACGTCCTACATGTTGGACCCGCTCCCGTAATTTGCTTCCACTGAGCTGTTATAGGGAGAATAGGAGACACCATTGTCCTCCTCCTCCACCATAGTGAAACACTCATTTTGGCCTGGAGAGATGGGCTGTTGTTGTCCCAATTTTTCACAGTGTGTTGTGTGTAACTGAACTACACAGTCGTGGTTGTGCTCTAAATGTCTGAAAATGAAGTCTGATCCGTTTGTCAAAGAATTCATGAATATGTTTTAACCACTGTCTTACTGACACATCTAATTGAAAGTGTATTTGTTGCTCGTAATATGATGCTTGTTGCTTCTGGAGATACATCAGCTAAAAGCCTTTTTCTTAAAGGAATAGTACACTCATGAAAATTTCAGCAATCATTTACCTGTATAGTCTGTGGTTTGTCTTTTTTCCATGCCTGAAGCGAATGAGGAAAGAAAAGGTCAAACTCAAATAGCGACAAAATGCACCATAAATGTTTGTGCACTACACCTTTAAGAACCATATGATAGTTTGCATGATGAACAGACGCAAATTTAAATCAATATTTAATGAAAATCTAAAAAAATATTAGTTTTTAAGTACACAAATGTTCAAAAGTTTGGAGTCAGACATATTTATGGAATGAAATGAACACTTGTATTCCAATAACTATGGGATGCAATAACTGGACACAGTAAAGACATTGGTAATGTTACAAAAGATTTCTGTTTAAAATCACTGCTGTTCTATTCTGTTTTCAACATTGATAATAATCATAAATGATTCTTGAGCAGCAAATAATCATAAAATGATTTCTGAAGGATCATTTGACAATCTTAAAATATATCCAAAGAGAAAATGGTTATGAATCACAATATTTCACAATATTAGCTACTGCTTAAACTAAACTTTTTGACTAAAATAAATGCAGCCTTTGTGAGAAGAGACTCTTTCAAAAACATTAGAAAATCTTACTTTTGAAAGAATAATGGCAAATGGAAATTAATTTGACATCAAACATCATTTGTCCATGTGTGTTTTGTGACCAAGCATCATTGATGTCAAACTTTAATGTCTCTTTTTGTCATTATTGAAGCTTGAAAACTCCAGTTGAATTCACTTTCATAAGTCATAAAAGGTTTGAAATAGCATATGACAGAATGTTCATTTCTGGGTGAACGATCCCTTTCCTTTCTTTAGGCCATGTACTCAACATTGCTTAAATTCCCCACCGACGGAAAAACATTAAATACAAGCCCCAGCCAGTTCTACCGCCCCTGCCAGGGTTTTCTCAACAACCTCATTCGTATACAGAAGAAAAGTCCAAGTGGAGGGAACATTAAAATTCCTGCTCCTCCTCAACAGTAGCCTGTTAGCAGTGTGTCTCGTTACCATAGCGCTGTGCCTGATTCAGTGAGGTGGGCGTTCATCTCCACTTTCAAAATCACGGTAATGAACAATAATGAATGCCGTTTCTTGCGTCGCCGAACACCTTTAAGGAATGACGCGCGGACGATGACCTTTGCCTGTCGACACAAGAAGACTCCGCAGATGCAGATGCACGACGCGGAGCGAGCGTCACCTGCGCGGCTGATGCGTAAAAGCGCACAATGACAACAACCTGCGCGCTCTGCGGTTCCTCCGCGCTTAATCTGAATCTGGAAATGTGAAAGGCTTTGGATTAGTTGTCGGGTGATGCGAATCGCCCTCCTTTGTTCGCACAGATGAGGGTCTGACGTGTTCCCGGGGGATTTTCAGTCGCGGTTCAAACATTGAGACGCTGGCGAGTCGGTCACACACACACAACACACACACACACACTCTCACTCAATGCTGCTATGACTTCCTGCATGCGTCCGTACTGTGATCTGTTTGCTCTTCGCATGCTGCTGCTCATCTCGGTGCTGATATTGCTCGTGAGGTCCGATTCGGGTGAGTTTGCTTGTCGATCGTAACCCTTTCACTGGACGTTCAGTGTGTTTCATTGTCTTTACCCTGTCCTGGTCTAGTCAGATGCATCTTGAGATCATGAACTCATTGAATGGGAATGTCAGTGTTTACACATGGGGCAAGTTGTCACGCGGTTCTCAGCTCAGTAACTCGAGTCAAAACTGTGTATGTTCATTTTAAAGTGCCTTGCCTTTATTAAAAAAAAAAAACTAAAATTACTAAAATTGTCCACATATTTTTATATCATTTTAGGTCGTTTATGTGCTATACACACATTCATGCATGAGTCAAGTCAAGTGTATATGGTACTGGATGTAGATTGTAACAGAGAGAGTGTCACAAGAACATGAAATGTCAAGTTTATTCATCAGTTTCTCTAATATTGTTGTTGCATCTCCCATTTATGCTGTTTCACATTTACTGTTGCACTACATAGTCTTAATACATTTTAAATTAATATACAATGTTGAAAATATTTTTTGCGTTTAATAGTATTTCATATTTTAAACACAGGTATTATACTCATAAACCAGCTAACAGTGAATGATCCCTAACATTCTGGCAAGGTTTTCTCAAAGTTATTAACAAACGTTCTTCCAGTAACGTTAATAGAACGTTCATTCAGAGCTCTCTGGTCTTTAATAATGTTCTCAAAATGTTAGCACTAAAACATTATCTATACGTGTTCATGGGATGTTTTGGTAACACTTTATTTTAATGTGACGTATTTACTATACATGTAATTACTATAGCAATAACAATAAATTATGCATAATTACAAGTAACTAACCCTAAATCAAACCCAAACCGTAACTCTACAAGTAGATGTAGTATTTAGTAAGCATAATGTAGTTAATTAATATCACTCAGTACTTATTTGAGTAACTACAATGTAACTACGACACCTTAAAATAAAGTGTAACCAATGTTTTTAAATCTTTTCTTTTTCTTTTTAACACTTTTTAAATGTTACCAACCACTTGTTTCAGAACGTTCAGAGAACATTCAAATGTAACGTTCCCATAATGTCTGCAGAATTTAATGTTCCGTAGAGAAAAAAACGTTTTTTTTTTTACGTTCAGAGAACAATAACGTTCTCTGAATGTTCATATCACATATTTTTGTTCCAACTGTAACATCTTGTCTAATACTGTGTGGCACATTAGGAAGCACTAGAAAAGAAAGGTTATGTACAGAATGCTTGTGCACAGGATTCATTCCCATTGATGTGCTGTGATTTGTTTCTGTGCTGTCGTGTTCTGACAGGGTGTGTGTTTGACACAAAGGCCCGCTGAAGATCTGAACTCTTGCTCATTCATGTGTAAATGTCTGTGTTCAGCAGATAACCGCTGCCAGTCCGCCCTCGCCTCCACATGTGAAGACTGTCTGAGACGCGGCCCTGAATGCGCATGGTGCTCTCAGGAGGTAATGTGTGTGTGTGTGTGTGTGTGTGAGAGAGAGCTGCTATTGTTGTATCTCGGCACACTGCTCGAGGTTTAAGTGTGTGAAGCGCTTGTCTGTTAGTCTGTTAGCGATAAAACACTAGAGCCCTAATACCCAGAATGCTTCGAGAGCTTAGGTGATCGTGGGAACCCATAAAATAGAAATGCAGAAACCGCTGATATGGACATGAATGTATTGATATGGCAATGAGTGTTTACAAGGTCGTTTGTGACGTCAGAAACACCAGCGATCAAACCGTGTTTTTGAGACTGTCTTTGGTTCACTGCCGTTTTAAGGAGAAAATACTCAGCAATGCTGTCGACTTATGAATTTACACATGGTTTGTGTTAAAGCATATTAAAAACACCACATAGACATATAAACAACTTTAAAAGCTGTATTTTCACCACAGGGGAACTTTAAGCTATGAATGACCAAATGCTGAGAAATTACAACTGTTAGTTTAAAACAGTGTTGTTAATGTAAACTAAGGCTATTAAAAATAACATCTTCAGTAATTGAAATAAAGCTGAAATATGATATTTTTCAAATATAGATATTAGCCGAAAAACTTGCTTTGGCAAGTAAATGAAATAAGTCAGTTTAATTTGAAGTAGTAAAATGACCAAAACCAAAATAAATGAAAGCTATACATAAAAATGACAAATTAACAAACTACAAAAAAAAACGAAATATAAATAAATAAATAAAAATAAAGTACTAAAAACTTAAATATAAATGAAATGAAAGCTAAATAGATATTACTAAATAATACACATATTTTCTATGTTAGATGCAATTAATCACGATTCATTGATTTGAAGGCACTAAAATAAACGTAAAGAATTATAATCAGAGGAAAACAAATGAAAACTTATCTACAGAACCATTCAAAAAAAATTCTTATATTGTTTCAAGAATCTCACATCTTTTAATAGACAGCAAGATTTGAGAAGCGAGCCTACCTCAGTCAAAAGAAATGAGAGAGTTTTGTATATTAAAGTGTGGTTGTGGTTTAGTCAGTCTTTAACCGACATGTTTACTGTCTTGGGACAAACACTTAATTGAAAGGCTTTCTTTGTAAAGAAAGTCCTGCGTATTGTGGTTAGGTTGTGAAGTTGATTAAGCGGCCGTGGCGCTCGGCACCAGTCAGAATAATCCCTGACCACGTCTCAACAACAGTCTCTGAGCCAAAGAGCTTTCACACGCTCACTAATGCCAGCCTGCACAACACTGGCCCTGTCTCTTCAAGCAGTGACCCTTGACCTTGTGTACCCTGACAGAGGTTTCTGGACGGAGCGCATGTAAGTCAGCGATGCGGATCTGCGTCCGACCTGCGAGTCCGGGGCTGTGAAGAGGAGTTTATCGAGAACCCGGATGTGAAAGTGGAAGTGAACGCCACTATCAGCAGTTCACAGGTGTCACCGAGAGAGATCTCCATTCACCTGCGACCAGGTAAACAAACACTAAACCGATACACAAATGCCCTAGAAAACACAATTTCCACAATACTGGGAAAAAACTGACATTGCGGTATTATATATTGCAATATGAAAAAATACAGGGAGTTTCACCAATAGCTGACCAAGTTTCACTGGAAAGAATGAATCATTCTAAAAGGATTGAGTTATATTAAAAAATATAAGCTAATAAAGCCCAGCTTTGTAATGGGAGTGAATGGAGGATGATATATCGATTAATTTTTTGGGTGAACTACCCCTTTAAGTGTTAAATCCTTTCAGGGCTGAACAATGTTGGAAATACTTGAAAAATGTGGGTGATCATATTTTGGTTTAAATCTTTACAAGAATGAAATCAAACCATAACGTTAACAGAATAATAAAAAAAACTCTTTCCACGTGAGTTTTCATAGGCCACATTTACCACACTGACCAATTCTATAAATTATGACTATAAAGTCAAGTCAAGTCAAGTCAAGTCACCTTTATTTATATAGCGCTTTTTACAATACAAATTGTTTCAAAGCAGCTTTACAGAGACAACAGGAAAACAATGTTGTAATAGTATTGTTAAATTCAAAATTAAATGTTAAATGTCCCCAACTAAGCAAGCCAAAAGCCAAAGGCGACAAAAGCGAAGAGAGGCGAAAAAGGCAACAGTGGCAAGGAACCAAAACTCCATCAGGGACAGAATGGAGAAAAAAACCTTGGGAGAACCCAGGCTCAGTCAGGGGGCCAGTCCTCCTTTGGCCAAGGAACGAACAGTGTATGATTATGAGTTAGGCAGCATAATGTCAGGAGTCAGATGTGATCAGAACTTTCACGATATTTATCCAGTTCATCTGGTTGGGTTGGGTCATCCGGCCGGTGAGGAGATGAGTGTGTTGAGGTGTCCATGGGCCTTCACAGTGTTGATGGGGCCGGCTCATCAGGGATGCGTTGTCGTCGTGTCCATGTGATGGTCCTTCCTCAGATCTGGATATGGCCTGGATCCGGCGGTTCGCGGTAAACCTCGGGATAAGCAGAGAGACTAATATTAGCGTAGACGCCATCCTTCTTATGATGTACAAAGTACATCAGGAATTATGGGAAGTGTTCCCGGTTCCGGCTGATCTAAACTATGCAGCCTAACATTGAATTATAGAAATCTATAATGTGTTATGTGTATGCTAAGCCAAAGAGATGTGTTTTTAGTCTAGATTTAAACTGACAGACTGTATCTGCTTCCCGGACTGTGTTAGGAAGATTGTTCCAAAGTTTTGGTGCTAAATAGGAAAAGGATCTACCGCCAGCAGTCGATTTTGATATTCTAGGTATTATCAACTGGCCAGAATTTTGAGATCGCAATAGACGTGAAGGACTATAATGCGTTAAGAGCTCGCTCAAGTACTGGGGAGCTAAACCATTTAGTGCTTTGTAAGTAATCAGCAATATTTTAAAATGTATACGATGTTTAATAGGCAGCCAATGCAGTGTTGACAGAACCGGGCTAATATGGTCATACTTCCTGGTTCTGGTAAGAACTCTAGCGGCTGCGTTTTGAACTAGCTGTAGTTTGTTTATTAAGCGTGCAGGGCAACCACCCAGTAGAGCATTACAATAATCTAGCCTTGATGTCATGAATGCATGAACTAATTGTTCCGCATTTGTCAGTGAGAGCATATGACGTAATTTAGATATATTTTTAAGATGGAAAAATGCGGTTTTACAGATACTAGACACGTGACTTTCAAATGAAAGATTGGTATCAAAGAGCACACCCAGGTTCCTAACTGACGACGAAGACTTAACAGAGCAGCCATCGATTGTTAGACAGTATTCTGGGTTATTACGTGTGGCAGTTTTTTGTCCAATGATTAGAATCTCTGTTTTTTCAGAATTTAGTAATAGGAAATTACTGGTCATCCAATTTTTTATATCAGCTATGCATTCCGTTAATTTTGAGAATTGGTAAGTTTCGTTAGGTTTTGAAGAAATATACAGCTGAGTATCATCAGCATAACAGTGGAAGCTAATTCCATATTTCCTAATGATATATCCTAATGGTAGCATGTACAGAGTGAACAGCAGCGGTCCTAGTACTGAGCCTTGTGGTACGCCATACTGAACTTGTGATCGATAAGACATCTCTTCATTTACTGCTACAAACTGAAAACGGTCAGATAAGTATGATTTAAACCATGCTAGTGCAATTCCACTAATGCCAACATAGTTTTCTAGTCTATTTAAAAGAATGTTGTGGTCGATAGTATCAAATGCAGCACTAAGATCAAGTAACACTAATAGAGAGATACAACCACGATCGGATGATAAGAGCAAATCATTTGTGACTTTAATGAGAGCAGTCTCAGTACTATGGTACGGTCTAAATCCGGACTGAAAATCCTCACAGATATTATTTCTTTCTAAAAAGGAACAAAGTTGTGATGAAACTGCTTTTTCTAGTATCTTTGACAGAAAAGGCAGATTCGAGATTGGCCTATAATTGACTAATTCTGTCGGATCAAGTTGCGGTTTTTTAACAAGCGGTTTAATCATAGCCAACTTAAAGGTTTTTGGTACGTATCCTAGAGACAAAGATGAATTAATGATATTTAGAAGAGGATCTATGACCTCTGGAAGCATCTCCTTCAGTAGCTTAGTCGGTATAGGGTCTAGCATACAAGTTGTCGATTTAGATGAATTAACAAGTTTGCAAAATTCTTCCTCTCCTATAGCAACAAATGAATCAAAATGTTCCTCACGGAGACTACAATGCACTCCCTGATGCGCTACTGTAGTAGACGGTTGCATAGTTATAATTTTGTCCCTGATATTATAGATCTTATAAGTGAAGAAGTTCATAAAGTCATTACTGCTGTGTTTCTTGGACACTTCTGGGCTTGAAGCTTTCTTTTTCGTTAGTTTAGCCACTTGTTCAAATAAATACCTAGGATTATGTTTATTTTCTTCTAATAGGGTTGAAAAATAATCCGTTCTAGCATCTTTTAATGCCTCTCTGTAAACAATCGAGCTCTCCTTCCATGAAATCCGAAATACCTCTAGTTTTGTTTTCTTCCAGTTTCGCTCCATTTTTCTGGCTGCTCTCTTAAGGGCCCGGGTGTGCTCGTTGTACCACGGCGTTGGACTATTTTCTTTAATCTTCTTTAAGCGCAACGGAGCAACTATGTCTAAAGTGCTGGAAAATAGAGATTCAAACGTTTCTGTTGCAATATCAAGTTCTTCTAAGCTATCCCTGATGCTGAGATGATGAAACTGATTAGGAAGATTATTAATAAAGCCATCTTTAGTGGCAGAAGTGATAGGTCTAACATATTTATAACACGGAGTCGGCTTTGCAGCCTTGGCTAAATGTAATTTACATGAGACTAGATAATGATCTGAGATGTCGTCGCTCTGCTGCAGAATTTCAACGGCATCAACATCTATTCCATGAGATAATATTAGATCTAGAGTATGGTTACGACAATGAGTAGGTTCTGACACGTGTTGTCTCACTCCAATTGAGTTTATAATGTCTTTAAATGCCAATCCCAATGCATCTTTTTCATTATCTACATGTATATTAAAATCACCAACAATTAGGACTTTATCGGCAGCCAATACTAATTCTGATAGAAAGTCAGCAAATTCTTTGATAAAATCTTTATGGTGCCCTGGTGGCCTGTAAACAGTAGCCAGCAGAATTCTCAAACGTGATTTATTGTTTACACTATATATTTTTACATTAAGCACCAACACTTCAAAAGAAGTATATTTAAAACTAGATTTCTTAGTGGTTTTGAAAATATTACTATAAATTACAGCAACACCTCCCCCTTTGCCTTTCGGACGAGGCTCATGTTTATAACAGTAATCTTGCGGAGTGGACTCATTTAAAGTAATGTAATCGTTTGGTTTTAGCCAGGTTTCTGTCAAACACAGCACATCTAGGTTATAGTCTGTAATCTTATCATTAACTATGAGCGCTTTTGAATTAAGGGATCGAATATTCAACAACCCAAGCTTTATCGTTTGCTCATCTGTATTATATCTGTTTTTTATTTGTTGAACATCAATTAAACTTTTAACCTTAGAAAGGTTTGGCAGTTTTTTGGATTTCCAAATTCGGGGAACAGACACAGTCTCTATATGATGATATCTAGGTGAAAGAGCCTCTATGTGATGGGATTTATCTGACCTTGGTGACGTGAGGCCGCTAGCAGACGGTCGGTTAAGCCAGTCTGTCTGCTTCCTGACCTGAGCCCCAGGTTGTCATGTTTTATCTCTAAGACTATGAGCCAAATTACTAGAGAGAAGAGCAGCACCATCCCAGGAGGGATGAATACCATCTCTTTTCAACAGGTCAGGTTTGCCCCAAAAACTTTTCCAATTGTCTATGAATTCTATATTATTTTGCGGACACCAATTAGACAACCAGCCATTGAGTGAACACAATCTACTAACTATCTCATCACTCCTTCGAACAGGAAGGGGACCAGAGCAAATTACAGTGCCTGACATCATACTTGCGAGTTCAAACACCTCTTTAATATTAATTTTGGTGATCTCCGACTGGCGAAGTCGAACATCATTTGTGCCGACGTGAATAACAATCTTAGAGAATTTACGATTAGCATTAGCCAGCACTTTTAAATTTGCTTTGATGTCAGGCGCTCTGGCTCCCGGCAAACATGTGACTATGGTGGCTGGTGTCTCTATTTTCACGTTCCGTGTAATAGAATCGCCAATTACCAGGGCACAATCAACATAATTCTCAGTGGGTGTTTCACTGAGTGGGGCAAATCGATTTGTTATGGTGATCGGAACAGAAGAGTGGTTTTTTGATCCGCGACTAGAGCGATCTCTCACAGTTACCCATCTGCCTGGCTGCACAGGCAATAACTCAGCCGGAACCGAATCATGTAAATGGTTCACTATGCTAGGCGCATCCAAAGTAGTATCTAAGGCTCGAGCACACTTACTATCCTCGATTAAAGTTTGGATGCGTGTCTCTAATTCTGAAATCTTCTCCGTCAGCCTGACTGTCTCCTTGCATTTATCACATATAAACCCTATATTGCCGACGGGGAAGGCTATGGTAAACATGTGGCATGAGGTGCAGGTGACAATAACAGGACAAGACATTACTCACCGTGTTTGTTGACTGATTCTTACTCACCTAGGCTTTTTATGAACTCAGAGGCGCGGGCGCGCACGAGAAAAATAAATAACTGAGCGCACGGGCGGCGCGTTAACAGGACACAGCAGGCAGCGAGGCAGACAGGAGCAATCGATCACAGATAATAAAGAATAAAAAATAATAATAAAAACGACTATAATAATTATGATTTTATTGTAATTATTATGAAATATATTAAAATAAGAATACTATTGTACTGTAAAATAAAAACATTTAGTAATAAAATAAATGTTAATTTACTGTAAAATGTCTTGATGTCTTAATTTTCAAACGGTATACCAATACGCTTTTAATTTGACGGGTTGCCAGCAAATAAATAAATGCGCCGCCGGTTTCAGAGTGAAGGAACCATATGTTCATTTACACGCATGCAGCTCACAGTAAATGAACCAATCCGTTCGGAGAACTACACGTGTGTAAACCAATACCATTTTATTTATAGTTCATTAAATCGCAGCTTGTGCGGTTTGACAGCCGCACTGAGCCATATCAATTTAGCCCTACCAAGAACACCCTAGCAAACCTAAAACAGCTGAGAAACTATATGACAACAGGCTAACATAAATGCAGAAACCCACAGCAAACAACACAGAGATTCCTCATGAAACGTACAATAGTGATGATGATGTCATTTCCTGTCTTAGGCAGCGAGGCGAGCTTCGTGATTGAGGTGCATCAGCTGGAACGGTACCCTGTGGATCTGTACTATCTAGTGGACGTCTCGGCGTCCATGCAGGACAACCTGGACCGCTTGAAGACTGTGGGTCTGGCTCTGTCTCACCAGATGAAGGAGCACTCCAGCGACTTCAGAGTGGGCTTCGGGTCCTTCGTGGATAAACCGGTGTCTCCGTACATCGACGTGCACCCCTCCAAACTCCTGAACCCTTGCAGGTGAACAACACACAGGACAGAAGAGAGCTCTGGTCTCATAATAATGAATTCTTAAAAAAATTAATTAAAAAAATTTAAATTGTTTTTAATACATTTAAAAAAAAATAATAACATTTTAATTAATTAATAAAAAAAAATAAAAAAATTTTTTTTATATATATAAATATTTTATGAATAAATTTATAAAAATAAATGTTTAATAAAAAAAGATAAATAATTTATTTAAACATATTTACAACATTTTAATTAATTAAAAAATAATTACAAATCATTTAGCCATTTCTACTATTATGTAAGATCAAGTCAGATCTCAAATATTTCTCAGCTAATGATCTGCGCTGCTGTACTCTTCTAATGTTCTACTCGCGTGCGTCTATTTTATAAAGGATTTTAGGATAAACATGTGAGTTGAGTCCTTGAGATCTTTTGTAAATATTATTACTCTGTATCGCTCACAGTTTAGTGGGGGGTTTTTTTATAAAAAAGATTTTTTTTAACAAATTGTAAATCTTGTGAAACCTTTTTGTTGCCTTTTTATGAAGGACCTTTTCTTGACCTTGATAATGACTTTGTAAAATGACACTGCGAACAGAAAGATCCAAAATATTCAAACACTATATCTGATTTCCTTTTTCAATTGAGTTTTTACTTTGGAGTATTTACTTTAGAAAATAAATCAAAACAGACACAAATGTGTCAAGTGTTGAGAAATGTTTGAGCAAAGTTGATCTCAGTGTTATTTTAGTATACGTATTATAGTATTTATTCATATTTTGAATTGCTTTTATATTTATATTTTCATATAAAATATGAAACGTGCTTTTGTCATTTTTATTAGTTTTTGTTTGTGGAAAAATATTTTTAATTCATTTGTAGGATTTATATGTATTTTAGTTTTAGAAAGTTTAGAACTTAATATTATTATTTATTTTTATTATATTTATTATATTATTATTTTTAATAGTGTTGTGCTTTTGTCATTTTTATTAAGTTTTGTTTTTTAAATATGTCTATTTAGCCTTTGTTGTTTTAGAACGTATTTTTTTATGTTTTATTTTTTGCAATTTTATGTGCTTTATTTTTCTATATAGCTTTAATTTATTTTTATTTTAGTACTTATTTTATCTGAGTTAGTTCACAAGGCAAAATTTCAAGTTTTTTTAAGTTGTAAGTTTTTCCCTCTATTATTTATCTTTTATTTTATTTCAGCTTTATTTCAATGACTGAAATAGATTTTTAGTTATCAATAACCACACTGAGTAAAGGCAGGAGTTGAAAGTCTCAGTTTCAACTCTGAGAAACAACTGAGATATGAATGAGATCTGATCTGGGATTTTCCTTTCCTATGGGAAGCTCCAGAGGTCTCTTAGCTGATCCCAGGAGTCTAAATCCAGCCTGGGTGTCCCAGACTGCATTCCGTAGTGATCTCATTCTGCCTTGTGTGGGAATATGGTGTGGATGACATGTAATCTCTCTCTCTCTCTCTCTGGCCGTAGTGGTTATGATGTCAACTGCAGGCCCGCTCACGGATTCATCCACGTCCTCCCCGTCACGGACAACATGACAGAGTTCACACGGGTCATTCAGGAGCAGAGGATCTCTGGGAACATGGACACACCCGAGGGCGGCTTCGATGCCATGCTGCAGGCCACAGTTTGCCAGGTAACCCCACCCGAGGGTGATACACCAGCACAGTGCAAAGATGTGTCCCAAATGGCGCTCTATACACTATGCACTTGTACTATGTGCTCAACTGTGTTGTGTGTGAATTCTATACGTTTCTCGTCATTAAACATCAGTTTAATAGCCCCTCCCTCTCCGCAACCGTCCGGCTGGAAACAGAGATGCCGTGATGATGCCAAACCCCCTTATGGAAGAAGAAAGCCGTCGTGTTTACAGCTGTGACAGTGAGCACGTATCAGGATCGACTAAGCACTACTTTAAGTGTTAGATGGTTGCAAGCCATTTCCAGTTGCTTCGGTCTATAGAGAGCCTAAGTCCCTCCCCTTCCGGTTAACCACCATGGGACCTTAATTCGGAAAAATATTACATGGAAGTCAATGGCGAGAGACAGCAAATATTTTGATCCCGTTTGAATTGTGCCCTGAATTACACATATGATGTTTGTCAATTTAAAAGATAAATTTTGAAGTCAAGAAAGTCGCAGTTTGATGTAAAACTGTCGAGGTATAAGACTGTGAAAATACGTAATTACAAAGACTACAAAACCCAAAAGGCACGCATGAGACGTCATACCTTTTCTCTCAATGAATGAAGCTAACTTTACTGAAGCTAACGTCTGTCATGTTTTCTATAGTCTAACGTTATAATCGTAACGTTACACCGTCATGCCTGTGTGTTTTGTACCAGACTGCACACACACGAGCTTGGTGCGAGACGAGCGATGTAGTTCATTGAGCGATTTTCACGTTAAAACTAACTGTTACTCTCCTGTTTTATGACAAACTGCGACTTTCTTGACTTTCATAATTACCTTTTAAATTGACAAACATCATATGTGTAATCCAGGGCACACTTCAGACGGAATAAAAAGATAAGTTGTCTCTCCCCATTGACTACCATGCATATTTTTTTCCGAAATAATGTCCCGGAAGCGGAGGGGCGGGACTTAGGCTATCTATAATGGTTTGCAGCATTTTGCCAAAGTGGGTGTTTTTTGTGGTTGCTAGGGTGTTCTGGATTGTTGCTAAGTGATTCCTTACTTGTTCAAGTCAAAAGCCCACCCTTAATATCTAAGATCTGATTTGTGTTTCTTCCCTGTTTCTTTGTCTTCATGGTTACAAATGAAATGTTTAACCTTTTGAGCGGTACGGTCCCACAAATGGGATTTAGGATGTTCAGTGACGTGACATCACTGCCAGATTACATCACTGATTTACAAACCTCATAATGTTCATTTTAGGTTTCAGAAATTTAAATACACATAAGCACTAGTAAAACAATACATTTGGAGTTTGTAAAATACACACTGATGTCTGTGGAAGCAGCAATAACAATCTATTCAAGTATAATTTGCTGACGTGTGATATTTAAATCAGACAGACATAGTGGAAGCAACTATAAAGTTAACTCTACTCTTCTCAGTTCACCGGCCACTTTCTAACATGTATAGGCCTGTCACGAAGAAATTGAAGACTGGAAGTACGTCTTTTAGTAGGGATACAGCTCTTCTGGTTCGATTTTTACAATGGCGGAGTCCGATAGATACCGCTGGACCGAATCTCTCCGCAACCTTCCTGAAGTCACATATGACGATGTGGTTCAGATGGTAAATGAAAACTCTCAAGTGGAAACGTCAAAACTGAGGAAAGTGTACACTACGACTACAGCTGCGGGTGTAGCCTGCCACTGTTGTTAAAGCTCTAGCCGTTCGCCAGTAAGGTAAACGTTTCTATGGTAACAGCGAGTTGGACCAATCAGCAGACGTTGCTGCTACGCTTAGGATTGTGGGTAGTGTAGTTTTTTTTTCATAAGATCGCGGATAAAACATGTTTTTCTTAAAACAAGGTTGATTTCATACAAACTTATAGCTTCTACAGGAGCAAAAACCTGTTTCACAACCTTTCGTGGTCAGTCTACGTCGGATGGTTTAGACATTATGGCTGATAATCTAAATCCTTATCGAGAAATACTGTTGACCGGACGTTCTGAATCCGTACTCCGCGTTCCGGAAGCAGGGAATGTGACGTAGGCCTATTGTTCATTGATGGTATAAAGTTAAGCCCCCTTAACAATTTCGCATGCCCCCTCAGTCATTTCATCCTGCAGCCGGGCCTGTGTGCGCACAAGTTCTGAAACGGGAGGCCAAAGCATTTGGATCGCCCCCTGCTGGCTGGCTGCAGTATAGGTCATTAACCCTGCCCTCTCCACGTAATCGAATGGGACGTGAGCCAAACTAAAAAATCCAATTCTATTTCAAAACATTTTTATCCAAAGATGGTTTCTGTAATTTTAGGTGGTTCTCATCGCGCACACGTATGTTCAAGTGTTCGTTTTTCCAATACGTTTGGTTTTAGTTATTTGATGCTATAGAAAGATGATTGACAGCTGTGCTAGCGAATGAGTCTGCGGGAGTGTGGGCGGGACCTCGAGACCACGGCTCCGCCTCCTCAGGATCACGACTGAACAGACTCAGGCTCCGAACGACGTAATCGCAATGTCTGTTTCAAAGATATTTTGGCTTTATTTTTCTACAGTGGAAGTGGATACACGCTGTCCATCTTTTTTTACAGTCTATGATTGTGACTGATATTGTTTTTTTTTTTTATTATTATTAATGGTGATTGTTTGGTGGTTCCTTACTGTCTCAAGTCAAAAGAGCCCACCCTCCAATCTATTATGAATATTAGTATGTATGGATATATATTTATGTATGTATTTATACATTTGTGTATGTATGTATTTATTTATTTATCATTGTGTCCTTATTTATTATTATGATTGTTTATTTTTTTGTCAAAAAACATTAATATTGTTGTTATTAATTAATTTATTAATTAATTTATTTTATTTTTTAATAATATATTAGCATTTTTCTTGTTGTTGTTGTTGGTTCCTTACCTTAGTCCACCCTCAAGTCTATTATATTTTATTTATTTATTTTATTTGAGTATTTATTTATTATTATTATTAGCATGTTTTATTATGTGAACTCCAAGTGAAGTTATAAATCATCAAAGTAACAGCACTCTTTCCTCAAGACATGATTTGAGAAATGATTAATGTAGCGCAGGGCGATTTACATGCTTGACACAGTTTGTTCAAGTCATTGCATGCCTTAGCAGAGACACCACTAATGATTTAACCAGACCGCTCTCTTCCCTTCTGTGTTTGTGCATATATGATTTTTTTTTAAAGCCTTAAAAACGTGCATGACCGCTCCTGTGTCGTCAGAACATATTTTCTCCCGCGGTTGCTCCGGAGACTGCATGTCTCAGGTCATTACGCCTGGCTTTGCCTGGGAACGGGAACAATGCCTGAAGAGTCTACAGAATTACGCTGGACCCGCAGCATTCATGAAGCACGGAGCCGAAGCGCTGAATCAGCCACATCTCTATCTCTATCTCATCATCGCTCTGTTTGCAGAGGATGATGTCATCCCCAAGTATAGGCGAGTTCCTTTCACAGGCTTGTAGTGAAGCAGTGGACGATCAACAAAGCCTCCGACTGTTGCGGTCTCTCCCGTGAGTTACGGTGTGATCTGATAAACGAGCGCTCGAACAGTGGGCTTGAAAGCTTTTGCTCTGGAAAATGACCTTGAATGGGTTTCAGTCTTCATGATGTCCCTCTGTAGCACCCATGCCTCCCTGAAGTCAGAAACTGAAACCAACACGCATGAACGGATGTTTTCTTTGGCACAGGGAGCTCTGACCTTCAAACTGATGGGTCTCAGGTGCAATATTCAGAATGTTGTTTTGCATGAGTTACACAGACTCCTCACTGTTCAGTAACTAGAGGTTGTAACTTTAAAAAGTAGTTCCTGTTGGCATCTCAGCGTGTGTGTTTTTTTAGCCAAACATTACTCATCCTGGCAGCTGAACCTCAACTGGGGCAGTTTGTCTATTAGTAACACAGGCTCAAGTCAAACAAGTTCACCAGAGAATATCACAAGAGTGATATTATAGTTTATTTATATTTTTTGTACTTATTTTTTAGTTTAATTTAGTATTTATTTATTTGGTTTATATTTTTTTTAGTACTCTTTATATATATATATATTGTTTATTTGATTTATTTTTATTTCTATCTATTAATTAACTAATTTATTATTCTATTAATATGATTTATTTACTGCATATTTTATCATCTACTATTTATTTATTTTTATTATTTATTTATTAGTTTATTTTTTATTATTTATTTATTTGAGTGTTTTTAGTATTTTTAACTTGCGTTTTTAATTTCATTTATTCAATTTTTAGTACTTGTTTTTAGTTTTATTTGATTTGTTTAGTATTCGTTTTTTTATTTGTGTATTGTTGTTTTATTTATTTTATTGATTATTAATTTGTTTTGCATGTTTTATCATCTCCCGAGCAAAATTATAAATCAGCAAAGTAACTCTTCTCTTCATCTCCATGATTTAAGGGGTGATTAATTGGAACATTACTCACCCTGGCAGCTTAACGCTCAACCGATGCAGTTTGTCTTGTATTAGTAACACAGGGCTGATGGATGGTAAATGATGTAATCCTCTGAGTGTACGTTATACCAAACACACACTCAAGCAGATTTGTAAACCTTGATTCATTTCTGCAGAAAGACATTGGATGGCGTCCTGAAGCGAAGCATCTGCTGTTGGTTATGACAGACCAACCTTCTCATCTGCCTTTGGACAGTAAACTGGCCGGTATCGTGGTTCCTCATGATGGCCGCTGCCACCTAGAGGATAATATCTACTCTCAAACCACTAGCATGGTAAGAAAAACGACAGCACTTGACACGCACAAAACACCAGATGCAAAGTCAGTGCTTATACAGATGATGCAGGTTCAGTTCTGGCCTGTGACGTGTCCAAAACCAGTTCATCTCTGGATTTTCTCAAAAAAAATCCTTTTTTTTTTTTTACTGTATCGGTCCATTAAAAACAAATACATCAAAACAAGTACTGTGGGTATTATACCACGGTGCAGTGATGTTATCAAATGGTAATACCAAGGTACTAGAATATCGTGCAAAAGTTCATGTATTTCAGTAATTCAAATTAAAAGGTGAAACTAATATATTTAGTATATATAACTATACATATGCATGATTATACCTTTCAGAGGGCCGACATTTCTGTGTTTAAAATCCTTTTTTTTATTGATGAAATAAAATGTAATGTTCTAATTTTCTGAGATTTTGAATTTGGGGTTTTCATAAGCTGTAAGCTGTAATCATCAAAATTATAACTTTTGCACGATATTCAAATTTTTCGAGTTTCACCCGTATGTTTGTATGTATGTAAGATGATAATAAATGTTTCTTGAGCATCACATCATCATATTATGCTGATTTCTGAAGGATCATGTGACACTGAAGACTGGACCTAAATATTCAGCTTTGTTCACAGGAATAATTCACATTTTACAATTTATTCACATAAAATAGGTCTTTTAAATTGTAATAATATTTCACAATATTACTGTTTTTACTGTATTTGTGATCAAATAAATGTAGCTTTTTCGACCAGAAGAGACTTTACAAAACTTTTGAGCATTGCATTACCACAGAACCGTCCAAAAAACATATTCATATTTTTGTTGATATATACTATGATTATCATATTCATATACCCTAGTATGATTTTTTTAAAGAAAAAAAAATATTTGAGTAAATTGTTTTGGCCTGTTCATGGTGATTTACCAATGGAAAATGTCACCACTGATGTATTTTGTGAAATTGCACACATATTTGGCTCCACGCTGCTTCTATCAGCACCAGAATCTGTGATTTCTCAACAAGCAATAATAGATTTGTGTTCCTGTGGCTTTTTTTAGGAGCACCCAACAATCGGTCAACTGGCAGAGAAACTCCTAGAGAACAACGTGTACTCCATCTTTGCGGTGGACCAGGTGCAATATCAGTGGTATGAGGTAATTTCTCTCCCACACCACGAGTTTGGGTGTTGTCTTTTACACAAATCAATCTATTATGAAATAGTGATTTCTAGAATGCAGTCACTGATTTATAGGAACACACACAGTGACTTTTTGTTTAATCAGTGATTATAGTGCGTTAAAAAATCTATTTAACAAATTGGTAACACTTTTCAATAAAAATCGCACTATTAAAAGCCATATTCCAAACTATGTTCTCATTATAATTTTATTTAAAGGGCACCTATTATGAACGGCTACACTTCTGTGGTATAGTTGTATATATGAACTATACTTCTGTGGTATAGCTGTATATATGAACGGCTGTACTTCTGTGGTATAGTTGTATATATGAACTATACTTCTGTGGTATAGCTGTATATATGAACGGCTGTACTTCTGTGGTATAGCTGTATATATGAACGGCTGTACTTCTGTGGTATAGTTGTATATATGAACGGCTACACTTCTGTGGTATAGTTGTATATATGAACGGCTGTACTTCTGTGGTATAGTTGTATATATGAACGGCTACACTTCTGTGGTATAGTTGTATATATGAACGGCTATACTTCTGTGGTATGGTTGTATATATGAACGGCTGTACTTCTGTGGTATAGCTGTATATATGAACGGCTGTACTTCTGTGGTATAGTTGTATATATGAACGGCTGTACTTCTGTGGTATAGTTGTATATATGAACGGCTGTACTTCTGTGGTATGGTTGTATATATGAACGGCTGTACTTCTGTGGTATGGTTGTATATATGAACGGCTGTACTTCTGTGGTATAGTTGTATATATGAACGGCTATACTTCTGTGGTATAGTTGTATATATGAACGGCTGTACTTCTGTGGTATGGTTGTATATATGAACGGCTGTACTTCTGTGGTATGGTTGTATATATGAACGGCTGTACTTCTGTGGTATAGTTGTATATATGAACGGCTGTACTTCTGTGGTATAGTTGTATATATGAACGGCTATACTTCTGTGGTATAGCTGTATATATGAACAGCTGTACTTCTGTGGTATAGCTGTATATATGAACGGCTGTACTTCTGTGGTATAGTTGTATATATGAACGGCTACACTTCTGTGGTATAGTTGTATATATGAACGGCTGTACTTCTGTGGTATAGTTGTATATATGAACGGCTATACTTCTGTGGTATAGTTGTATATATGAACGGCTATACTTCTGTGGTATAGACAGTTGTATATATGAACGGCTGTACTTCTGTAGGATAGTTGTATATATGAACGGCTGTACTTCTGTGGTATAGTTGTATATATGAACGGCTATACTTCTGTGGTATAGTTGTATATATGAACGGCTGTACTTCTGTGGTATAGACTAGTTGTATATATGAACGGCTGTACTTCTGTGGTATAGTTGTATATATGAACGGCTACACTTCTGTGGTATAGTTGTATATATGAACGGCTGTACTTCTGTGGTATAGTTGTATATATGAACGGCTATACTTCTGTGGTATAGACAGTTGTATATATGAACGGCTGTACTTCTGTGGTATAGACAGTTGTATATATGAACGGTTATACTTCTGTGGTATAGTTGTATATATGAAGGGCTGTACTTCTGTGGTATAGTTGTATATATGAACGGCTACACTTCTGTGGTATAGACAGTTGTATATATGAACGGCTGTACTTCTGTGGTATAGACAGTTGTATATATGAACGGTTATACTTCTGTGGTATAGTTGTATATATGAAGGGCTGTACTTCTGTGGTATAGTTGTATATATGAACGGCTACACTTCTGTGGTATAGACAGTTGTATATATGAACGGCTGTACTTCTGTGGTATAGACAGTTGTATATATGAACGGCTATACTTCTGTGGTATAGTTGTATATATGAACTATACTTCTGTGGTATAGTTGTATATATGAACTATACTTCTGTGGTATAGCTGTATATATGAACGGCTGTACTTCTGTGGTATAGACTAGTTGTATATATGAACGGCTATACTTCTGTGGTATAGTTGTATATATGAACGGCTATACTTCTGTGGTATAGTTGTATATATGAACGGCTGTACTTCTGTGGTATAGTTGTATATATGAACGGCTGTACTTCTGTGGTATAGTTGTATATATGAACGGCTGTACTTCTGTGGTATAGTTGTATATATGAACGGCTGTACTTCTGTGGTATAGTTGTATATATGAACGGCTATACTTCTGTGGTATAGTTGTATATATGAACGGCTGTACTTCTGTGGTATAGTTGTATATATGAACGGCTGTACTTCTGTGGTATAGTTGTATATATGAACGGCTGTACTTCTGTGGTATAGTTGTATATATGAACGGCTGTACTTCTGTGGTATAGTTGTATATATGAACGGCTGTACTTCTGTGGTATAGTTGTATATATGAACGGCTGTACTTCTGTGGTATAGTTGTATATATGAACGGCTGTACTTCTGTGGTATAGTTGTATATATGAACGGCTGTACTTCTGTGGTATAGTTGTATATATGAACGGCTGTACTTCTGTGGTATAGTTGTATATATGAACGGCTACACTTCTGTGGTATAGTTGTATATATGAACGGCTACACTTCTGTGGTATAGTTGTATTTAAGAACGGCTGTACTTCTGTGGTATAGTTGTATATATGAACGGCTACACTTCTGTGGTATAGACAGTTGTATATATGAACGGCTGTACTTCTGTGGTATAGACAGTTGTATATATGAACGGCTATACTTCTGTGGTATAGACAGTTGTATATATGAACGGCTGTACTTCTGTGGTATAGTTGTATATATGAACGGCTACACTTCTGTGGTATAGACAGTTGTATATGTGAACGGCTGTACTTCTGTGGTATAGACAGTTGTATATATGAACGGCTATACTTCTGTGGTATAGACAGTTGTATATATGAACGGCTGTACTTCTGTGGTATAGACAGTTGTATATATGAACGGCTGTACTTCTGTGGTATAGACAGTTGTATATATGAACGGCTGTACTTCTGTGGTATAGACAGTTGTATATATGAACGGCTATACTTCTGTGGTATAGTTGTATATATGAACGGCTGTACTTCTGTGGTATAGACAGTTGTATATATGAACGGCTATACTTCTGTGGTATAGTTGTATATATGAACGGCTGTACTTCTGTGGTATAGTTGTATATATGAACGGCTGTACTTCTGTGGTATAGTTGTATATATGAACGGCTACACTTCTGTGGTATAGACAGTTGTATATATGAACGGCTGTACTTCTGTGGTATAGTTGAATATATGAACGGCTGTACTTCTGTGGTATAGTTGTATATATGAACGGCTACACTTCTGTGGTATAGACAGTTGTATATATGAACGGCTATACTTCTGTGGTATAGTTGTATATATGAACGGCTGTACTTCTGTGGTATAGTTGTATATATGAACGGCTACACTTCTGTGGTATAGACAGTTGTATATATGAACGGCTGTACTTCTGTGGTATAGTTGTATATATGAACGGCTACACTTCTGTGGTATAGTTGTATATATGAACGGCTGTACTTCTGTGGTATAGTTGTATATATGAACGGCTACACTTCTGTGGTATAGACAGTTGTATATATGAACGGCTGTACTTCTGTGGTATAGACAGTTGTATATATGAACGGCTATACTTCTGTGGTATAGACAGTTGTATATATGAACGGATGTACTTCTGTGGTATAGACAGTTGTATATATGAACGGCTGTACTTCTGTGGTATAGTTGTATATATGAACGGATGTACTTCTGTGGTATAGACAGTTGTATATATGAACGGCTATACTTCTGTGGTATAGTTGTATATATGAACGGCTGTACTTCTGTGGTATAGTTGTATATATGAACGGATGTACTTCTGTGGTATAGACAGTTGTATATATGAACGGCTGTACTTCTGTGGTATAGTTGTATATATGAACGGCTGTACTTCTGTGGTATAGTTGTATATATGAACGGCTGTACTTCTGTGGTATAGTTGTATATATGAACGGCTGTATTTCTGTGGTATAGTTGTAACTTGTATATATGAACGGCTTTACTTCTGTGGTATAGTTGTATATATGAACGGCTATACTTCTGTGGTATAGTTGTATATATGAACGGCTATACTTCTGTGGTATAGTTGTATATATGAACGGCTATACTTCTGTTGTATAGTTGTATATATGAACGGCTATACTTTTGTGGTATAGTTGTATACATGAACGGCTATACTTCTGTGGTATAGTTGTATATATGAACGGCTTTACTTCTGTGGTATAGTTGTATATATGAACGGCTATACTTCTGTGGTATAGTTGTATATATGAACTGCTATACTTCTGTGGTATAGTTGTATATTTGAACGGCTATACTTCTGTGGTATGGTTGTATATATGAACGGCTGTACTTCTGTGGTATAGTTGTATATATGAACGGCTATACTTCTGTGGTATAGTTGTATATATGAACGGCTATACTTCTGTGGTATAGTTGTATATATGAACTGTAGCCACTTAGACTTCAAATGCTCCTCCCTGGGCAGATGAAAAAAAGTTCGCTTTTGCGTCGCACTTCAGAACACAGCGTCTCGTCGACATGATGTTTTCAAGTTTTCCCTGGCGTCCACGAGTGCAATAAGTGGGCGTATCTTATTCAAATAACTTGTCAAGTTGACGTCATCTAGACAGAGAAAAAGCATCATTCGTCTATCGATTCATATCAGCGACTCAGAGTCGACTCTTACTTTTGAGAGACAATAACTTTGTACACGGTGAACTTTCATATTTAAAACTTTGCAGGATGTTTTCGTTCACTTAGATCCAGGGGCGTCATGCAAGCCAAAATTCTGGGGGGGGGCACAATCTGAGACGTTGCAATTGTTTTCTGACGGGTGATATGGATCATGTTAGGAGGGGTCAGGGGGTTTCTCCCCCTGAAAAATTTTAAATTCTGGCTGCTAAACATACCATTTCAATGCAGTTTGGGAGGGACAGAAATACCTTAACGGAGCTAGCAGCAACCCTCCTCTATCTGAGGACTAAGTTAAAGTATCTATTTTGTAAGTTTATGTAAAAGACAGGTTGATGAAAGAACTGTAAGCTCAAATTCAAAAGCTTTTGAAGTCTACTTCATTAAAGCATGTTTACACACACACTTACTGTACACTTAGGCCTACTACACATGATTTTAAAAACAGTGTCATTGCAGTTTTTATGTTATGATTTTAAATTGGCATGTGACCTAAGAACGATCTTACATTAAAGGTACATAAAGGTGCTGAGGTCTGACTTTGTGGTGCTCTGAAATTAAGTTATTTTAATATTAATATGTGATGAAGGACTTTGAAAGAAGTTTGACAGATTTCAGTGCTGAATAAGGTTAACACTACCCCGTTTATTTGAAAATAGTTAATTTTTGACAGAAATGTAAAAAGGGTAGGCTGCCTACAACAAATTTAACACCCTTGTTTCTATGAAACTGAAAACAATTGACCCAGCTGGAGACTTTGACACAAGACAAAACAGAACAGATGTTTCAAAACCGATCAGAAAACGTTACTATGGCTTATTGGCTTTGTATGGCAGGCAGTAACGTTAGCCAACTAGTTTACGGTTAGACTAGGCTAGCTATTGATAACGTTACACTGACACAACTTAAGTTAATGCTCTGAATTCGCAGCTAATATCAAATCCATAACTTTTTGATCAAGTTAAAATTTCCAGGTCAACCACAAATAATCCCACTACCTTTTAATATCATCCGATAACTAATTCAATGCCGATTTGTTGCTTTGCCCACTTACCACTTCAAGACCATCTGTAAAACATTGCCAGCTCAACGTGCGAGACGAGTGAGTTGCTTGAACATACACAGCAAAGAGTCTATACACAGACACCATAGTAGGAAAAAGGGGTGGGCTGATGCTGACCGATTTATTACTCATCCAGAAGAAAACATTTGAGTCGTTATAGGCTCTGGTAATTATGGAGCATAATAGGAATAAAGTTGTGACAAAAAAATTATCAGGGAGGAAAAATCTGAGGGGGCACGTTGAAAGGGCATAACACCTCTGCTTAGATCTGTTACACACTATATGAAAGGTAATTAAAAAAATCTATAATAGGTGCCCTTTAACATATATGACTTGCAATGCACATTTTTAAAAGTAATTCCAATCCTATTCAAGCAATTCAAAAGCGTCATGACGAACAGTGCACATCTGGAGTGTCTCAGCTGAAGGAAATAATCCTGTATTTATCAGCTAAAATTTCAGACAATTTTCTTATTGGGCAGATATCGATAACATTAAAAATGATCATATATCGGTGATACCGATATGGTGGCCGATATATCGGGCATCCTTAAAGTCAACAGATATACAACAGATATAACAGGTAATTGTCTACATCTCTCAACGCTTATAAAATCTCGCTGTGAATAGGAACCTTTGAAAGCAGTATGAGGAGGAATGAGTGTGCATTATTTTTCTGTAGCCTTGTATTTCAAAACTGTAATTTTTTCCTCTGAACAGGATCTAATGGACCTGATTCCTGGAAGTCATGTGGGCCGACTGCTTCCTAAAGCATCTAATCTTAAAGACTTAGTAGTTCATGCCTACAAGGTAAACAACATTACTTTCTCTTTCACTTGATAAACACTTTATTCTCTCATCCACTCAAGGACAATTAGATGATAAGTGCAAAAGTTCCCGAACATTTGGAAACGCTCACAGTCGGGGCTTTTCAGTTTCCAGTACAGTTTCAGTTCAGCAGGAATAACACCGGCCAGAATCTGTTCCGGCATGCTTATAAAGACTTTTAATTGCACAACAATGCATTGTCCTCCAAAAAATCCACTGATCCCAGTGAACAGAAGCCTGCTTTATAAACGCCTCTGGTAACTGGGCCAGAAATGCTGCGAGCTCCAATCAGAGAGCAGCTCAAAGCGGGTATTTTTAGCCTGTCCTTTTCCCTGTGAACCTGCTTATACAAGACCCATCATACACTCTTAAAAAAGCTTCTTTATTGGCATCGATGGTTCCTTTAAGATCCTTTAAGATTTCTATTCCACAAAAGGTTCTTTGTAGTGGAAGAAAGTTCTTTAGATTGTTCTTAGATGTTCTTCACACTAAGATCGGTTCGTTTAGAAACTGTTCTTTGGGGAACCAACAATGGTTCTTCCCTAGTGAAAAAAAACTATACCAAAATGTGTT
Organism: Semotilus atromaculatus; assembly: GCA_031834385.1. NCBI lineage: Eukaryota > Metazoa > Chordata > Actinopteri > Cypriniformes > Leuciscidae > Semotilus > Semotilus atromaculatus. The sequence goes on from JAULUF010000022.1 coordinate 4,286,295, forward strand.
TAAAATAAATTTATTTCATGCTAAGCATACTACAAATCCATTAACATATTTACTGACATTATCGCTTGAGACTTACTGATATAAATATTATGATTAAACTTTATTTGGAGTTTCTTAATATTAAGCCTAAATGTGTTTTAATATCATTGTTAGAAATGCAAATTGCTTAATTAAAATGAGCTTAAGCAACACAATTGCTATACATTTTGTCCAAACTTAATTTGATTGTGTCCAATCTGCTTAAATATATGTCAAATTTAAGGTTACTTAATCCGTTTGTGTTGGATTACACGAATGATCTGTGTTGCATTAACTGAAACTGGGCGATGCTTGTTAATTCCCAGCATCTGCTTAAGTTAATTGGGTAACTTAAGATGACTTAATTCCATGATGTTGAAATTATATTTGTGTAACTTAATTGGTTCATGTGGGATTGATGTACACTGTCAAATCATGTAAATCCAACACAGTTTTTTTTCTGTGAAGGATCGTTTGATCTCTGTATAATATAAGTCTTTAAATGCAAGATATTTAAAGTGTACCTAAAGTATTCTTGCAATAGTTCCACTTTAGCACAATGAAATATACTGAAGTTTATCTTTAGTTGGACCTCAGCACTATTTCTGAATAACTAAACTATACTGGATAACGCAGACTTTAAGTATATCAATTTAGTACATCAACAGCACAATTACAGGATATTTATATTAAGTACATAAATATGTAAATGTGTTTGTAGTATACTTAGCATAAAATAAATGTGTTTCAAATGCATTTTAGTATATTTATTTTTCACTAGGAATCTATGGCGTCATTAGCTCCCCATAGCCATAGATCCCACCCCCCACCCCTCCCCATCCCCATCCCCCCCCCGGTGAAACCTTTACTTTTAAGAGACAATTGTTTGAGACAATGATGTGTTTCTGCGCTCCTCTCCAACCCTCCTCTCCTGTGTTGGTCCTGCAGAAGCTGCTGTCCGACGTGGAGCTGCAGATCGGGGTGGAGGACGGCCACGCTCACCGGTTCTGGGTGAACGTCACGACCTTTTGCCCCGACGGATCCTCTGTTTCTGGAAACACTAAATGTTCCAGCGTTCAGCCTAAACAAACAGTACGAAAGCCTTTAATGTAGATACATCTGTTTTCAGCACAGGGAACAGAGATGCTGCATTTGATATCAGAAATGCTCCAATTCGAAGAATAGGTC